>CAMAOD020000270.1:905000-1030000 GCA_945859595.2 Megachile willughbiella
GAGACAGAGACAGAAACAGAGACAGAGACAGAGACAGAGACAGAGACAGAGACAGAGACAGAGACAGAGACAGAGACAGAGACAGAGACAGAGACAGAGACAGAGACAGAGACAGAGACAGAGACAGAGACAGAGACAGAGACAGAGTCAGAGACAGAGACAGAGACAGAGACCGAGACAGAGACGGAGACAGACACAGAGACAGAGACGGAGACAGAGACAGAGACGGAGACAGAGACAGAGACAGAGCCAGAAACAGAGACAGAGGGGTAAGAGACAACGACGGAGACAGAGACAGTGACTGCGACAGAGACAGAGACAGAGACAGAGACAGAGACAGAGTCAGAGGCAGAGCCAGAGACAGAGACAGAGACAGAGACGGAGGGGTAAGAGACAACGACGGAGACAGAGACAGTGACTGAGACGGAGGCAAAGACAGAGACACAGACAGAGACAGAGACAGAGACAGAGACAGAGACAGAGTCAGAGACGGAGACAGAGACAGAGACAGAGACAGAGACAGAGACAGAGACAGAGACAGAGACAGAGACAGAGACAGAGGCAGAGACAGAGACAGGTACAGAGACAGAGACAGAGACAGAGACGGAGGGGTAGAGACATCGACGGAGACAGAGACAGTGTCTGAGAGGGTGGCAAAAACAGAGACAGAGACAGAGACAGAGACAGACACAGAGATAGAGACAGAGACAGAGACAGCGGGAGAGACAGGAGACAAACACGGAGTTAGAGGGGCAGGAGACAAACACGGAGAAAAAGACGGGGACAGAGACCGTCACCGAGACAGAGACAGAGACAGAGACAGAGACAGAGACAGAGACAGAGACAGAGACAGAGACAGACACAGAGACAGAAGCAGAGACAGAGACAGGACGGAGACAAAGACGGAGAAAAAGGCGGAGGCAAAGACGAAGACAGAGACCGAGAGATAGAGACAGAGACAGAGACAGAGAGAGAGACAGTGACAGGGGCAGGGACAGGGACAGGGACAGGGACAGGGACAGGGACAGGGACAGACACAGAGACAGAGACAGAGACAGAGACAGAGACAGAGATAGAGACAGAGACAGAGTGAGAGGCAGAGACAGAGACAGGGACAGAGACAGAGACAGAGACAGATGCAGAGACAGAGACAGAGACAGAGACAGAGACAGAGACAGAGACAGATCCAGAGACAGAGACAGAGACAGAGACAGAGACAGAGACAGAGACAGAGACAGATACAGAGACAGAGACGGAGACAGAGACAGAGACAGAGACAGAGACAGAGACAGAGACAGAAACAGAGGGGTAAGAGACAACGACGGAGACAGAGACAGTGACTGCGACACAGACAGAGACAGAGACAGAGACAGAGTCAGAGGCAGAGTCAGAGACAGAGACAGAGACAGAGACAGAGACGGAGGGGTAAGAGACAACGACGGAGACAGAGACAGTGACTGAGACGGAGGCAAAGACAGAGACAGAGACAGAGACGGAGACAGAGACAGAGACGGAGACAGAGACGGAGACAGAGACAGAGACAGAGACAGAGACAGAGACAGAGACAGAGACAGAGACAGAGTGAGAGACAGAGACAGAGACAGGGACAGAGACAGAGACAGAGACAGCGACAGAGACAGAGACAGAGACAGAGACAGAGACAGAGACAGAGACAGAGACAGAGACAGAGACAGAGACAGAGACAGAGACAGAGACAGAGACAGAGACAGAGACAGAGACGGAGACAGAGACAGAGACAGAGACAGACACAGAGATAGAGACAGAGACAGAGACAGAGAGAGAGACAGGAGACAAAGACGGAGATAGAGGGGCAGGAGACAAACACGGAGAAAAAGACGCGGACAGTGACCGTGACCGAGACAGAGACAGAGACAGAGACAGAGACAGAGACAGAGACAGAGACAGAGACAGAGACAGAGACAGAGACAGAGACAGAGACAGAGACAGAGACAGAGACAGAGACAGAGACAGAGACAGAGACAGAGACAGAGACAGAGACAGAGACAGAGACAGAGACAGAGACAGAGACAGAGACAGAGACAGAGACGGCGGGGTAAGAGACAACGACGGAGACAGAGACAGAGACAGAGACAGAGACAGAGACAGAAACAGAGACAGAGACAGAGACAGAGACAGAGACAGAGACAGACACAGAGACAGAGACAGAGACAGAGACAGAGACAGACACAGAGACAGAGACAGAGACAGATACTGAGAAAGAGACAGAGAAAGAGACGGAGACAGAGACAGAGACAGAGACAGAGACAGAGACAGAGACAGAGACAGAGACAGAGACAGAGTGAGAGACAGAGACAGAGACAGGGACAGAGACAGAGACAGAGACAGAGACAGAGACAGAGACAGAGACAGAGACAGAGACAGAGACAGAGACAGAGACAGAGACAGAGACAGAGACATAGACGGAGACAGAGAAAGAGACAGAGACAGACACAGAGATAGAGTCAGAGACAGACACAGAGAGAGAGACAGGGACAGGGACAGGGACAGAGACAGAGGCAGAGACAGAGACAGAGACAGACACAGAGGTAGAGACAGAGACAGAGACACAGAGAGACACAGGAGACAAAGACGGAGAAAGAGGGGCAGGAGACAAACACGGAGAAAAAGACGGGGACAGAGACCGTCACCGAGACAGAGATAGAGACAGAGACAGAAACAGAGACAGAGACAGAGACAGAGACAGAGACAGAGACAGAGACAGAGATAGAGACAGAGACAGAGACAGAGACAGAGATAGTGTCAGAGGCAGAGACAGAGACAGAGACAGAGACAGAGACAGAGACGGAGGGTTAAGAGACAACGACGGAGACAGAGACAGTGACTGATACGGAGGCAAAGACAGAGACAGAGACAGAGACAGAGACAGAGACAGAGACAGAGACGGAGGGGTAAGAGACAACGACGGAGACAGAAACAGTGACTGATACGGAGGCAAAGACAGAGACAGAGACAGAGACAGAGACAGAGACAGAGACAGAGACAGAGACAGAGACAGAGACAGAGGCAGAGACAGAGACAGAGACGGAGACAAAGACGGAGACAAAGGCGGAGGCAAAGACGAAGACAGAGACCGATCCAGAGATAGAGACAGAGACAGAGACAGAGACAGAGACAGAGACAGAGACAGAGACAGAGACAGAGACAGAGACAGAGACAGAGACAGAGACAGAGACAGAGACAGAGACAGAGACAGAGACAGAGACAGAGACAGAGACAGAGACAGAGACAGAGACAGAGACAGAGACAGAGACAGAGACAGAGACAGAGACGTAGACAGAGACAGAGACAGAGACAGAGACAGAGACAGAGACAGAGACAGAGACAGAGACAGAGACAGAGACAGAGACAGAGACAGAGACAGAGACAGAGACGGAGACAGAGACAGACACAGAGATAGAGACAAAGAGAGAGAGACAGGAGACAAAGACGGAGATAGAGGGGCAGGAGAAAAACACGGAGAAAAAGACGGGGACAGAGACCGTCACCGAGACAGAGATAGAGACAGAGACAGAAACAGAGACAGAGACAGAGACAGAGACAGAGACAGAGACAGAGACAGAGACAGAGACAGAGACAGAGACAGAGACAGAGATAGTGTCAGAGGCAGAGACAGAGACAGAGACAGAGACAGAGACAGAGACAGAAAGAGAGACAGGAGACAAAGACGGTGATAGAGGGGCAGGAGACAAACACGGAGAAAAAGACGGGGACAGTGACCGTGACCGAGACAGAGATAGAGACAGAGACAGAGGCATTGACAGAGACAGAGACAGAGACAGAGACAGAGACAGAGACAGAGACAGAGACGGAGACATAGACAGAGACAGAGACAGAAACAGAGACAGAGACAGAGACAGAGACAGAGACAGAGATAGTGTCAGAGGCAGAGACAGAGGGAGAGACAGGAGACAAAGACGGAGTTAGAGGGGCAGGAGACAAACACGGAGAAAAAGACGGGGACAGAGACCGTCACCGAGACAGAGACAGAGACAGAGACAGAGACAGAGACAGAGGCAGAGACAGAGACAGAGACAGAGACAGAGGCAGAGACAGAGACCGAGACAGAGACAGAGACAGAGACAGAGACAGAGACAGAGTGAGAGACAGAGACAGAGACAGAGACAGAGACGGAGGGGTAAGAGACAACGACGGAGACAGAGACAGTGACTGAGACGGAGGCAAAGACAGAGACAGAGACAGAGACAGAGACAGAGACAGAGACAGAGACAGAGACAGAGACAGAGACAGAGGCAGAGACAGAGCCAGAGACAGAGACAGAGACAGAGACAGAGACAGAGACAGAGACAGAGACAGAGACAGAGACGTAGACAGAGACAGAGACAGAGACAGAGACAGAGACAGAGACAGAGACAGAGACAGAGACAGAGACAGAGACAGAGACGGAGACAGAGACAGAGACAGAGACGGAGACAGAGACAGAGACAGAGACAGAGACAGAGACAGAGACAGAGGCAGAGACAGAGACAGAGACAGAGACAGAGACAGAGACAGAGACAGAGACGGAGGGGTAAGAGACAACGACGGAAACAGAGACAGTGACTGAGACGGAGGCAAAGATAGAGACAGAGACAGAGACGGAGACAGAGACAGAGACAGAGACGGAGGGTTAAGAGACAACGACGGAGACAGAGACAGTGACTGATACGGAGGCAAAGACAGAGACAGAGACAGAGACAGAGACAGAGACAGAGACGGAGGGGTAAGAGACAACGACGGAGACAGAAACAGTGACTGATACGGAGGCAAAGACAGAGACAGAGACAGAGACAGAGACAGAGACAGAGACAGAGACAGAGACAGAGGCAGAGTCAGAGACAGAGACGGAGACAAAGACGGAGACAAAGGCGGAGGCAAAGACGAAGACAGAGACCGATCCAGAGATAGAGACAGAGACAGAGACAGAGACAGAAAGAGAGACAGGAGACAAAGACGGTGATAGAGGGGCAGGAGACAAACACGGAGAAAAAGACGGGGACAGTGACCGTGACCGAGACAGAGATAGAGACAGAGACAGAGACAGAGACAGAGACAGAGACAGAGACAGAGACAGAGACGGAGACATAGACAGAGACAGAGACAGAGACAGAGACAGAGACAGAGACAGAGACAGAGACAGAGACAGAGATAGTGTCAGAGGCAGAGACAGAGGGAGAGACAGGAGACAAAGACGGAGTTAGAGGGGCAGGAGACAAACACGGAGAAAAAGACGGGGACAGAGACCGTCACCGAGACAGAGACAGAGACAGAGACAGAGACAGAGACAGACACAGAGATAGAGACAAAGAGAGAGAGACAGGAGACAAAGACGGAGATAGAGGGGCAGGAGAAAAACACGGAGAAAAACACGGGGACAGAGAATGTCACCGAGACAGAGGCAGAGACAGAGACAGAGACAGAGACAGAGACAGAGACAGAGACAGAGACAGAGACAGAGACAGAGACAGAGACAGAGACAGAGACAGAGACAGAGACAGAGACAGAGACAGAGCCAGAGACAGAGACAGAGACAGAGACAGAGACAGAGACAGAGACAGAGACAGAGACAGAGACGTAGACAGAGACAGAGACAGAGACAGAGGCAGAGACAGAGACAGAGACAGAGACAGAGACAGAGACAGAGACAGAGACAGAGACAGAGACAGAGACAGACACAGAGATAGAGACAAAGAGAGAGAGACAGGAGACAAAGACGGAGATGGAGGGGCAGGAGAAAAACACGGAGAAAAACACGGGGACAGAGACCGTCACCGAGACAGAGGCAGAGACAGAGACAGAGACAGAGACAGAGACAGAGACAGAGACAGAGACAGAGACAGAGACAGAGACAGAGACAGAGACAGAGACAGAGACAGAGACAGAGACAGAGACAGAGACGGAGACAGAGACAGAGACAGAGACAGAGACAGAGACAGAGACAGAGGCAGAGACAGAGACAGAGACAGAGACAGAGACAGAGACGGAGGGGTAAGAGACAACGACGGAAACAGAGACAGTGACTGAGACGGAGGCAAAGATAGAGACAGAGACAGAGACGGAGACAGAGACAGAGACAGAGACGGAGGGTTAAGAGACAACGACGGAGACAGAGACAGTGACTGATACGGAGGCAAAGACAGAGACAGAGACAGAGACAGAGACAGAGACAGAGACGGAGGGGTAAGAGACAACGACGGAGACAGAAACAGTGACTGACACGGAGGCAAAGAGAGAGACAGAGACAGAGACAGAGACAGAGACAGAGACAGAGACAGAGGCAGAGTCAGAGACAGAGACGGAGACAAAGACGGAGACAAAGGCGGAGGCAAAGACGAAGACAGAGACCGATCCAGAGATAGAGACAGAGACAGAGACAGAGACAGAAAGAGAGACAGGAGACAAAGACGGTGATAGAGGGGCAGGAGACAAACACGGAGAAAAAGACGGGGACAGAGACCGTCACCGAGACAGAGACAGAGACAGAGACAGAGACAGAGACAGAGACAGAGACAGACACAGAGATAGAGACAAAGAGAGAGAGACAGGAGACAAAGACGGAGATAGAGGGGCAGGAGAAAAACACGGAGAAAAACACGGGGACAGAGACCGTCACCGAGACAGAGGCAGAGACAGAGACAGAGACAGAGACAGAGACAGAGACAGAGACAGAGACAGAGACAGAGACAGAGACAGAGACAGAGACAGAGACAGAGACAGAGACAGAGACAGAGACAGAGACGGAGACAGAGACAGAGACAGAGACAGAGACAGAGACAGAGACAGAGACAGAGACAGAGGCAGAGACAGAGACAGAGACAGAGACAGAGACAGAGAAAGAAACAGAGACTGAGACAGAGACGGAGGGGTAAGAGACAACGACGGAAACAGAGACAGTGACTGAGACGGAGGCAAAGATAGAGACAGAGACAGAGACGGAGACAGAGACAGAGACAGTGACAGAGACAGAGACACAGACGGAGACAGAGACAGAAACAGAGACAGAGACAGAGACGGAGGGGTAAGAGACAACGACGGAAACAGAGACAGTGACTGAGACGGAGGCAAGGATAGAGACAGAGACAGAGACGGAGACAGGGACAGAGACAGAGACAGAGACAGAGACAGAGACGGAGACAGAGACTGAGACAGAGACAGAGACAGAGACAGAGACAGAGACAGAGTGAGAGACAGAGACAGAGACAGGGACAGAGACAAAGACAGAGACAGAGACAGAGACAGAGACAGAGACAGAGACAGAGACAGAGACAGAGACAGAGACAGAGACAGAGACAGACACAGAGAGAGAGACAGGGACAGGGACAGGGACAGAGACGGAGGCAGAGACAGACACAGAGATAGAGACAGAGACAGAAACAGAGAGAGAGACAGAGACAGGGGCAGGGACAGGGACAGGGACAGACACAGACACAGAGACAGAGGCAGAGACAGAGACAGAGACAGAGACAGAGACAGAGACAGAAACAGAGACAGAGACAGAGACAGACACAGAGACAGAGACAGAGACAGAGACAGAGACGGAGGGGTAAGAGACAACGACGGAAACAGAGACAGTGACTGAGACGGAGGCAAAGATAGAGACAGAGACAGAGACGGAGACAGAGACAGAGACAGAGACGGAGGGTTAAGAGACAACGACGGAGACAGAGACAGTGACTGATACGGAGGCAAAGACAGAGACAGAGACAGAGACAGAGACAGAGACAGAGACGGAGGGGTAAGAGACAACGACGGAGACAGAAACAGTGACTGACACGGAGGCAAAGACAGAGACAGAGACAGAGACAGAGACAGAGACAGAGACAGAGACAGAGGCAGAGTCAGAGACAGAGACGGAGACAAAGACGGAGACAAAGGCGGAGGCAAAGACGAAGACAGAGACCGATCCAGAGATAGAGACAGAGACAGAGACAGAGACAGAAAGAGAGACAGGAGACAAAGACGGTGATAGAGGGGCAGGAGACAAACACGGAGAAAAAGACGGGGACAGTGACCGTGACCGAGACAGAGATAGAGACAGAGACAGAGACAGAGACAGAGACAGAGACAGAGACAGAGACAGAGACAGAGACAGAGACAGAGACAGAGACAGAGACAGAGACGGAGACATAGACAGAGACAGAGACAGAGACAGAGACAGAGACAGAGACAGAGACAGAGACAGAGATAGTGTCAGAGGCAGAGACAGAGGGAGAGACAGGAGACAAAGACGGCGTTAGAGGGGCAGGAGACAAACACGGAGAAAAAGACGGGGACAGAGACCGTCACCGAGACAGAGACAGAGACAGAGACAGAGACAGAGACAGAGACAGAGACAGACACAGAGATAGAGACAAAGAGAGAGAGACAGGAGACAAAGACGGAGATAGAGGGGCAGGAGAAAAACACGGAGAAAAACACGGGGACAGAGACCGTCACCGAGACAGAGGCAGAGACAGAGACAGAGACAGAGACAGAGACAGAGACAGAGACAGAGACAGAGACAGAGACAGAGACAGAGACAGAGACAGAGACAGAGACAGAGACAGAGACAGAGACAGAGACAGAGACAGAGACAGAGACAGAGACGGAGACAGAGACAGAGACAGAGACAGAGACAGAGACAGAGACAGAGACAGAGACAGAGGCAGAGACAGAGACAGAGACAGAGACAGAGACAGAGAAAGAAACAGAGACTGAGACAGAGACGGAGGGGTAAGAGACAACGACGGAAACAGAGACAGTGACTGAGACGGAGGCAAAGATAGAGACAGAGACAGAGACGGAGACAGAGACAGAGACAGTGACAGAGACAGAGACACAGACGGAGACAGAGACAGAAACAGAGACAGAGACAGAGACGGAGGGGTAAGAGACAACGACGGAAACAGAGACAGTGACTGAGACGGAGGCAAGGATAGAGACAGAGACAGAGACGGAGACAGAGACAGAGACAGAGACAGAGACAGAGACAGAGACGGAGACAGAGACTGAGACAGAGACAGAGACAGAGACAGAGACAGAGACAGAGTGAGAGACAGAGACAGAGACAGGGACAGAGACAAAGACAGAGACAGAGACAGAGACAGAGACAGAGACAGAGACAGAGACAGAGACAGAGACAGAGACAGAGACAGAGACAGAGACAGACACAGAGAGAGAGACAGGGACAGGGACAGGGACAGAGACAGAGGCAGAGACAGACACAGTGATAGAGACAGAGACAGAAACAGAGAGAGAGACAGAGACAGGGGCAGGGACAGGGACAGAGACAGACACAGAGACAGAGACAGAGGCAGAGACAGAGACAGAGACTGAGACAGAGACAGAGACAGAAACAGAGACAGAGACAGAGACAGACACAGAGACAGAGACAGAGACAGAGACAGAGAAAGAGACAGAGACAGAGGTAGAGACAGAGACAGAGACACAGAGAGAGACAGGAGACAAAGACGGAGAAAGAGGGGCAGGAGACAAACACGGAGAAAAAGACGGGGACAGAGACCGTCACCGAGACAGAGATAGAGACAGAGACAGAAACAGAGACAGAGACAGAGACAGAGACAGAGACAGAGACAGAGACAGAGACAGAGACAGAGACAGAGACAGAGACAGAGACAGAGACAGAGACAGAGACAGAGACAGAGACAGAGACAGAGACAGAGACAGAGACAGAGACAGAGACAGAGACAGAGACAGAGACAGAGACAGAGACAGAGACAGAGACAGAGACAGAGACAGAGACAGAGACAGAGACAGAGACAGAGACAGAGACAGACACAGAGACAGAGACAGAGAGAGAGACAGAGAAAGAGACAGAGACAGAGACAGAGACAGAGACAGAGACAGAGACAGAGACAGAGACAGAGACAGAGACAGAGACAGAGACAGAGACAGAGAAAGAGACAGAGACAGACACAGAGATAGAGACAGAGACAGACACAGAGAGAGAGACAGGGACAGGGACAGGGACAGAGACAGAGGCAGAGACAGAGACAGAGACAGACACAGAGGTAGAGACAGAGACAGAGACACAGAGAGAGACAGGAGACAAAGACGGAGAAAGAGGGGCAGGAGACAAACACGGAGAAAAAGACGGGGACAGAGACCGTCACCGAGACAGAGATAGAGACAGAGACAGAAACAGAGACAGAGACAGAGACAGAGACAGACACAGAGAGAGAGACAGGGACAGGGACAGGGACAGAGACAGAGACAGAGACAGAGACAGAAACAGAGACAGAGACAGAGACAGAGACAGAGACAGAGACAGAGACAGAGACAGAGACAGAGACAGAGACAGAGACAGACACAGAGACAGAGACAGAGACAGATACTGAGAAAGAGACAGAGAAAGAGACGGAGACAGAGACAGAGACAGAGACAGAGACAGAGACAGAGACAGAGACAGAGACAGAGACAGAGTGAGAGACAGAGACAGAGACAGGGACAGAGACAGAGACAGAGACAGAGACGGAGGGGTAAGAGACAACGACGGAGACAGAAACAGTGACTGATACGGAGGCAAAGACAGAGACAGAGACAGAGACAGAGACAGAGACAGAGACAGAGACAGAGGCAGAGTCAGAGACAGAGACGGAGACAAAGACGGAGACAAAGGCGGAGGCAAAGACGAAGACAGAGACCGATCCAGAGATAGAGACAGAGACAGAGACAGAGACAGAAAGAGAGACAGGAGACAAAGACGGTGATAGAGGGGCAGGAGACAAACACGGAGAAAAAGACGAGGACAGTGACCGTGACCGAGACAGAGATAGAGACAGAGACAGAGACAGAGACAGAGACAGAGACAGAGACAGAGACAGAGACAGAGACAGAGACAGAGACAGAGACAGAGACGGAGACATAGACAGAGACAGAGACAGAGACAGAGACAGAGACAGAGACAGAGACAGAGACAGAGACAGAGATAGTGTCAGAGGCAGAGACAGAGGGAGAGACAGGAGACAAAGACGGAGTTAGAGGGGCAGGAGACAAACACGGAGAAAAAGACGGGGACAGAGACCGTCACCGAGACAGAGACAGAGACAGAGACAGAGACAGAGACAGACACAGAGATAGAGACAAAGAGAGAGAGACAGGAGACAAAGACGGAGATAGAGGGGCAGGAGAAAAACACGGAGAAAAACACGGGGACAGAGACTGTCACCGAGACAGAGGCAGAGACAGAGACAGAGACAGAGACAGAGACAGAGACAGAGACAGAGACAGAGACAGAGACAGAGACAGAGACAGAGACAGAGACAGAGACAGAGACAGAGACAGAGACAGAGACAGAGACAGAGACAGAGACAGAGATAGAGACAGAGACAGAGACAGAGACAGAGATAGTGTCAGAGGCAGAGACAGAGACAGAGACAGAGACAGAGACAGAGACGGAGGGTTAAGAGACAACGACGGAGACAGAGACAGTGACTGATACGGAGGCAAAGACAGAGACAGAGACAGAGACAGAGACAGAGACAGAGACAGAGACAGAGACGGAGGGGTAAGAGACAACGACGGAGACAGAAACAGTGACTGATACGGAGGCAAAGACAGAGACAGAGACAGAGACAGAGACAGAGACAGAGACAGAGACAGAGACAGAGACAGAGGCAGAGACAGAGACAGAGACGGAGACAAAGACGGAGACAAAGGCGGAGGCAAAGACGAAGACAGAGACCGATCCAGAGATAGAGACAGAGACAGAGACAGAGACAGAGACAGAGACAGAGACAGAGACAGAGACAGAGACAGAGACAGAGACAGAGACAGAGACAGAGACAGAGACAGAGACAGAGACAGAGACAGAGACAGAGACAGAGACAGAGACAGAGACAGAGACAGAGACAGAGACAGAGACAGAGACAGAGACGTAGACAGAGACAGAGACAGAGACAGAGACAGAGACAGAGACAGAGACAGAGACAGAGACAGAGACAGAGACAGAGACAGAGACAGAGACAGAGACAGAGACGGAGACAGAGACAGACACAGAGATAGAGACAAAGAGAGAGAGACAGGAGACAAAGACGGAGATAGAGGGGCAGGAGAAAAACACGGAGAAAAAGACGGGGACAGAGACCGTCACCGAGACAGAGATAGAGACAGAGACAGAAACAGAGACAGAGACAGAGACAGAGACAGAGACAGAGACAGAGACAGAGACAGAGACAGAGACAGAGACAGAGACAGAGATAGTGTCAGAGGCAGAGACAGAGACAGAGACAGAGACAGAGACAGAGACAGAAAGAGAGACAGGAGACAAAGACGGTGATAGAGGGGCAGGAGACAAACACGGAGAAAAAGACGGGGACAGTGACCGTGACCGAGACAGAGATAGAGACAGAGACAGAGGCATTGACAGAGACAGAGACAGAGACAGAGACAGAGACAGAGACAGAGACAGAGACGGAGACATAGACAGAGACAGAGACAGAAACAGAGACAGAGACAGAGACAGAGACAGAGACAGAGATAGTGTCAGAGGCAGAGACAGAGGGAGAGACAGGAGACAAAGACGGAGTTAGAGGGGCAGGAGACAAACACGGAGAAAAAGACGGGGACAGAGACCGTCACCGAGACAGAGACAGAGACAGAGACAGAGACAGAGACAGAGGCAGAGACAGAGACAGAGACAGAGACAGAGGCAGAGACAGAGACCGAGACAGAGACAGAGACAGAGACAGAGACAGAGACAGAGTGAGAGACAGAGACAGAGACAGAGACAGAGACGGAGGGGTAAGAGACAACGACGGAGACAGAGACAGTGACTGAGACGGAGGCAAAGACAGAGACAGAGACAGAGACAGAGACAGAGACAGAGACAGAGACAGAGACAGAGACAGAGACAGAGACAGAGGCAGAGACAGAGCCAGAGACAGAGACAGAGACAGAGACAGAGACAGAGACAGAGACAGAGACAGAGACAGAGACGTAGACAGAGACAGAGACAGAGACAGAGACAGAGACAGAGACAGAGACAGAGACAGAGACAGAGACAGAGACAGAGACGGAGACAGAGACAGAGACAGAGACGGAGACAGAGACAGAGACAGAGACAGAGACAGAGACAGAGACAGAGGCAGAGACAGAGACAGAGACAGAGACAGAGACAGAGACAGAGACAGAGACGGAGGGGTAAGAGACAACGACGGAAACAGAGACAGTGACTGAGACGGAGGCAAAGATAGAGACAGAGACAGAGACGGAGACAGAGACAGAGACAGAGACGGAGGGTTAAGAGACAACGACGGAGACAGAGACAGTGACTGATACGGAGGCAAAGACAGAGACAGAGACAGAGACAGAGACAGAGACAGAGACGGAGGGGTAAGAGACAACGACGGAGACAGAAACAGTGACTGATACGGAGGCAAAGACAGAGACAGAGACAGAGACAGAGACAGAGACAGAGACAGAGACAGAGGCAGAGTCAGAGACAGAGACGGAGACAAAGACGGAGACAAAGGCGGAGGCAAAGACGAAGACAGAGACCGATCCAGAGATAGAGACAGAGACAGAGACAGAGACAGAAAGAGAGACAGGAGACAAAGACGGTGATAGAGGGGCAGGAGACAAACACGGAGAAAAAGACGGGGACAGTGACCGTGACCGAGACAGAGATAGAGACAGAGACAGAGACAGAGACAGAGACAGAGACAGAGACAGAGACAGAGACAGAGACAGAGACAGAGACAGAGACGGAGACATAGACAGAGACAGAGACAGAGACAGAGACAGAGACAGAGACAGAGACAGAGACAGAGATAGTGTCAGAGGCAGAGACAGAGGGAGAGACAGGAGACAAAGACGGAGTTAGAGGGGCAGGAGACAAACACGGAGAAAAAGACGGGGACAGAGACCGTCACCGAGACAGAGACAGAGACAGAGACAGAGACAGAGACAGACACAGAGATAGAGACAAAGAGAGAGAGACAGGAGACAAAGACGGAGATAGAGGGGCAGGAGAAAAACACGGAGAAAAACACGGGGACAGAGACTGTCACCGAGACAGAGGCAGAGACAGAGACAGAGACAGAGACAGAGACAGAGACAGAGACAGAGACAGAGACAGAGACAGAGACAGAGACAGAGACAGAGACAGAGACAGAGACAGAGACAGAGACAGAGCCAGAGACAGAGACAGAGACAGAGACAGAGACAGAGACAGAGACAGAGACAGAGACAGAGACGTAGACAGAGACAGAGACAGAGACAGAGGCAGAGACAGAGACAGAGACAGAGACAGAGACAGAGACAGAGACAGAGACAGAGACAGAGACAGAGACAGACACAGAGATAGAGACAAAGAGAGAGAGACAGGAGACAAAGACGGAGATGGAGGGGCAGGAGAAAAACACGGAGAAAAACACGGGGACAGAGACCGTCACCGAGACAGAGGCAGAGACAGAGACAGAGACAGAGACAGAGACAGAGACAGAGACAGAGACAGAGACAGAGACAGAGACAGAGACAGAGACAGAGACAGAGACAGAGACAGAGACAGAGACGGAGACAGAGACAGAGACAGAGACAGAGACAGAGACAGAGACAGAGGCAGAGACAGAGACAGAGACAGAGACAGAGACAGAGACGGAGGGGTAAGAGACAACGACGGAAACAGAGACAGTGACTGAGACGGAGGCAAAGATAGAGACAGAGACAGAGACGGAGACAGAGACAGAGACAGAGACGGAGGGTTAAGAGACAACGACGGAGACAGAGACAGTGACTGATACGGAGGCAAAGACAGAGACAGAGACAGAGACAGAGACAGAGACAGAGACGGAGGGGTAAGAGACAACGACGGAGACAGAAACAGTGACTGACACGGAGGCAAAGAGAGAGACAGAGACAGAGACAGAGACAGAGACAGAGACAGAGACAGAGGCAGAGTCAGAGACAGAGACGGAGACAAAGACGGAGACAAAGGCGGAGGCAAAGACGAAGACAGAGACCGATCCAGAGATAGAGACAGAGACAGAGACAGAGACAGAAAGAGAGACAGGAGACAAAGACGGTGATAGAGGGGCAGGAGACAAACACGGAGAAAAAGACGGGGACAGAGACCGTCACCGAGACAGAGACAGAGACAGAGACAGAGACAGAGACAGAGACAGAGACAGACACAGAGATAGAGACAAAGAGAGAGAGACAGGAGACAAAGACGGAGATAGAGGGGCAGGAGAAAAACACGGAGAAAAACACGGGGACAGAGACCGTCACCGAGACAGAGGCAGAGACAGAGACAGAGACAGAGACAGAGACAGAGACAGAGACAGAGACAGAGACAGAGACAGAGACAGAGACAGAGACAGAGACAGAGACAGAGACAGAGACAGAGACAGAGACGGAGACAGAGACAGAGACAGAGACAGAGACAGAGACAGAGACAGAGACAGAGACAGAGGCAGAGACAGAGACAGAGACAGAGACAGAGACAGAGAAAGAAACAGAGACTGAGACAGAGACGGAGGGGTAAGAGACAACGACGGAAACAGAGACAGTGACTGAGACGGAGGCAAAGATAGAGACAGAGACAGAGACGGAGACAGAGACAGAGACAGTGACAGAGACAGAGACACAGACGGAGACAGAGACAGAAACAGAGACAGAGACAGAGACGGAGGGGTAAGAGACAACGACGGAAACAGAGACAGTGACTGAGACGGAGGCAAGGATAGAGACAGAGACAGAGACGGAGACAGAGACAGAGACAGAGACAGAGACAGAGACAGAGACGGAGACAGAGACTGAGACAGAGACAGAGACAGAGACAGAGACAGAGACAGAGTGAGAGACAGAGACAGAGACAGGGACAGAGACAAAGACAGAGACAGAGACAGAGACAGAGACAGAGACAGAGACAGAGACAGAGACAGAGACAGAGACAGAGACAGAGACAGACACAGAGAGAGAGACAGGGACAGGGACAGGGACAGAGACGGAGGCAGAGACAGACACAGAGATAGAGACAGAGACAGAAACAGAGAGAGAGACAGAGACAGGGGCAGGGACAGGGACAGGGACAGACACAGACACAGAGACAGAGGCAGAGACAGAGACAGAGACAGAGACAGAGACAGAGACAGAAACAGAGACAGAGACAGAGACAGACACAGAGACAGAGACAGAGACAGAGACAGAGACGGAGGGGTAAGAGACAACGACGGAAACAGAGACAGTGACTGAGACGGAGGCAAAGATAGAGACAGAGACAGAGACGGAGACAGAGACAGAGACAGAGACGGAGGGTTAAGAGACAACGACGGAGACAGAGACAGTGACTGATACGGAGGCAAAGACAGAGACAGAGACAGAGACAGAGACAGAGACAGAGACGGAGGGGTAAGAGACAACGACGGAGACAGAAACAGTGACTGACACGGAGGCAAAGACAGAGACAGAGACAGAGACAGAGACAGAGACAGAGGCAGAGTCAGAGACAGAGACGGAGACAAAGACGGAGACAAAGGCGGAGGCAAAGACGAAGACAGAGACCGATCCAGAGATAGAGACAGAGACAGAGACAGAGACAGAGACATAAAGAGAGACAGGAGACAAAGACGGTGATAGAGGGGCAGGAGACAAACACGGAGAAAAAGACGGGGACAGTGACCGTGACCGAGACAGAGATAGAGACAGAGACAGAGACAGAGACAGAGACAGAGACAGAGACAGAGACAGAGACAGAGACAGAGACAGAGACAGAGACAGAGACAGAGACGGAGACATAGACAGAGACAGAGACAGAGACAGAGACAGAGACAGAGACAGAGACAGAGACAGAGATAGTGTCAGAGGCAGAGACAGAGGGAGAGACAGGAGACAAAGACGGCGTTAGAGGGGCAGGAGACAAACACGGAGAAAAAGACGGGGACAGAGACCGTCACCGAGACAGAGACAGAGACAGAGACAGAGACAGAGACAGAGACAGAGACAGACACAGAGATAGAGACAAAGAGAGAGAGACAGGAGACAAAGACGGAGATAGAGGGGCAGGAGAAAAACACGGAGAAAAACACGGGGACAGAGACCGTCACCGAGACAGAGGCAGAGACAGAGACAGAGACAGAGACAGAGACAGAGACAGAGACAGAGACAGAGACAGAGACAGAGACAGAGACAGAGACAGAGACAGAGACAGAGACAGAGACAGAGACAGAGACAGAGACGGAGACAGAGACAGAGACAGAGACAGAGACAGAGACAGAGACAGAGACAGAGGCAGAGACAGAGACAGAGACAGAGACAGAGACAGAGAAAGAAACAGAGACTGAGACAGAGACGGAGGGGTAAGAGACAACGACGGAAACAGAGACAGTGACTGAGACGGAGGCAAAGATAGAGACAGAGACAGAGACGGAGACAGAGACAGAGACAGTGACAGAGACAGAGACACAGACGGAGACAGAGACAGAAACAGAGACAGAGACAGAGACGGAGGGGTAAGAGACAACGACGGAAACAGAGACAGTGACTGAGACGGAGGCAAGGATAGAGACAGAGACAGAGACGGAGACAGAGACAGAGACAGAGACAGAGACAGAGACAGAGACGGAGACAGAGACTGAGACAGAGACAGAGACAGAGACAGAGACAGAGACAGAGTGAGAGACAGAGACAGAGACAGGGACAGAGACAAAGACAGAGACAGAGACAGAGACAGAGACAGAGACAGAGACAGAGACAGAGACAGAGACAGAGACAGAGACAGAGACAGAGACAGACACAGAGAGAGAGACAGGGACAGGGACAGGGACAGAGACAGAGGCAGAGACAGACACAGTGATAGAGACAGAGACAGAAACAGAGAGAGAGACAGAGACAGGGGCAGGGACAGGGACAGAGACAGACACAGAGACAGAGACAGAGGCAGAGACAGAGACAGAGACTGAGACAGAGACAGAGACAGAAACAGAGACAGAGACAGAGACAGACACAGAGACAGAGACAGAGACAGAGACAGAGAAAGAGACAGAGACAGAGGTAGAGACAGAGACAGAGACACAGAGAGAGACAGGAGACAAAGACGGAGAAAGAGGGGCAGGAGACAAACACGGAGAAAAAGACGGGGACAGAGACCGTCACCGAGACAGAGATAGAGACAGAGACAGAAACAGAGACAGAGACAGAGACAGAGACAGAGACAGAGACAGAGACAGAGACAGAGACAGAGACAGAGACAGAGACAGAGACAGAGACAGAGACAGAGACAGAGACAGAGACAGAGACAGAGACAGAGACAGAGACAGAGACAGAGACAGAGACAGAGACAGAGACAGAGACAGAGACAGAGACAGAGACAGAGACAGAGACAGAGACAGAGACAGACACAGAGACAGAGACAGAGAGAGAGACAGAGAAAGAGACAGAGACAGAGACAGAGACAGAGACAGAGACAGAGACAGAGACAGAGACAGAGACAGAGACAGAGACAGAGACAGAGACAGAGAAAGAGACAGAGACAGACACAGAGATAGAGACAGAGACAGACACAGAGAGAGAGACAGGGACAGGGACAGGGACAGAGACAGAGGCAGAGACAGAGACAGAGACAGACACAGAGGTAGAGACAGAGACAGAGACACAGAGAGAGACAGGAGACAAAGACGGAGAAAGAGGGGCAGGAGACAAACACGGAGAAAAAGACGGGGACAGAGACCGTCACCGAGACAGAGATAGAGACAGAGACAGAAACAGAGACAGAGACAGAGACAGAGACAGACACAGAGAGAGAGACAGGGACAGGGACAGGGACAGAGACAGAGACAGAGACAGAGACAGAAACAGAGACAGAGACAGAGACAGAGACAGAGACAGAGACAGAGACAGAGACAGAGACAGAGACAGACACAGAGACAGAGACAGAGACAGATACTGAGAAAGAGACAGAGAAAGAGACGGAGACAGAGACAGAGACAGAGACAGAGACAGAGACAGAGACAGAGACAGAGACAGAGACAGAGTGAGAGACAGAGACAGAGACAGGGACAGAGACAGAGACAGAGACAGAGACGGAGGGGTAAGAGACAACGACGGAGACAGAAACAGTGACTGATACGGAGGCAAAGACAGAGACAGAGACAGAGACAGAGACAGAGACAGAGACAGAGACAGAGGCAGAGTCAGAGACAGAGACGGAGACAAAGACGGAGACAAAGGCGGAGGCAAAGACGAAGACAGAGACCGATCCAGAGATAGAGACAGAGACAGAGACAGAGACAGAAAGAGAGACAGGAGACAAAGACGGTGATAGAGGGGCAGGAGACAAACACGGAGAAAAAGACGAGGACAGTGACCGTGACCGAGACAGAGATAGAGACAGAGACAGAGACAGAGACAGAGACAGAGACAGAGACAGAGACAGAGACAGAGACAGAGACAGAGACAGAGACAGAGACAGAGACGGAGACATAGACAGAGACAGAGACAGAGACAGAGACAGAGACAGAGACAGAGACAGAGACAGAGACAGAGACAGAGATAGTGTCAGAGGCAGAGACAGAGGGAGAGACAGGAGACAAAGACGGAGTTAGAGGGGCAGGAGACAAACACGGAGAAAAAGACGGGGACAGAGACCGTCACCGAGACAGAGACAGAGACAGAGACAGAGACAGAGACAGACACAGAGATAGAGACAAAGAGAGAGAGACAGGAGACAAAGACGGAGATAGAGGGGCAGGAGAAAAACACGGAGAAAAACACGGGGACAGAGACTGTCACCGAGACAGAGGCAGAGACAGAGACAGAGACAGAGACAGAGACAGAGACAGAGACAGAGACAGAGACAGAGACAGAGACAGAGACAGAGACAGAGACAGAGACAGAGACAGAGACAGAGACAGAGCCAGAGACAGAGACAGAGACAGAGACAGAGACAGAGACAGAGACAGAGACTGAGACAGAGACGGAGGGGTAAGAGACAACGACGGAAACAGAGACAGTGACTGAGACGGAGGCAAAGATAGAGACAGAGACAGAGACGGAGACAGAGACAGAGACAGTGACAGAGACAGAGACAGAGACGGAGGGGTAAGAGACAACGACGGAAACAGAGACAGTGACTGAGACGGAGGCAAGGATAGAGACAGAGACAGAGACGGAGACAGAGACAGAGACAGAGACAGAGACAGAGACAGAGACGGAGACAGAGACTGAGACAGAGACAGAGACAGAGACAGAGACAGAGACAGAGTGAGAGACAGAGACAGAGACAGGGACAGAGACAAAGACAGAGACAGAGACAGAGACAGAGACAGAGACAGAGACAGAGACAGAGACAGAGACAGAGACAGAGACAGAGACAGAGACAGAGACAGAGACAGAGACAGAGACAGAGACAGACACAGAGGTAGAGACAGAGACAGAGACAGAGAGAGAGACAGGAGACAAAGACGGAGATAGAGGGGCAGGAGACAAACACGGAGAAAAAGACGGGGACAGAGACCGTCACCGAGACAGAGATAGAGACAGAGACAGAAACAGAGACAGAGACAGAGACAGAGACAGAGACAGAGACAGAGACAGAGACAGAGACAGAGACAGAGACAGAGACAGAGACAGAGACAGAGACAGAGACAGAGACAGAGACAGAGACAGAGACACAGACAGAGACAGAGACAGAGACAGAGACAGAGACAGAGACAGAGACAGAGACAGAGACAGAGATAGAGACAGAGACAGACACAGAGAGAGAGACAGGGACAGGGACAGAGACGGAGACAGAGACAGAGACAGTGACAGAGACAGAGACACAGACGGAGACAGAGACAGAAACAGAGACAGAGACAGAGACGGAGGGGTAAGAGACAACGACGGAAACAGAGACAGTGACTGAGACGGAGGCAAGGATAGAGACAGAGACAGAGACGGAGACAGAGACAGAGACAGAGACAGAGACAGAGACAGAGACGGAGACAGAGACTGAGACAGAGACAGAGACAGAGACAGAGACAGAGACAGAGTGAGAGACAGAGACAGAGACAGGGACAGAGACAAAGACAGAGACAGAGACAGAGACAGAGACAGAGGCAGAGACAGAGACAGAGACAGAGACAGAGACAGAGAAAGAAACAGAGACTGAGACAGAGACGGAGGGGTAAGAGACAACGACGGAAACAGAGACAGTGACTGAGACGGAGGCAAAGATAGAGACAGAGACAGAGACAGAGACAGAGACAGAGACAGAGACAGAGAAAGAGACAGAGACAGACACAGAGATAGAGACAGAGACAGACACAGAGAGAGAGACAGGGACAGGGACAGAGACGGAGACAGAGACAGAGACAGTGACAGAGACAGAGACACAGACGGAGACAGAGACAGAAACAGAGACAGAGACAGAGACGGAGGGGTAAGAGACAACGACGGAAACAGAGACAGTGACTGAGACGGAGGCAAGGATAGAGACAGAGACAGAGACGGAGACAGAGACAGAGACAGAGACAGAGACAGAGACAGAGACGGAGACAGAGACTGAGACAGAGACAGAGACAGAGACAGAGACAGAGACAGAGTGAGAGACAGAGACAGAGACAGGGACAGAGACAAAGACAGAGACAGAGACAGAGACAGAGACAGAGACAGAGACAGAGACAGAGACAGAGACAGAGACAGAGACAGAGACAGAGACAGACACAGAGATAGAGACAAAGAGAGAGAGACAGGAGACAAAGACGGAGATAGAGGGGCAGGAGAAAAACACGGAGAAAAACACGGGGACAGAGACCGTCACCGAGACAGAGGCAGAGACAGAGACAGAGACAGAGACAGAGACAGAGACAGAGGCAGAGACAGAGACAGAGACAGAGACAGAGACAGAGACAGAGAAAGAGACAGAGACAGAGGTAGAGACAGAGACAGAGACACAGAGAGAGACAGGAGACAAAGACGGAGAAAGAGGGGCAGGAGACAAACACGGAGAAAAAGACGGGGACAGAGACCGTCACCGAGACAGAGATAGAGACAGAGACAGAAACAGAGACAGAGACAGAGACAGAGACAGAGACAGAGACAGAGACAGAGACAGAGACAGAGACAGAGACAGAGACAGAGACAGAGACAGAGACAGAGACAGAGACAGAGACAGAGACAGAGACAGAGACAGAGACAGAGACAGAGACAGAGACAGAGACAGAGACAGAGACAGAGACAGAGACAGAGACAGAGACAGAGACAGACACAGAGACAGAGACAGAGAGAGAGACAGAGAAAGAGACAGAGACAGAGACAGAGACAGAGACAGAGACAGAGACAGAGACAGAGACAGAGACAGAGACAGAGACAGAGACAGAGACAGAGACAGAGAAAGAGACAGAGACAGACACAGAGATAGAGACAGAGACAGACACAGAGAGAGAGACAGGGACAGGGACAGGGACAGAGACAGAGGCAGAGACAGAGACAGAGACAGACACAGAGGTAGAGACAGAGACAGAGACACAGAGAGAGACAGGAGACAAAGACGGAGAAAGAGGGGCAGGAGACAAACACGGAGAAAAAGACGGGGACAGAGACCGTCACCGAGACAGAGATAGAGACAGAGACAGAAACAGACACAGAGACAGAGACAGAGACAGACACAGAGAGAGAGACAGGGACAGGGACAGGGACAGAGACAGAGACAGAGACAGAGACAGAAACAGAGACAGAGACAGAGACAGAGACAGAGACAGAGACAGAGACAGAGACAGAGACAGAGACAGAGACAGAGACAGAGACAGAGACAGACACAGAGACAGAGACAGAGACAGATACTGAGAAAGAGACAGAGAAAGAGACGGAGACAGAGACAGAGACAGAGACAGAGACAGAGACAGAGACAGAGACAGAGACAGAGACAGAGTGAGAGACAGAGACAGAGACAGGGACAGAGACAGAGACAGAGACAGAGACGGAGGGGTAAGAGACAACGACGGAGACAGAAACAGTGACTGATACGGAGGCAAAGACAGAGACAGAGACAGAGACAGAGACAGAGACAGAGACAGAGACAGAGGCAGAGTCAGAGACAGAGACGGAGACAAAGACGGAGACAAAGGCGGAGGCAAAGACGAAGACAGAGACCGATCCAGAGATAGAGACAGAGACAGAGACAGAGACAGAAAGAGAGACAGGAGACAAAGACGGTGATAGAGGGGCAGGAGACAAACACGGAGAAAAAGACGAGGACAGTGACCGTGACCGAGACAGAGATAGAGACAGAGACAGAGACAGAGACAGAGACAGAGACAGAGACAGAGACAGAGACAGAGACAGAGACAGAGACAGAGACGGAGACATAGACAGAGACAGAGACAGAGACAGAGACAGAGACAGAGACAGAGACAGAGACAGAGACAGAGATAGTGTCAGAGGCAGAGACAGAGGGAGAGACAGGAGACAAAGACGGAGTTAGAGGGGCAGGAGACAAACACGGAGAAAAAGACGGGGACAGAGACCGTCACCGAGACAGAGACAGAGACAGAGACAGAGACAGAGACAGACACAGAGATAGAGACAAAGAGAGAGAGACAGGAGACAAAGACGGAGATAGAGGGGCAGGAGAAAAACACGGAGAAAAACACGGGGACAGAGACTGTCACCGAGACAGAGGCAGAGACAGAGACAGAGACAGAGACAGAGACAGAGACAGAGACAGAGACAGAGACAGAGACAGAGACAGAGACAGAGCCAGAGACAGAGACAGAGACAGAGACAGAGCCAGAGACAGAGACAGAGACAGAGACAGAGACAGAGACAGAGACAGAGACTGAGACAGAGACGGAGGGGTAAGAGACAACGACGGAAACAGAGACAGTGACTGAGACGGAGGCAAAGATAGAGACAGAGACAGAGACGGAGACAGAGACAGAGACAGTGACAGAGACAGAGACACAGACGGAGACAGAGACAGAAACAGAGACAGAGACAGAGACGGAGGGGTAAGAGACAACGACGGAAACAGAGACAGTGACTGAGACGGAGGCAAGGATAGAGACAGAGACAGAGACGGAGACAGAGACAGAGACAGAGACAGAGACAGAGACAGAGACGGAGACAGAGACTGAGACAGAGACAGAGACAGAGACAGAGACAGAGACAGAGTGAGAGACAGAGACAGAGACAGGGACAGAGACAAAGACAGAGACAGAGACAGAGACAGAGACAGAGACAGAGACAGAGACAGAGACAGAGACAGAGACAGAGACAGAGACAGAGACAGAGACAGAGACAGAGACAGAGACAGAGACAGAGACAGAGACAGACACAGAGGTAGAGACAGAGACAGAGACAGAGAGAGAGACAGGAGACAAAGACGGAGATAGAGGGGCAGGAGACAAACACGGAGAAAAAGACGGGGACAGAGACCGTCACCGAGACAGAGATAGAGACAGAGACAGAAACAGAGACAGAGACAGAGACAGAGACAGAGACAGAGACAGAGACAGAGACAGAGACAGAGACAGAGACAGAGACAGAGACAGAGACAGAGACAGAGACAGAGACAGAGACACAGACAGAGACAGAGACAGAGACAGAGACAGAGACAGAGACAGAGACAGAGACAGAGACAGAGACAGAGACAGAAACAGAGACAGAGACAGAGACAGAGACAGAGACAGAGACAGAAACAGACACAGAGATAGAGACAGAGACAGACACAGAGAGAGAGACAGGGACAGGGACAGGGACAGAGACAGAGGCAGAGACAGACACAGAGATAGAGACAGAGATAGAAACAGAGAGAGAGACAGAGACAGGGGCAGGGACAGGGACAGGGACAGACACAGAGACAGAGACAGAGACAGAGGCAGAGACAGAGACAGAGACAGAGACAGAGACAGAGACAGAAACAGAGACAGAGACAGAGACAGACACAGAGACAGAGACAGAGACAGAGACAGAGAAAGAGACAGAGACAGAGACAGAGACAGAGGCAGAGACAGAGACAGAGACAGAGACAGAGACAGAGAAAGAAACAGAGACTGAGACAGAGACGGAGGGGTAAGAGACAACGACGGAAACAGAGACAGTGACTGAGACGGAGGCAAAGATAGAGACAGAGACAGAGACAGAGACAGAGACAGAGACAGAGACAGAGAAAGAGACAGAGACAGACACAGAGATAGAGACAGAGACAGACACAGAGAGAGAGACAGGGACAGGGACAGAGACGGAGACAGAGACAGAGACAGTGACAGAGACAGAGACACAGACGGAGACAGAGACAGAAACAGAGACAGAGACAGAGACGGAGGGGTAAGAGACAACGACGGAAACAGAGACAGTGACTGAGACGGAGGCAAGGATAGAGACAGAGACAGAGACGGAGACAGAGACAGAGACAGAGACAGAGACAGAGACAGAGACGGAGACAGAGACTGAGACAGAGACAGAGACAGAGACAGAGACAGAGACAGAGTGAGAGACAGAGACAGAGACAGGGACAGAGACAAAGACAGAGACAGAGACAGAGACAGAGACAGAGACAGAGACAGAGACAGAGACAGAGACAGAGACAGAGACAGAGACAGAGACAGAGACAGAGACAGAGACAGACACAGAGAGAGAGACAGGGACAGGGACAGGGACAGAGACAGAGGCAGAGACAGACACAGTGATAGAGACAGAGACAGAAACAGAGAGAGAGACAGAGACAGGGGCAGGGACAGGGACAGAGACAGACACAGAGACAGAGACAGAGGCAGAGACAGAGACAGAGACTGAGACAGAGACAGAGACAGAGACAGAGACAGAGACAGACACAGAGACAGAGACAGAGACAGAGACAGAGAAAGAGACAGAGACAGAGGTAGAGACAGAGACAGAGACACAGAGAGAGACAGGAGACAAAGACGGAGAAAGAGGGGCAGGAGACAAACACGGAGAAAAAGACGGGGACAGAGACCGTCACCGAGACAGAGATAGAGACAGAGACAGAAACAGAGACAGAGACAGAGACAGAGACAGAGACAGAGACAGAGACAGAGACAGAGACAGAGACAGAGACAGAGACAGAGACAGAGACAGAGACAGAGACAGAGACAGAGACAGAGACAGAGACAGAGACAGAGACAGAGACAGAGACAGAGACAGAGACAGAGACAGAGACAGAGACAGAGACAGAGACAGAGACAGAGACAGAGACAGAGACAGAGACAGAGACAGAGACAGAGACAGAGACAGAGACAGAGACAGAGAGAGAGACAGAGACAGAGACAGAGACAGAGACAGAGACAGAGACAGAGACAGAGACAGAGACAGAGACAGAGACAGAGACAGAGACAGAGACAGAGACAGAGACAGAGAAAGAGACAGAGACAGACACAGAGATAGAGACAGAGACAGACACAGAGAGAGAGACAGGGACAGGGACAGGGACAGAGACAGAGGCAGAGACAGAGACAGAGACAGACACAGAGGTAGAGACAGAGACAGAGACACAGAGAGAGACAGGAGACAAAGACGGAGAAAGAGGGGCAGGAGACAAACACGGAGAAAAAGACGGGGACAGAGACCGTCACCGAGACAGAGATAGAGACAGAGACAGAAACAGAGACAGAGACAGAGACAGAGACAGACACAGAGAGAGAGACAGGGACAGGGACAGGGACAGAGACAGAGACAGAGACAGAGACAGAAACAGAGACAGAGACAGAGACAGAGACAGAGACAGAGACAGAGACAGAGACAGAGACAGAGACAGAGACAGAGACAGAGACAGACACAGAGACAGAGACAGAGACAGATACTGAGAAAGAGACAGAGAAAGAGACGGAGACAGAGACAGAGACAGAGACAGAGACAGAGACAGAGACAGAGACAGAGACAGAGACAGAGTGAGAGACAGAGACAGAGACAGGGACAGAGACAGAGACAGAGACAGAGACGGAGGGGTAAGAGACAACGACGGAGACAGAAACAGTGACTGATACGGAGGCAAAGACAGAGACAGAGACAGAGACAGAGACAGAGACAGAGACAGAGACAGAGGCAGAGTCAGAGACAGAGACGGAGACAAAGACGGAGACAAAGGCGGAGGCAAAGACGAAGACAGAGACCGATCCAGAGATAGAGACAGAGACAGAGACAGAGACAGAAAGAGAGACAGGAGACAAAGACGGTGATAGAGGGGCAGGAGACAAACACGGAGAAAAAGACGAGGACAGTGACCGTGACCGAGACAGAGATAGAGACAGAGACAGAGACAGAGACAGAGACAGAGACAGAGACAGAGACAGAGACAGAGACAGAGACAGAGACGGAGACATAGACAGAGACAGAGACAGAGACAGAGACAGAGACAGAGACAGAGACAGAGACAGAGACAGAGATAGTGTCAGAGGCAGAGACAGAGGGAGAGACAGGAGACAAAGACGGAGTTAGAGGGGCAGGAGACAAACACGGAGAAAAAGACGGGGACAGAGACTGTCACCGAGACAGAGGCAGAGACAGAGACAGAGACAGAGACAGAGACAGAGACAGAGACAGAGACAGAGACAGAGACAGAGACAGAGACAGAGACAGAGACAGAGACAGAGACAGAGACAGAGACAGAGCCAGAGACAGAGACAGAGACAGAGACAGAGACAGAGACAGAGACAGAGACTGAGACAGAGACGGAGGGGTAAGAGACAACGACGGAAACAGAGACAGTGACTGAGACGGAGGCAAAGATAGAGACAGAGACAGAGACGGAGACAGAGACAGAGACAGTGACAGAGACAGAGACACAGACGGAGACAGAGACAGAAACAGAGACAGAGACAGAGACGGAGGGGTAAGAGACAACGACGGAAACAGAGACAGTGACTGAGACGGAGGCAAGGATAGAGACAGAGACAGAGACGGAGACAGAGACAGAGACAGAGACAGAGACAGAGACAGAGACGGAGACAGAGACTGAGACAGAGACAGAGACAGAGACAGAGACAGAGACAGAGTGAGAGACAGAGACAGAGACAGGGACAGAGACAAAGACAGAGACAGAGACAGAGACAGAGACAGAGACAGAGACAGAGACAGAGACAGAGACAGAGACAGAGACAGAGACAGAGACAGAGACAGAGACAGAGACAGAGACAGAGACAGAGACAGACACAGAGGTAGAGACAGAGACAGAGACAGAGAGAGAGACAGGAGACAAAGACGGAGATAGAGGGGCAGGAGACAAACACGGAGAAAAAGACGGGGACAGAGACCGTCACCGAGACAGAGACAGAGACAGAGACAGAGACAGAGACAGAAACAGACACAGAGATAGAGACAGAGACAGACACAGAGAGAGAGACAGGGACAGGGACAGGGACAGAGACAGAGGCAGAGACAGACACAGAGATAGAGACAGAGATAGAAACAGAGAGAGAGACAGAGACAGGGGCAGGGACAGGGACAGGGACAGACACAGAGACAGAGACAGAGGCAGAGACAGAGACAGAGACAGAGACAGAGACAGAGACAGAAACAGAGACAGAGACAGAGACAGACACAGAGACAGAGACAGAGACAGAGACAGAGAAAGAGACAGAGACAGAGGTAGAGACAGAGACAGAGACACAGAGAGAGACAGGAGACAAAGACGGAGAAAGAGGGGCAGGAGACAAACACGGAGAAAAAGACGGGGACAGAGACCGTCACCGAGACAGAGATAGAGACAGAGACAGAAACAGAGACAGAGACAGAGACAGAGACAGAGACAGAGACAGAGACAGAGACAGAGACAGAGACAGAGACAGAGACAGAGACAGAGACAGAGACAGAGACAGAGACAGAGACAGAGACAGAGACAGAGACAGAGACAGAGACAGAGACAGAGACAGAGACAGAGACAGAGACAGAGACAGAGACAGAGACAGAGACAGAGACAGAGCCAGAGACAGAGACAGAGACAGAGACAGAGACAGAGACAGAGACAGAGACAGAGACAGAGACAGAGACAGAGACAGAGACAGAGACAGAGACAGAGACAGAGACAGAGACAGAGACAGACACAGAGACAGAGACAGAGAGAGAGACAGAGAAAGAGACAGAGACAGAGACAGAGACAGAGACAGAGACAGAGACAGAGACAGAGACAGAGACAGAGACAGAGACAGAGACAGAGACAGAGACAGAGAAAGAGACAGAGACAGACACAGAGATAGAGACAAAGACAGACACAGAGAGAGAGACAGGGACAGGGACAGGGACAGAGACAGAGGCAGAGACAGAGACAGAGACAGACACAGAGGTAGAGACAGAGACAGAGACACAGAGAGAGACAGGAGACAAAGACGGAGAAAGAGGGGCAGGAGACAAACACGGAGAAAAAGACGGGGACAGAGACCGTCACCGAGACAGAGATAGAGACAGAGACAGAAACAGAGACAGAGACAGAGACAGAGACAGAGACAGAGACAGAGACAGAGACAGAGACAGAGACAGAGATAGAGACAGAGACAGAGACAGAGACAGAGATAGTGCCAGAGGCAGAGACAGAGACAGAGACAGAGACAGAGACAGAGACGGAGGGTTAAGAGACAACGACGGAGACAGAGACAGTGACTGATACGGAGGCAAAGACAGAGACAGAGACAGAGACGGAGGGGTAAGAGACAACGACGGAGACAGAAACAGTGACTGATACGGAGGCAAAGACAGACACAGAGACAGAGAGAGAGACAGAGACAGAGACAGAGACAGAGACAGAGACAGAGACAGAGACAGAGACAGAGACAGAGACAGACACAGAGGTAGAGACAGAGAGAGAGACAGGAGACAAAGACGGAGATAGAGGGGCAGGAG
The DNA here is from genome assembly GCA_945859595.2 of Megachile willughbiella. NCBI lineage: Eukaryota > Metazoa > Arthropoda > Insecta > Hymenoptera > Megachilidae > Megachile > Megachile willughbiella. The sequence goes on from CAMAOD020000270.1 coordinate 934,809, forward strand.
ACAAACACGGAGAAAAAGACGGGGACAGAGACCGTCACCGAGACAGAGATAGAGACAGAGACAGAAACAGAGACAGAGACAGAGACAGAGACAGAGACAGAGACAGAGACAGAGACAGAGACAGAGACAGAGACAGAGACAGAGACAGAGACAGAGACACAGACAGAGACAGAGACAGAGACAGAGACAGAGACAGAGACAGAGACAGAGACAGAGACAGAGACAGAGACAGAAACAGAGACAGAGACAGAGACAGAGACAGAGACAGAAACAGAGACAGAGACAGAGACAGAGAAAAAGACAGAGACAGACACAGAGATAGAGACAGAGACAGACACAGAGAGAGAGACAGGGACAGGGACAGGGACAGAGACAGAGGCAGAGACAGACACAGAGATAGAGACAGAGACAGAAACAGAGAGAGAGACAGTGACAGGGGCAGGGACAGGGACAGGGACAGACACAGAGACAGAGACAGAGGCAGAGACAGAGACAGAGACAGAGACAGAGACAGAAACAGAGACAGAGACAGAGACAGACACAGAGACAGAGACAGAGACAGAGACAGAGAAAGAGACAGAGACAGAGGTAGAGACAGAGACAGAGACACAGAGAGAGACAGGAGACAAAGACGGAGAAAGAGGGGCAGGAGACAAACACGGAGAAAAAGACGGGGACAGAGACCGTCACCGAGACAGAGATAGAGACAGAGACAGAAACAGAGACAGAGACAGAGACAGAGACAGAGACAGAGACAGAGACAGAGACAGAGACAGAGACAGAGACAGAGACAGAGACAGAGACAGAGACAGAGACAGAGACAGAGACAGAGACAGAGACAGAGACAGAGACAGAGACAGAGACAGAGACAGAGACAGAGACAGGGACAGAGACAGAGATAGAGACAGAGACAGAGACAGAGACAGAGACAGAGACAGAAAGAGAGACAGGAGACAAAGACGGTGATAGAGGGGCAGGAGACAAACACGGAGAAAAAGACGGGGACAGTGACCGTGACCGAAACAGAGATAGAGACAGAGACAGAGGCAGAGACAGAGACAGAGACAGAGACAGAGACAGAGACAGAGACAGAGACGGAGACAGAGATAGTGTCAGAGGCAGAGACAGAGGGAGAGACAGGAGACAAAGACGGAGTTAGAGGGGCAGGAGACAAACACGGAGAAAAAGACGCGGACAGTGACCGTGACCGAGACAGAGACAGAGACAGAGACAGAGACAGAGACAGAGACAGAGACAGGGACAGAGGCAGAGACAGAGACAGAGACAGAGACAGAGACAGAGACAGAGACAGAGACAGAGACAGAGACAGAGACAGAGACGGCGGGGTAAGAGACAACGACGGAGACAGAGACAGAGACAGAGACAGAGACAGAGACAGAAACAGAGACAGAGACAGAGACAGAGACAGAGACAGAGACAGAGACAGAGACAGAGACAGAGACAGACACAGAGACAGAGACAGAGACAGATACTGAGAAAGAGACAGAGAAAGAGACGAGACAGAGACAGAGACAGAGACAGAGACATAGACAGAGACAGAGACAGAGACAGAGACAGAGACAGAGACAGAGACAGAGACAGAGACGGAGACAAAGACCGAGACAGAGACAGAGACGGAGACAGAGGCAGAGACAGAGCCAGGGACTGAGACTGAGACAGAGACAGCGGCAGAGACAGAGACAGAGACAGAGACAGAGACAGAGACAGAGACAGAGACAGAGACAGAGACAGACACAGAGACTGAGACGGAGACAGAGACAGAGGGAGAGACAGCGACAGATACTGAGACAGAGACAGAGACAGAGACAGGGACAGAGACAGAGACAGAGACGGACACAGAGACAGAGACGGAGACAGAGACAGAGACAGAGACAGAGACAGAGACAGAGGCAGAGACAGAGACGGAGGCAGAGACAGAGCCAGGGACAGAGACGGAGACAGAGACAGAGACGGAGACAGAGACAGAGACAGAGACAGAGACAGAGACAGAGACAGAGACAGAGACAGAGACAGAGACAGAGACAGAGACAGAGACAGAGACAGAGACAGAGACAGAGACAGAAACAGAGACAGAGACAGAGACGGAGACAAAGTCCGAGAAAGAGACAGAGACAGAGACAGAGACAGAGACAGAGACGGAGACAGAGGCAGAGAAAGAGACAGAGACAGAGACAGAGACAGAGACAGAGACAGAGACAGAGACAGAGACGGAGACAGAGACAGAGACAGAGACAGAGACAGAGACAGAGACAGAGGCAGAGACAGAGAAAGAGATAGAGACAGAGAGAGAGACAGAGTCAGAGACGGAGACAGAGGCAGAGACAGAGCCAGGGACAGAGAGAGAGACAGAGACAGAGACAGAGACAGACACAGAGACTGAGACGGAGACAGAGACAGAGGGAGAGACAGCGACAGAGACAGAGACAGAGACAGACACAGAGACAGGGACAGAGAGAGAGACAGAGACAGAGACAGAGGCAGAGACAGAAACAGAGATAGAGACAGATACGGGGACAGAGACAGAGGCAGAGACAGAGACAGAGACAGAGACAGAGGCAGAGACAGAGTCAGGGACAGAGACAGAGAGAGAGACAGAGGCGGAGACAGAGATAGAGACAGAGACGGAGACAGAGACAGAGACAGAGACTGAGACAGAGACAGAGACAGAGACGGAGACAAAGACCGAGACAGAGACAGAGACGGAGACAGAGGCAGAGACAGAGCCAGGGACAGCGACGGAGACAGAGACAGAGATAGAGAAAGAGACAGACACAGAGACAGAGACAGAGACAGAGACAGACACAGAGACTCAGACGGAGACAGAGACAGAGGGAGAGACAGCGACAGAGACAGAGACAGAGACAGACACAGAGACAGGGACAGAGAGAGAGACAGAGACAGAGACAGAGGCAGAGACAGAAACAGAGATAGAGACAGATACCGGGACAGAGACAGAGGCAGAGACAGAGACAGAGACAGAGACGGACACAGAGACAGAGACGGAGACATAGACAGAGACACAGACAGAGACAGAGACAGAGACAGAGACAGAGACAGAGACAGAGACGGAGACAAAGACCGAGACAGAGGCAGAGACACAGACACAGACAGAGACACAGACAGAGACAGAGACAGAGACAGAGACAGAGACAGAGACAGAGACAGAGACAGAGACAGAGACAGAGACAGAGACAGAGACAGAGACAGAGACAGAGACAGAGACAGAGACAGAGACAGAGACAGAGACAGAGACAGAGACAGAGACAGAAACAGAGACAGAGACAGAGACAGAGACAGAGACAGAGACAGAGACAGAAACAGAGACAGAGACAGAGACAGAGAAAAAGACAGAGACAGACACAGAGATAGAGACAGAGACAGACACAGAGAGAGAGACAGGGACAGGGACAGGGACAGAGACAGAGGCAGAGACAGACACAGAGATAGAGACAGAGACAGAAACAGAGAGAGAGACAGAGACAGGGGCAGGGACAGGGACAGGGACAGACACAGAGACAGAGACAGAGGCAGAGACAGAGACAGAGACAGAGACAGAAACAGAGACAGAGACAGAGACAGACACAGAGACAGAGACAGAGACAGAGACAGAGAAAGAGACAGAGACAGAGGTAGAGACAGAGACAGAGACACAGAGAGAGACAGGAGACAAAGACGGAGAAAGAGGGGCAGGAGACAAACACGGAGAAAAAGACGGGGACAGAGACCGTCACCGAGACAGAGATAGAGACAGAGACAGAAACAGAGACAGAGACAGAGACAGAGACAGAGACAGAGACAGAGACAGAGACAGAGACAGAGACAGAGACAGAGACAGAGACAGAGACAGAGACAGAGACAGAGACAGAGACAGAGACAGAGACAGAGACAGAGACAGAGACAGAGACAGAGACAGAGACAGGGACAGAGACAGAGATAGAGACAGAGACAGAGACAGAGACAGAGACAGAGACAGAAAGAGAGACAGGAGACAAAGACGGTGATAGAGGGGCAGGAGACAAACACGGAGAAAAAGACGGGGACAGTGACCGTGACCGAAACAGAGATAGAGACAGAGACAGAGGCAGAGACAGAGACAGAGACAGAGACAGAGACAGAGACAGAGACAGAGACAGAGACGGAGACAGAGATAGTGTCAGAGGCAGAGACAGAGGGAGAGACAGGAGACAAAGACGGAGTTAGAGGGGCAGGAGACAAACACGGAGAAAAAGACGCGGACAGTGACCGTGACCGAGACAGAGACAGAGACAGAGACAGAGACAGAGACAGAGACAGAGACAGGGACAGAGGCAGAGACAGAGACAGAGACAGAGACAGAGACAGAGACAGAGACAGAGACAGAGACAGAGACAGAGACAGAGACAGAGACGGCGGGGTAAGAGACAACGACGGAGACAGAGACAGAGACAGAGACAGAGACAGAGACAGAAACAGAGACAGAGACAGAGACAGAGACAGAGACAGAGACAGAGACAGAGACAGAGACAGAGACAGACACAGAGACAGAGACAGAGACAGATACTGAGAAAGAGACAGAGAAAGAGACGAGACAGAGGTAGAGACAGAGACAGAGACACAGAGAGAGACAGGAGACAAAGACGGAGAAAGAGGGGCAGGAGACAAACACGGAGAAAAAGACGGGGACAGAGACCGTCACCGAGACAGAGATAGAGACAGAGACAGAAACAGAGACAGAGACAGAGACAGAGACAGAGACAGAGACAGAGACAGAGACAGAGACAGAGACAGAGACAGAGACAGAGACAGAGACAGAGACAGAGACAGAGACAGAGACAGAGACAGAGACAGAGACAGAGACAGAGACAGAGACAGGGACAGAGACAGAGATAGAGACAGAGACAGAGACAGAGACAGAGACAGAGACAGAAAGAGAGACAGGAGACAAAGACGGTGATAGAGGGGCAGGAGACAAACACGGAGAAAAAGACGGGGACAGTGACCGTGACCGAAACAGAGATAGAGACAGAGACAGAGGCAGAGACAGAGACAGAGACAGAGACAGAGACAGAGACAGAGACAGAGACAGAGACGGAGACAGAGATAGTGTCAGAGGCAGAGACAGAGGGAGAGACAGGAGACAAAGACGGAGTTAGAGGGGCAGGAGACAAACACGGAGAAAAAGACGCGGACAGTGACCGTGACCGAGACAGAGACAGAGACAGAGACAGAGACAGAGACAGAGACAGAGACAGGGACAGAGGCAGAGACAGAGACAGAGACAGAGACAGAGACAGAGACAGAGACAGAGACAGAGACAGAGACAGAGACAGAGACAGAGACAGAGACGGCGGGGTAAGAGACAACGACGGAGACAGAGACAGAGACAGAGACAGAGACAGAGACAGAAACAGAGACAGAGACAGAGACAGAGACAGAGACAGAGACAGAGACAGAGACAGAGACAGAGACAGAGACAGACACAGAGACAGAGACAGAGACAGATACTGAGAAAGAGACAGAGAAAGAGACGAGACAGAGACAGAGACAGAGACAGAGACAGAGACAGAGACAGAGACAGAGACAGAGACAGAGACAGAGACAGAGACAGAGACAGAGACAGAGACAGAGACAGAGACAGAGACAGAGACAGAGACAGAGACAGAGACAGAGACAGAGACAGAGACAGAGACAGAGACAGAGACAGAGAAAAAGACAGAGACAGACACAGAGATAGAGACAGAGACGGACAGAGAGAGAGAGACAGGGACAGGGACAGGGACAGAGACAGAGGCAGAGACAGAGACAGAGACAGACACAGATGTAGAGACAGAGACAGAGACACAGAGAGAGACAGGAGACAAAGACGGAGAAAGTGGGGCAGGAGACAAACACGGAGAAAAAGACGGGGACAGAGACCGTCACCGAGAGAGAGATAGAGACAGAGACAGAAACAGAGACAGAGACAGAGACAGAGACAGAGACAGAGACAGAGACAGACACAGAGACATAGACAGAGACAGAGACAGAGACAGAGACAGAGACAGACACAGAGATAGAGACAGAGACAGAAACAGAGAGAGAGACAGAGACAGGGGCAGGGACAGGGACAGGGACAGACACAGAGACAGAGACAGAGGCAGAGAAGGAGACAGAGACAGAGACAGAGACAGAGACAGAAACAGAGACAGAGACAGCGACAGACACAGAGACAGAGACAGAGACAGAGACAGAGACAGAGAAAGAGACAGAGACAGAGGTAGAGACAGAGACAGAGACACAGAGAGAGACAGGAGACAAAGGCGGAGAAAGAGGGGCAGGAGACAAACACGGAGAAAAAGACGGGGACAGAGACCGTCACCGAGACAGAGATAGAGACAGAGACAGAAACAGAGACAGAGACAGAGACAGAGACAGAGACAGAGACAGAGACAGAGACAGAGACAGAGACAGAGACAGAGACAGAGACAGAGACAGAGACAGAGACAGAGACAGAGACAGAGACAGAGACAGAGACAGAGACAGAGACAGAGACAGAGACAGAGACAGAGACAGAGACAGAGACAGAGACAGAGACAGAGACAGAGACAGAGACAGAGACAGAGACAGAGACAGAGACAGAGACAGAGACAGAGACAGAGACAGAGACAGAGACAGAGACAGAGACAGAGACAGAGACAGACACAGAGACAGAGACAGAGAGAGAGACAGAGAAAGAGACAGAGACAGAGACAGAGACAGAGACAGAGACAGAGACAGAGACAGAGACAGAGACAGAGACAGAGAAAGAGACAGAGACAGACACAGAGATAGAGACAGAGACAGACACAGAGAGAGAGACAGGGACAGGGACAGGGACAGAGACAGAGGCAGAGACAGAGACAGAGACAGACACAGAGGTAGAGACAGAGACAGAGACACAGAGAGAGACAGGAGACAAAGACGGAGAAAGAGGGGCAGGAGGCAAACACGGAGAAAAAGACGGGGACAGTGACCGTGACCGAGACAGAGATAGAGACAGAGACAGAAACAGAGACAGAGACAGAGACAGAGACAGAGACAGAGACAGAGACAGAGACAGAGACAGAGACAGAGACAGAGACAGAGACAGAGACAGAGACAGAGACAGAGACGGAGACATAGACAGAGACAGAGACAGAGACAGAGACAGAGACAGAGACAGAGACAGAGACAGAGATAGTGTCAGAGGCAGAGACAGAGGGAGAGACAGGAGACAAAGACGGAGTTAGAGGGGCAGGAGACAAACACGGAGAAAAAGACGGGGACAGAGACCGTCACCGAGACAGAGACAGAGACAGAGACAGAGACAGAGACAGAGGCAGAGACAGAGACAGAGACAGAGACAGAGGCAGAGACAGAGACCGAGACAGAGACAGAGACAGAGACAGAGACAGAGACAGAGTGAGAGACAGAGACAGAGACAGAGTGAGAGACAGAGACAGAGACAGGGACAGAGACAGAGACAGAGACAGAGACAGAGACAGAGACAGAGACAGAGACAGAGACAGAGACAGAGACAGAGACAGAGACAGAGACAGAGACAGACACAGAGACAGAGACAGATAGAGAGACAGAGAAAGAGACAGAGACAGAGACAGAGACAGAGACAGAGACAGAGACAGAGACAGAGACAGAGACAGAGACAGAGAAAGAGACAGAGACAGACACAGAGATAGAGACAGAGACAGACACAGAGAGAGAGACAGGGACAGGGACAGGGACAGAGACAGAGGCAGAGACAGAGACAGAGACAGACACAGAGGTAGAGACAGAGACAGAGACACAGAGAGAGACAGGAGACAAAGACGGAGAAAGAGGGGCAGGAGACAAACACGGAGAAAAAGACGGGGACAGAGACCGTCACCGAGACAGAGATAGAGACAGAGACAGAAACAGAGACAGAGACAGAGACAGAGACAGAGACAGAGACAGAGACAGAGACAGAGACAGAGACAGAGACAGAGACAGAGACAGAGACAGAGATAGAGACAGAGACAGAGACAGAGACGGAGGGTTAAGAGACAACGACGGAGACAGAGACAGTGACTGATACGGAGGCAAAGACAGAGACAGAGACAGAGACAGAGACAGAGACAGAGACGGAGGGGTAAGAGACAACGACGGAGACAGAAACAGTGACTGATACGGAGGCAAAGACAGAGACAGAGACAGAGACAGAGACAGAGACAGAGACAGAGACAGAGACAGAGACAGAGACAGAGACAGAGGCAGAGACAGAGACAGAGACGGAGACAAAGACGGAGACAAAGGCGGAGGCAAAGACGAAGACAGAGACCGATCCAGAGATAGAGACAGAGACAGAGACAGAGACAGAAAGAGAGACAGGAGACAAAGACGGTGATAGAGGGGCAGGAGACAAACACGGAGAAAAAGACGGGGACAGTGACCGTGACCGAGACAGAGATAGAGACAGAGACAGAGACAGAGACAGAGACAGAGACAGAGACAGAGACAGAGACAGAGACAGAGACGGAGACATAGACAGAGACAGAGACAGAGACAGAGACAGAGACAGAGACAGAGACAGAGACAGAAATAGTGTCAGAGGCAGAGACAGAGGGAGAGACAGGAGACAAAGACGGAGTTAGAGGGGCAGGAGACAAACACGGAGAAAAAGACGGGGACAGAGACCGTCACCGAGACAGAGACAGAGACAGAGACAGAGACAGAGACAGAGGCAGCGACAGAGACAGAGACAGAGACAGAGACAGAGACAGAGACCGAGACAGAGACAGAGACAGAGACAGAGACAGAGACAGAGACAGAGACGGAGACAGAGACAGAGACAGAGACAGAGACAGAGACAGAGACAGAGACAGAGAAAGCGACAGAGACAGAGACAGAGACAGAGACAGAGACAGAGACAGAGACAGAGACAGAGACAGAGACAGAGACAGAGACAGAGACAGAGACAGAGACAGAGACAGAGACAGAGACAGAGACAGAGACAGAGACAGAGACGGAGACAGAGACAGAGACAGAGACAGAGACAGAGACGGAGACGGAGACAGAGACAGAGACAGAGACAGAGACAGAGACAGAGACAGAGACAGAGACAGAGACAGAGACAGAGACAGAGACAGAGACAGAGACAGATACAGAGACAGAGACAGAGACAGAGACAGAGACAGAGACAGAGACAGAGATAGAGACAGAGACAGAGACAGAGACAGAGACGGAGACAGAAAGAGAGACAGGAGACAAAGACGGTGATAGAGGGGCAGGAGACAAACACGGAGAAAAAGACGGGGACAGTGACCGTGACCGAGACAGAGATAGAGACAGAGACAGAGGCAGAGACAGAGACAGAGACAGAGACAGAGACAGAGACAGAGACAGAGACGGAGACATAGACAGAGACAGAGACAGAGACAGAGACAGAGACAGAGATAGTGTCAGAGGCAGAGACAGAGGGAGAGACAGGAGACAAAGACGGAGTTAGAGGGGCAGGAGACAAACACGGAGAAAAAGACGGGGACAGAGACCGTCACCGAGACAGAGACAGAGACAGAGACAGAGACAGAGGCAGAGACAGAGACAGAGACAGAGACAGAGGCAGAGACAGAGACAGAGACAGAGACAGAGACAGAGACAGAGACAGAGACAGAGACAGAGACAGGGACAGAGACAGAGACAGAGACAGAGACAGAGACAGAGACAGAGACAGAGACAGAGACAGAGACAGAGACAGAGACAGAGACAGAGACAGAGACAGAGACAGAGACGGAGACGAAGACAGAGACAGAGACAGAGACAGAGACAGAGACAGAGACAGAGACAGAGACAGAGACAGAGGCAGAGACAGAGACAGAGACAGAGACAGAGACAGAGACAGAAACAGAGGCTGAGACAGAGACGGAGGGGTAAGAGACAACGACGGAAACAGAGACAGTGACTGAGACGGAGGCAAAGATAGAGACAGAGACAGAGACGGAGACAGAGACAGAGACAGAGACAGAGACAGAGACAGAGACAGAGACGGAGACAGAAACAGAGGGGTAAGAGACAACGACGGAGACAGAGACAGTGACTGCGACAGAGACAGAGACAGAGACAGAGACAGAGTCAGAGGCAGAGTCAGAGACAGAGACAGAGACAGAGACAGAGACGGAGGGGTAAGAGACAACGACGGAGACAGAGACAGTGACTGAGACGGAGGCAAAGGCAGAGACAGAGACAGAGACGGAGACAGAGACAGAGACGGAGACAGAGACGGAGACAGAGACAGAGACAGAGACAGAGACAGAGACAGAGACAGAGACGGAGACAAAGACCGAGACAGAGACAGAGACGGAGACAGAGGCAGAGACAGAGCCAGGGACTGAGACTGAGACAGAGACAGCGGCAGAGACAGAGACAGAGACAGAGACAGAGACAGAGACAGAGACAGAGACAGAGACAGAGACAGACACAGAGACTGAGACGGAGACAGAGACAGAGGGAGAGACAGCGACAGATACTGAGACAGAGACAGAGACAGAGACAGGGACAGAGACAGAGACAGAGACGGACACAGAGACAGAGACGGAGACAGAGACAGAGACAGAGACAGAGACAGAGACAGAGGCAGAGACAGAGACGGAGGCAGAGACAGAGCCAGGGACAGAGACGGAGACAGAGACAGAGACGGAGACAGAGACAGAGACAGAGACAGAGACAGAGACAGAGACAGAGACAGAGACAGAGACAGAGACAGAGACAGAGACAGAGACAGAGACAGAGACAGAGACAGAGACAGAGACAGAGACAGAAACAGAGACAGAGACAGAGACGGAGACAAAGTCCGAGAAAGAGACAGAGACAGAGACAGAGACAGAGACGGAGACGGAGACAGAGGCAGAGAAAGAGACAGAGACAGAGACAGAGACAGAGACAGAGACAGAGACAGAGACAGAGACAGAGACAGAGACGGAGACAGAGACAGAGACAGAGACAGAGACAGAGACAGAGGCAGAGACAGAGAAAGAGATAGAGACAGAGACAGAGACAGAGTCAGAGACGGAGACAGAGGCAGAGACAGAGCCAGGGACAGAGAGAGAGACAGAGACAGAGACAGAGACAGACACAGAGACTGAGACGGAGACAGAGACAGAGGGAGAGACAGCGACAGAGACAGAGACAGAGACAGACACAGAGACAGGGACAGAGAGAGAGACAGAGACAGAGACAGAGGCAGAGACAGAAACAGAGATAGAGACAGATACGGGGACAGAGACAGAGGCAGAGACAGAGACAGAGACAGAGACAGAGGCAGAGACAGAGTCAGGGACAGAGACAGAGAGAGAGACAGAGGCGGAGACAGAGATAGAGACAGAGACGGAGACAGAGACAGAGACAGAGACTGAGACAGAGACAGAGACAGAGACGGAGACAAAGACCGAGACAGAGACAGAGACGGAGACAGAGGCAGAGACAGAGCCAGGGACAGCGACGGAGACAGAGACAGAGATAGAGAAAGAGACAGACACAGAGACAGAGACAGAGACAGAGACAGACACAGAGACTCAGACGGAGACAGAGACAGAGGGAGAGACAGCGACAGAGACAGAGACAGAGACAGACACAGAGACAGGGACAGAGAGAGAGACAGAGACAGAGACAGAGGCAGAGACAGAAACAGAGATAGAGACAGATACGGGGACAGAGACAGAGGCAGAGACAGAGACAGAGACAGAGACGGACACAGAGACAGAGACGGAGACATAGACAGAGACACAGACAGAGACAGAGACAGAGACAGAGACAGAGACAGAGACAGAGACGGAGACAAAGACCGAGACAGAGGCAGAGACACAGACACAGACAGAGACACAGACAGAGACAGAGACAGAGACAGAGACAGAGACAGAGACAGAGACAGAGACAGAGACAGAGACAGAGACAGAGACAGAGACAGAGACAGAGACAGAGACAGAGACAGAGACAGAGACAGAGACAGAGACAGAGACAGAGACAGAGACAGAGACAGAGACAGAGACAGAGACAGAGACAGAGACAGAGACAGAGACAGAGATAGAGACAGAGGCAGAGACAGAGACAGATACAGAGACAGAGACAGAGACAGAGACAGAGACAGAGACAGAGACAGAGACAGAGACGGAGACAAAGTCCGAGAAAGAGACAGAGACGGAGACAGGGGCAGATACAGAGCCAGGGACTGAGACTGAGACAGAGACAGCGGCAGAGACAGAGACGGACACAGAGACAGAGACACAGACAGAGACAGAGACAGAGACTGAGACAGAGACAGAGACAGAGACAGAGACAGAGACAGGGACAGAGACAGAGACAGAGACAGATGCATAGACAGAGACGGAGACAGAGACAGCGACAGGGACAGAGACAGAGACAGAGACAGAGACAGAGACAGAGACAGAGACAGAGACAGAGACAGAGACAGAGACAGAGACAGAGACAGAGACAGAGACAGAGACAGAGACAGAGACAGAGACAGAGACAGAGACAGAGACAGAGACAGAGACAGAGACAGAAACAGAGACAGAGACAGAGACGGAGACAAAGTCCGAGAAAGAGACAGAGACGGAGACAGGGGCAGATACAGAGCCAGGGACTGAGACTGAGACAGAGACAGCGGCAGAGACAGAGACGGACACAGAGACAGAGACACAGACAGAGACAGAGACAGAGACTGAGACAGAGACAGAGACAGAGACAGAGACAGAGACAGGGACAGAGACAGAGACAGAGACAGATGCATAGACAGAGACGGAGACAGAGACAGCGACAGGGACAGAGACAGAGACAGAGACAGAGACAGAGAGAGAGACAGAGGCGGAGACAGAGATAGAGACAGAGACGGAGACAGAGACAGAGACAGAGACTGAGACAGAGACAGAGACAGAGACGGAGACAAAGACCGAGACAGAGACAGAGACGGAAACAGAGGCAGAGACAGAGCCAGGGACAGAGACGGAGACAGAGACAGAGATAGAGAAAGAGACAGACACAGAGACAGAGACAGAGACAAAGACGGATATAGAGGCAGAGACAGAGACAGAGACAGAGACAGAGGCAGAGACAGAGAAAGAGATAGAGACAGAGACAGAGACAGAGACAGAGACAGAGACAGAGACAGGGACAGAGAGAGAGACAGAGACAGAGACAGAGACAGAGACAGAGGCAGAGACAGAAACAGAGATAGAGACAGATACGGGGACAGAGACAGAGGCAGAGACAGAGACAGAGACAGAGACGGACACAGAGACAGAGACGGAGACATAGACAGAGACACAGACAGAGACAGAGACAGAGACAGAGACAGAGACAGAGACAGAGACAGAGACGGAGACAAAGTCCGAGACAGAGGCAGAGACAGACACAGACAGAGACACAGACAGAGACAGAGACAGAGACAGGGACAGAGACAGAGACAGAGACAGAGACAGAGACAGAGACAGAGACAGAGACAGAGACAGAGACAGAGACAGAGACAGAGACAGAGACAGAGACAGAGACAGAGACAGATACAGAGACAGAGACAGAGACAGAGACAGAGACACAGACAGAGACAGAGACAGAGACAGAGACGGAGACAAAGACCGAGACAGAGACAGAGACGGAGACAGAGGCAGAGACAGAGCCAGGGACTGAGACTGAGACAGAGACAGCGGCAGAGACAGAGACAGAGACAGAGACAGAGACACAGACAGAGACAGAGACAGAGACAGAGACAGAGACAGAGACAGAGACAGAGACAGAGACAGAGACAGACACAGAGACTGAGACGGAGACAGAGACAGAGGGAGAGACAGCGACAGATACTGAGACAGAGACAGAGACAGAGACAGGGACAGAGACAGAGACAGAGACGGACACAGAGACAGAGACGGAGACAGAGACAGAGACAGAGACAGAGACACAGACAGAGACAGAGACAGAGACAGAGACAGAGACAGAGACAGAGACAGAGACAGAGACAGAGACAGAGACAGAGACAGAGACAGAGACAGAGGCAGAGACAGAGCCAGGGACAGAGACGGAGACAGAGACAGAGGGAGAGACAGCGACAGAGACAGAGACAGAGACAGAGACAGAGACAGAGACAGAGACAGAAACAGAGACAGGGACAGAGACAGAGACAGAGACAGAGACAGAGAGAGAGACAGAAGCGGAGACAGAGACAGAGACAGAGACAGAGACGGAGACAAAAACCGAGACAGAGACAGAGACGGAGACAGAGGCAGAGACAGAGCCAGGGACAGAGACGGAGACAGAGACAGAGATAGAGAAAGAGACAGACACAGAGACAGAGACAGAGACAAAGACGGATATAGAGGCAGAGACAGAGTCAGAGACGGAGTCAGAGGCAGGGACAGAGCCAGCGACAGAGACAGAGACAGAGACAGAGGGAGAGACAGCGACAGAGACAGAGACAGAGACGGAGACGGAGACAGAGACAGAGACAGAGACAGAGACAGAGACAGAGACAGAGACAGAGACAGAGACAGAGACAGAGACAGAGACAGAGACAGAGACAGAAACAGAGACAGAAACAGAGACGGAGACAAAGTCCGAGAAAGAGACAGAGACGGAGACAGGGGCAGAGACAGAGCCAGGGACTGAGACTGAGACAGAGACAGCGGCAGAGACAGAGACGGACACAGAGACAGAGACACAGACAGAGACAGAGACAGAGACTGAGACAGAGACAGAGACAGAGACAGAGACAGAGACAGAGACAGGGACAGAGACAGAGACAGAGACAGATGCATAGACAGAGACGGAGACAGAGACAGCGACAGGGACAGAGACAGAGACAGAGACAGAGACAGAGAGAGAGACAGAGGCGGAGACAGAGATAGAGACAGAGACGGAGACAGAGACAGAGACAGAGACTGAGACAGAGACAGAGACAGAGACGGAGACAAAGACCGAGACAGAGACAGAGACGGAGACAGAGGCAGAGACAGAGCCAGGTACAGAGACGGAGACAGAGACAGAGATAGAGAAAGAGACAGACACAGAGACAGAGACAGAGACAGAGACAAAGACGGATATAGAGGCAGAGACAGAGTCAGAGACGGAGACAGAGGCAGAGACAGAGCCAGCGACAGAGACAGAGACAGAGACAGAGGGAGAGACAGCGACAGAGACAGAGACAGAGACGGAGACGGAGACAGAGACAGAGACAGAGACAGAGACAGAGACAGAGACAGAGACAGAGACAGAGACAGAGACAGAGACAGAGACAGAGACAGAGACAGAGACAGAGACCGAGACAGAGACAGAGACAGAGACAGAGACAGAGACAGAGACAGAAACAGAGACAGAGACAGAGACGGAGACAAAGTCCGAGAAAGAGACAGAGACGGAGACAGGGGCAGAGACAGAGCCAGGGACTGAGACTGAGACAGAGACAGCGGCAGAGACAGAGACGGAGACATAGACAGAGACACAGACAGAGACAGAGACAGAGACAGAGACAGAGACAGAGACAGATACGGAGACAAAGTCCGAGACAGAGGCAGAGACACAGACACAGACAGAGACACAGACAGAGACAGAGACAGAGATAGAGACAGAGACAGAGACAGAGACAGAGACAGAGACAGAGACAGAGACAGAGACAGAGACAGAGACAGAGACAGAGACAGAGACAGAGACAGAGACAGAGACAGAGACAGAGACAGAGACAGAGACAGATACAGAGACAGAGACAGAGACAGAGACAGAGACACAGACAGAGACAGAGACAGAGACAGAGACGGAGACAAAGACCGAGACAGAGACAGAGACGGAGACAGAGGCAGAGACAGAGCCAGGGACTGAGACTGAGACAGAGACAGCGGCAGAGACAGAGACAGAGACAGAGACAGAGACACAGACAGAGACAGAGACAGAGACAGAGACAGAGACAGAGACAGAGACAGAGACAGAGACAGAGACAGACACAGAGACTGAGACGGAGACAGAGACAGAGGGAGAGACAGCGACAGATACTGAGACAGAGACAGAGACAGAGACAGGGACAGAGACAGAGACAGAGACGGACACAGAGACAGAGACGGAGACAGAGACAGAGACAGAGACAGAGACAGAGACAGAGACAGAGACAGAGACAGAGACAGAGACAGAGACAGAGACAGAGACAGAGACAGAGGCAGAGACAGAGCCAGGGACAGAGACGGAGACAGAGACAGAGGGAGAGACAGCGACAGAGACAGAGACAGAGACAGAGACAGAGACAGAGACAGAGACAGAAACAGAGACAGGGACAGAGACAGAGACAGAGACAGAAGCGGAGACAGAGATAGAGACAGAGACGGAGACAGAGACAGAGACAGAGACTGAGACAGAGACAGAGACAGAGACGGAGACAAAGACCGAGACAGAGACAGAGACGGAGACAGAGGCAGAGACAGAGCCAGGGACAGAGACGGAGACAGAGACAGAGATAGAGAAAGAGACAGACACAGAGACAGAGACAGAGACAAAGACGGATATAGAGGCAGAGACAGAGTCAGAGACGGAGTCAGAGGCAGGGACAGAGCCAGCGACAGAGACAGAGACAGAGACAGAGGGAGAGACAGCGACAGAGACAGAGACAGAGACGGAGACGGAGACAGAGACAGAGACAGAGACAGAGACAGAGACAGAGACAGAGACAGAGACAGAGACAGAGACAGAGACAGAGACAGAGACAGAGACAGAAACAGAGACAGAAACAGAGACGGAGACAAAGTCCGAGAAAGAGACAGAGACGGAGACAGTGGCAGAGACAGAGCCAGGGACTGAGACTGAGACAGAGACAGCGGCAGAGACAGAGACGGACACAGAGACAGAGACACAGACAGAGACAGAGACAGAGACTGAGACAGAGACACAGACAGAGACAGAGACAGAGACAGAGACAGAGACAGGGACAGAGACAGAGACAGAGACAGATGCATAGACAGAGACGGAGACAGAGACAGCGACAGGGACAGAGACAGAGACAGAGACAGAGACAGAGAGAGAGACAGAGGCGGAGACAGAGATAGAGACAGAGACGGAGACAGAGACAGAGACAGAGACTGAGACAGAGACAGAGACAGAGACGGAGACAAAGACCGAGACAGAGACAGAGACGGAGACAGAGGCAGAGACAGAGCCAGGTACAGAGACGGAGACAGAGACAGAGATAGAGAAAGAGACAGAAACAGAGACAGAGACAGAGACAAAGACGGATATAGAGGCAGAGACAGAGTCAGAGACGGAGACAGAGGCAGAGACAGAGCCAGCGACAGAGACAGAGACAGAGACAGAGGGAGAGACAGCGACAGAGACAGAGACAGAGACGGAGACGGAGACGGAGACAGAGACAGAGACAGAGACAGAGACAGAGACAGAGACAGAGACAGAGACAGAGACAGAGACAGAGACAGAGACAGAGACAGAAACAGAGACAGAGACAGAGACGGAGACAAAGTCCGAGAAAGAGACAGAGACAGAGACAGGGGCAGAGACAGAGCCAGGGACTGAGACTGAGACAGAGACAGCGGCAGAGACAGAGACGGACACAGAGACAGAGACACAGACAGAGACAGAGACAGAGACAGAGACTGAGACAGAGACAGAGACAGAGGCAGAGACAGAGACAGAGACAGGGACAGAGACAGAGACAGAGACAGATGCATAGACAGAGACGGAGACAGAGACAGCGACAGGGACAGAGACAGAGACAGAGACAGAGGCAGAGACAGAGCCAGGGACAGAGACGGAGACAGAGACAGAGGGAGAGACAGCGACAGAGACAGGGACAGAGACAGAGACAGAGACAGAGACAGAGACAGAGACAGAAACAGAGACAGGGACAGAGACAGAGACAGAGACAGAGACAGAGACAGAGACAGAGACAGAGACAGAGACAGAGACAGAGACACAGACAGAGACAGAGACAGAGACAGAAACAGAGACAGAGACAGAGACGGAGACAAAGTCCGAGAAAGAGACAGAGACGGAGACAGGGGCAGAGACAGAGCCAGGGACTGAGACTGAGACAGAGACAGCGGCAGAGACAGAGACGGACACAGAGACAGAGACACAGACAGAGACAGAGACAGAGACTGAGACAGAGACAGAGACAGAGGCAGAGACAGAGACAGAGACAGGGACAGAGACAGAGACAGAGACAGATGCATAGACAGAGACGGAGACAGAGACAGCGACAGGGACAGAGACAGAGACAGAGACAGAGGCAGAGACAGAGCCAGGGACAGAGACGGAGACAGAGACAGAGGGAGAGACAGCGACAGAGACAGGGACAGAGACAGAGACAGAGACAGAGACAGAGACAGAGACAGAAACAGAGACAGGGACAGAGACAGAGACAGAGACAGAGACAGAGACAGAGACAGAGACAGAGACAGAGACAGAGACAGAGACAGAGACAGAGACAGAGACAGAGACAGAAACAGAGACAGAGACAGAGACGGAGACAAAGTCCGAGAAAGAGACAGAGACGGAGACAGGGGCAGAGACAGAGCCAGGGACTGAGACTGAGACAGAGACAGCGGCAGAGACAGAGACGGACACAGAGACAGAGACACAGACAGAGACAGAGACAGAGACTGAGACAGAGACAGAGACAGAGACAGAGACAGAGACAGAGACAGGGACAGAGACAGAGACAGAGACAGATGCATAGACAGAGACGGAGACAGAGACAGCGACAGGGACAGAGACAGAGACAGAGACAGAGACAGAGACAGAGAGAGAGACAGAGGCGGAGACAGAGATAGAGACAGAGACGGAGACAGAGACAGAGACAGAGACTGAGACAGAGACAGAGACAGAGACGGAGACAAAGACCGAGACAGAGACAGAGACGGAAACAGAGGCAGAGACAGAGCCAGGGACAGAGACGGAGACAGAGACAGAGATAGAGAAAGAGACAGACACAGAGACAGAGACAGAGACAAAGACGGATATAGAGGCAGAGACAGAGACAGAGACAGAGACAGAGACAGAGACAGTGGGAGAGACAGCGACAGAGACAGAGACAGAGACGGAGACAGAGACAGAGACAGAGACAGAGACAGAGACAGAGACAGAGACAGAAACAGAGACAGAGACAGAGACGGAGACAGA
The DNA here is from genome assembly GCA_945859595.2 of Megachile willughbiella. Lineage (NCBI taxonomy): Eukaryota > Metazoa > Arthropoda > Insecta > Hymenoptera > Megachilidae > Megachile > Megachile willughbiella. The sequence continues at coordinate 953,937 of CAMAOD020000270.1, forward strand.
GACAGAGACAGAGACAGAGACAGACACAGAGACAGAGGGAGAGACAGCGACAGAGACTGAGACAGAGACAGAGACAGAGACAGGGACAGAGAGAGAGACAGAGACAGAGACAGAGACAGACACAGAGACTGAGACGGAGACAGAGACAGAGGGAGAGACAGCGACAGAGACAGAGACAGAGACAGAGACAGAGACAGGGACAGAGAGAGAGACAGAGACAGAGACAGAGACAGAGGCAGAGACAGAAACAGAGATAGAGACAGATACGGGGACAGAGACAGAGGCAGAGACAGAGACAGAGACAGAGACGGACACAGAGACAGAGACGGAGACATAGACAGAGACACAGACAGAGACAGAGACAGAGACAGAGACAGAGACAGAGACAGAGACAGAGACGGAGACAAAGTCCGAGACAGAGGCAGAGACACAGACACAGACAGAGACACAGACAGAGACAGAGACAGAGACAGAGACAGAGACAGAGACAGAGACAGAGACAGAGACAGAGACAGAGACAGAGACAGAGACAGAGACATAGACGGAGACAAAGACCGAGACAGAGACAGAGACGGAGACAGAGGCAGAGACAGAGCCAGGGACTGAGACTGAGACAGAGACAGCGGCAGAGACAGAGACAGAGACAGACACAGAGACACAGACAGAGACAGAGACAGAGACAGAGACAGAGACAGAGACAGAGACAGACACAGAGACTGAGACGGAGACAGAGACAGAGGGAGAGACAGCGACAGATACTGAGACAGAGACAGAGACAGAGACAGGGACAGAGACAGAGACAGAGACGGACACAGAGACAGAGACGGAGACAGAGACAGAGACAGAGACAGAGACAGAGACAGAGACAGAGACAGAGACAGAGACAGAGACAGAGACAGAGACAGAGACAAGGGCAGAGGCAGAGCCAGGGACAGAGACGGAGACAGAGACAGAGGGAGAGACAGCGACAGAGACAGAGACAGAGACAGAGACAGAGACAGAGACAGAAACAGAGACAGGGACAGAGACAGAGACAGAGACAGAGACAGAGACAGAGAGAGAGACAGAAGCGGAGACAGAGATAGAGACAGAGACGGAGACAGAGACAGAGACAGAGACTGAGACAGAGACAGAGACAGAGACGGAGACAAAGACCGAGACAGAGACAGAGACGGAGACAGAGGCAGAGACAGAGCCAGGGACAGAGACGGAGACAGAGACAGAGATAGAGAAAGAGACAGACACAGAGACAGAGACAGAGACAAAGACGGATATAGAGGCAGAGACAGAGTCAGAGACGGAGTCAGAGGCAGGGACAGAGCCAGCGACAGAGACAGAGACAGAGACAGAGACAGACGGAGAGACAGCGACAGAGACAGAGACAGAGACGGAGACGGAGACAGAGACAGAGACAGAGACAGAGACAGAGACGGAGACAGAGGCAGAGACAGAGCCAGGGACAGCGACGGAGACAGAGACAGAGATAGAGAAAGAGACAGACACAGAGACAGAGACAGAGACAAAGACGGATATAGAGGCAGAGACAGAGTCAGAGACGGAGACAGAGGCAGAGACAGAGCCAGCGACAGAGACAGAGACAGAGACAGAGGGAGAGACAGCGACAGAGACAGAGACAGAGACGGAGACGGAGACAGAGACAGAGACAGAGACAGAGACAGAGACAGAGACAGAGACAGAGACAGAGACAGAGACAGAGACAGAGACAGAGACAGAGACAGAGACAGAGACAGAGACAGAGACAGAGACAGAGACAGAGACAGAGACAGAGACAGAAACAGAGACAGAGACAGAGACGGAGACAAAGTCCGAGAAAGAGACAGAGACGGAGACAGGGGCAGAGACAGAGCCAGGGACTGAGACTGAGACAGAGACAGCGGCAGAGACAGAGACGGACACAGAGACAGAGACACAGACAGAGACAGAGACAGAGACTGAGACAGAGACAGGGACAGAGACAGAGACAGAGACAGAGACAGAGACAGGGACAGAGACAGAGACAGAGACAGATGCATAGACAGAGACGGAGACAGAGACAGCGACAGGGACAGAGACAGAGACAGAGACAGGGACAGAGACAGAGAGAGAGACAGAGGCGGAGACAGAGATAGAGACAGAGACGGAGACAGAGACAGAGACAGAGACTGAGACAGAGACAGAGACAGAGACGGAGACAAAGACCGAGACAGAGACAGAGACGGAAACAGAGGCAGAGACAGAGCCAGGGACAGAGACGGAGACAGAGACAGAGATAGAGAAAGAGACAGACACAGAGACAGAGACAGAGACAAAGACGGATATAGAGGCAGAGACAGAGACAGAGACAGAGACAGAGGCAGAGACAGAGAAAGAGATAGAGACAGAGACAGAGACAGAGTCAGAGACGGAGACAGAGGCAGGGACAGAGCCAGGGACAGAGACAGAGACAGAGACAGTGGGAGAGACAGCGACAGAGACAGAGACAGAGACGGAGACGGAGACAGAGACAGAGACAGAGACAGAGACAGAGACAGAGACAGAGGGAGAGACAGCGACAGATACTGAGACAGAGACAGAGACAGAGGCAGGGACAGAGACAGAGACAGAGACGGACACAGAGACAGAGACGGAGAAAGAGACAGAGACAGAGACAGAGACAGAGACAGAGACAGAGACAGAGACAGAGGCAGAGACAGAGCCAGGGACAGAGACGGAGACAGAGACAGAGGGAGAGACAGCGACAGAGACAGAGACAGAGACAGAGACAGAGACAGAGACAGAGACAGAAACAGAGACAGGGACAGAGACAGAGACAGAGACGGAGACAAAGTCCGAGAAAGAGACAGAGACGGAGACAGGGGCAGAGACAGAGCCAGGGACTGAGACTGAGACAGAGACAGCGGCAGAGACAGAGACGGACACAGAGACAGAGACACAGACAGAGACAGAGACAGAGACAGAGACTGAGACAGAGACAGAGACAGAGACAGAGACAGAGACAGAGACAGGGACAGAGACAGAGACAGATGCATAGACAGAGACGGAGACAGAGACAGCGACAGGGACAGAGACAGAGACAGAGACAGAGACAGAGAGAGAGACAGAGGCGGAGACAGAGATAGAGACAGAGACGGAGACAGAGACAGAGACAGAGACTGAGACAGAGACAGAGACAGAGACAGAGACAGAGACAGAGACAGAGACAGACACAGAGACTGAGACGGAGACAGAGACAGAGGGAGAGACAGCGACAGATACTGAGACAGAGACAGAGACAGAGGCAGGGACAGAGCCAGCGACAGAGACAGAGACAGAGACAGAGGGAGAGACAGCGACAGAGACAGAGACAGAGACGGAGACGGAGACAGAGACAGAGACAGAGACAGAGACAGAGACAGAGACAGAGACAGAGACAGAGACAGAGACAGAGACAGAGACAGAGACAGAGACAGAGACAGAGACAGAGACAGAGACAGAAACAGAGACAGAAACAGAGACGGAGACAAAGTCCGAGAAAGAGACAGAGACGGAGACAGGGGCAGAGACAGAGCCAGGGACTGAGACTGAGACAGAGACAGCGGCAGAGACAGAGACGGACACAGAGACAGAGACACAGACAGAGACAGAGACAGAGACTGAGACAGAGACAGAGACAGAGACAGAGACAGAGACAGAGACAGAGACAGGGACAGAGACAGAGACAGAGACAGATGCATAGACAGAGACGGAGACAGAGACAGCGACAGGGACAGAGACAGAGACAGAGACAGAGACAGAGACAGAGACAGAGACAGAGACAGAGACAGAGACAGAGACAGAGACAGAGACAGAAACAGAGACAGAGACAGAGACGGAGACAAAGTCCGAGAAAGAGACAGAGACGGAGACAGGGGCAGAGACAGAGCCAGGGACTGAGACTGAGACAGAGACAGCGGCAGAGACAGAGACGGACACAGAGACAGAGACACAGACAGAGACAGAGACAGAGACAGAGACTGAGACAGAGACAGAGACAGAGACAGATACAGAGACAGAGACAGGGACAGAGACAGAGACAGAGACAGATGGATAGACAGAGACGGAGACAGAGACAGCGACAGGGACAGAGACAGAGACAGAGACAGAGACAGAGAGAGAGACAGAGGCGGAGACAGAGATAGAGACAGAGACAGACACAGAGACAGAGACAGAGACAAAGACGGATATAGAGGCAGAGACAGAGTCAGAGACGGAGTCAGAGGCAGGGACAGAGCCAGCGACAGAGACAGAGACAGAGACAGAGACAGAGGGAGAGACAGCGACAGAGACAGAGACAGAGACGGAGACGGAGACAGAGACAGAGACAGAGACAGAGACAGAGACAGAGACGGAGACAGAGGCAGAGACAGAGCCAGGGACAGCGACGGAGACAGAGACAGAGATAGAGAAAGAGACAGACACAGAGACAGAGACAGAGACAAAGACAGAGACAGAGACAGAGACAGAGACAGGGACAGAGACAGAGACAGAGACAGATGCATAGACAGAGACGGAGACAGAGACAGCGACAGGGACAGAGACAGAGACAGAGACAGAGACAGAGACAGAGAGAGAGACAGAGGCGGAGACAGAGATAGAGACAGAGACGGAGACAGAGACAGAGACAGAGACTGAGACAGAGACAGAGACAGAGACAGAGACGGAGACAAAGACCGAGACAGAGACAGAGACGGAAACAGAGGCAGAGACAGAGCCAGGGACAGAGACGGAGACAGAGCCAGAGATAGAGAAAGAGACAGACACAGAGACAGAGACAGAGACAAAGACGGATATAGAGGCAGAGACAGAGACAGAGACAGAGACAGAGGCAGAGACAGAGAAAGAGATAGAGACAGAGACAGAGACAGAGTCAGAGACGGAGACAGAGGCAGAGACAGAGCCAGGGACAGAGACAGAGACAGAGACAGTGGGAGAGACAGCGACAGAGACAGAGACAGAGACGGAGACGGAGACAGAGACAGAGACAGAGACAGAGACAGAGACAGAGGCAGGGACAGAGACAGAGACAGAGACGGACACAGAGACAGAGACGGAGACAGAGACAGAGACAGAGACAGAGACAGAGACAGAGACAGAGACAGAGACAGAGACAGAGGCAGAGACAGAGCCAGGGACAGAGACGGAGACAGAGACAGAGGGAGAGACAGCGACAGAGACAGAGACAGAGACAGAGACAGAGACAGAGACAGAAACAGAGACAGGGACAGAGACAGAGACAGAGACGGAGACAAAGTCCGAGAAAGAGACAGAGACGGAGACAGGGGCAGAGACAGAGCCAGGGACTGAGACTGAGACAGAGACAGCGGCAGAGACAGAGACGGACACAGAGACAGAGACACAGACAGAGACAGAGACAGAGACAGAGACTGAGACAGAGACAGAGACAGAGACAGAGACAGAGACAGAGACAGAGACAGGGACAGAGACAGAGACAGAGACAGATGCATAGACAGAGACGGAGACAGAGACAGCGACAGGGACAGAGACAGAGACAGAGACAGAGACAGAGAGAGAGACAGAGGCGGAGACAGAGATAGAGACAGAGACGGAGACAGAGACAGAGACAGAGACTGAGACAGAGACAGAGACAGAGACAGAGACAGAGACAGAGACAGACACAGAGACTGAGACGGAGACAGAGACAGAGGGAGAGACAGCGACAGATACTGAGACAGAGACAGAGACAGAGGCAGGGACAGAGCCAGCGACAGAGACAGAGACAGAGACAGAGGGAGAGACAGCGACAGAGACAGAGACAGAGACGGAGACGGAGACAGAGACAGAGACAGAGACAGAGACAGAGACAGAGACAGAGACAGAGACAGAGACAGAGACAGAGACAGAGACAGAGACAGAGACAGAGACAGAGACAGAGACAGAAACAGAGACAGAAACAGAGACGGAGACAAAGTCCGAGAAAGAGACAGAGACGGAGACAGGTGCAGAGACAGAGCCAGGGACTGAGACTGAGACAGAGACAGCGGCAGAGACAGAGACGGACACAGAGACAGAGACACAGACAGAGACAGAGACAGAGACTGAGACAGAGACAGAGACAGAGACAGAGACAGAGACAGAGACAGGGACAGAGACAGAGACAGAGACAGATGCATAGACAGAGACGGAGACAGAGACAGCGACAGGGACAGAGACAGAGACAGAGACAGAGACAGAGAGAGAGACAGAGGCGGAGACAGAGATAGAGACAGAGACGGAGACAGAGACAGAGACAGAGACTGAGACAGAGACAGAGACAGAGACGGAGACAAAGACCGAGACAGAGACAGAGACGGAGACAGAGGCAGAGACAGAGCCAGGTACAGAGACGGAGACAGAGACAGAGATAGAGAAAGAGACAGACACAGAGACAGAGACAGAGACAAAGACGGATATAGAGGCAGAGACAGAGTCAGAGACGGAGACAGAGGCAGAGACAGAGCCAGCGACAGAGACAGAGACAGAGACAGAGGGAGAGACAGCGACAGAGACAGAGACAGAGACGGAGACGGAGACAGAGACAGAGACAGAGACAGAGACAGAGACAGAGACAGAGGCAGAGACAGAGACAGAGACAGAGACAGAGACAGAGACAGAGACAGAGACAGAGACAGAGACAGAAACAGAGACAGAGACAGAGACGGAGACAAAGTCCGAGAAAGAGACAGAGACGGAGACAGGGGCAGAGACAGAGCCAGGGACTGAGACTGAGACAGAGACAGCGGCAGAGACAGAGACGGACACAGAGACAGAGACACAGACAGAGACAGAGACAGAGACAGAGACTGAGACAGAGACAGAGACAGAGACAGAGACAGAGACAGAGACAGGGACAGAGACAGAGACAGAGACAGATGCATAGACAGAGACGGAGACAGAGACAGCGACAGGGACAGAGACAGAGACAGAGACAGAGACAGAGAGAGAGACAGAGGCGGAGACAGAGATAGAGACAGAGACGGAGACAGAGACAGAGACAGAGACTGAGACAGAGACAGAGACAGAGACAGAGACAGAGACAGAGACAGAGACAGAGACAGACAGAGAGACTGAGACGGAGACAGAGACAGAGGGAGAGACAGCGACAGATACTGAGACAGAGACAGAGACAGAGGCAGGGACAGAGACAGAGACAGAGACGGACACAGAGACAGAGACGGAGACAGAGACAGAGACAGAGACAGAGACAGAGACAGAGACGGAGACAGAGACAGAGACAGAGACAGAGACAGAGACAGACACAGAGACTGAGACGGAGACAGAGACAGAGGGAGAGACAGCGACAGATACTGAGACAGAGACAGAGACAGAGGCAGGGACAGAGACAGAGACAGAGACGGACACAGAGACAGAGACACAGACAGAGACAGAGACAGAGACTGAGACAGAGACAGAGACGGAGACAGAGACAGAGACAGAGACAGAGACAGAGGCAGAGACAGAGCCAGGGACAGAGACGGAGACAGAGACAGAGGGAGAGACAGCGACAGAGACAGAGACAGAGACAGAGACAGAGACAGAGACAGAGACAGAGACAGAAACAGAGACAGGGACAGAGACAGAGACAGAGACAGAGACAGAGAGAGAGACAGAGACTGAGACGGAGACAGAGACAGAGGGAGAGACAGCGACAGATACTGAGACAGAGACAGAGACAGAGGCAGGGACAGAGCCAGCGACAGAGACAGAGACAGAGACAGAGGGAGAGACAGCGACAGAGACAGAGACAGAGACAGAGACGGAGACGGAGACAGAGACAGAGACAGAGACAGAGACAGAGACAGAGACAGAGACAGAGACAGAGACAGAGACAGAGACAGAGACAGAGACAGAGACAGAGACAGAGACAGAGACAGAAACAGAGACAGAAACAGAGACGGAGACAAAGTCCGAGAAAGAGACAGAGACGGAGACAGGGGCAGAGACAGAGCCAGGGACTGAGACTGAGACAGAGACAGCGGCAGAGACAGAGACGGACACAGAGACAGAGACACAGACAGAGACAGAGACAGAGACTGAGACAGAGACAGAGACAGAGACAGAGACAGAGACAGAGACAGGGACAGAGACAGAGACAGATGCATAGACAGAGACGGAGACAGAGACAGCGACAGGGACAGAGACAGAGACAGAGACAGAGACAGAGAGAGAGACAGAGGCGGAGACAGAGATAGAGACAGAGACGGAGACAGAGACACAGACAGAGACTGAGACAGAGACAGAGACAGAGACGGAGACAAAGACCGAGACAGAGACAGAGACGGAGACAGAGGCAGAGACAGAGCCAGGTACAGAGACGGAGACAGAGACAGAGATAGAGAAAGAGACAGACACAGAGACAGAGACAGAGACAAAGACGGATATAGAGGCAGAGACAGAGTCAGAGACGGAGACAGAGGCAGAGACAGAGCCAGCGACAGAGACAGAGACAGAGACAGAGGGAGAGACAGCGACAGAGACAGAGACAGAGACGGAGACGGAGACAGAGACAGAGACAGAGACAGAGACAGAGACAGAGACAGAGACAGAGACAGAGACAGAGACAGAGACAGAGACAGAGACAGAGACAGAGACAGAGACAGAGACAGAAACAGAGACAGAGACAGAGACGGAGACAAAGTCCGAGAAAGAGACAGAGACGGAGACAGGGGCAGAGACAGAGCCAGGGACTGAGACTGAGACAGAGACAGCGGCAGAGACAGAGACGGACACAGAGACAGAGACACAGACAGAGACAGAGACAGAGACAGAGACAGAGACTGAGACAGAGACAGAGACAGAGACAGAGACAGAGACAGAGACAGAGACAGAGACAGAGACAGGGACAGAGACAGAGACAGAGACAGATGCATAGACAGAGACGGAGACAGAGACAGCGACAGGGACAGAGACAGAGACAGAGACAGAGACAGAGAGAGAGACAGAGGCGGAGACAGAGATAGAGACAGAGACGGAGACAGAGACAGAGACAGAGACTGAGACAGAGACAGAGACAGAGACAGAGACAGAGACAGAGACAGAGACAGACACAGAGACTGAGACGGAGACAGAGACAGAGGGAGAGACAGCGACAGATACTGAGACAGAGACAGAGACAGAGGCAGGGACAGAGACAGAGACAGAGACGGACACAGAGACAGAGACGGAGACAGAGACAGAGACAGAGACAGAGACAGAGACAGAGACAGAGACAGAGACAGAGACAGAGACAGAGGCAGAGACAGAGCCAGGGACAGAGACGGAGACAGAGACAGAGGGAGAGACAGCGACAGAGACAGAGACAGAGACAGAGACAGAGACAGAGACAGAAACAGAGACAGGGACAGAGACAGAGACAGAGACAGAGACAGAGAGAGAGACAGAGGCGGAGACAGAGATAGAGACAGAGACGGAGACAGAGACAGAGACAGAGACTGAGACAGAGACAGAGACAGAGACGGAGACAAAGACCGAGACAGAGACAGAGACGGAGACAGAGGCAGAGACAGAGCCAGGGACAGAGACGGAGACAGAGACAGAGATAGAGAAAGAGACAGACACAGAGACAGAGACAGAGACAAAGACGGATGTAGAGGCAGAGACAGAGTCAGAGACGGAGTCAGAGGCAGAGACAGAGCCAGCGACAGAGACAGAGACAGAGACAGAGGGAGAGACAGCGACAGAGACAGAGACAGAGACAGAGACGGAGACGGAGACAGAGACAGAGACAGAGACAGAGACAGAGACAGAGACAGAGACAGAGACAGAGACAGAGACAGAGACAGAGACAGAGACAGAGACAGAGACAGAGACAGAGACAGAGACAGAGACAGAGACAGAGACAGAGACAGAGACAGAGACAGAAACAGAGACAGAGACAGAGACGGAGACAAAGTCCGAGAAAGAGACAGAGACGGAGACAGGGGCAGAGACAGAGCCAGGGACTGAAACTGAGACAGAGACAGCGGCAGAGACAGAGACGGACACAGAGACAGAGACACAGACAGAGACAGAGACAGAGACTGAGACAGAGACAGAGACAGAGACAGAGACAGAGACAGAGACAGAGACAGAGACAGAGACAGAGACAGGGACAGAGACAGAGACAGAGACAGATGCATAGACAGAGACGGAGACAGAGACAGCGACAGGGACAGAGACAGAGACAGAGACAGAGACAGAGAGAGAGACAGAGGCGGAGACAGAGATGGAGACAGAGACGGAGACAGAGACAGAGACAGAGACTGAGACAGAGACAGAGACAGAGACGGAGACAAAGACCGAGACAGAGACAGAGACGGAGACAGAGGCAGAGACAGAGCCAGGTACAGAGACGGAGACAGAGACAGAGATAGAGAAAGAGACAGACACAGAGACAGAGACAGAGACAAAGACGGATATAGAGGCAGAGACAGAGTCAGAGACGGAGACAGAGGCAGAGACAGAGCCAGCGACAGAGACAGAGACAGAGACAGAGGGAGAGACAGCGACAGAGACAGAGACAGAGACGGAGACGGAGACAGAGACAGAGACAGAGACAGAGACAGAGACAGAGACAGAGACAGAGACAGAGACGGAGACAAAGACCGAGACAGAGGCAGAGACACAGACGCAGACAGAGACACAGACAGAGACGGAGACAAAGACCGAGACAGAGACAGAGACGGAGACAGAGGCAGAGACAGAGCCAGGGACAGACACGGAGACAGGGACAGAGGGAGAGACAGCGACAGAGACAGAGACAGAGGCAGAGGCAGAGGCAGAGTCTCAGACAGAGACAGAGACAGAGACAGAGACAGAGACGGAGACAAAGACCGAGACAGAGGCAGAGACACAGACACAGACAGAGACACAGACAGAGACAGAGACAGAGACAGAGACAGAGACAGAGACAGAGACAGAGACAGAGACAGAGACAGAGACAGAGACAGAGACAGAGACAGAGACAGAGACAGAGACAGAGACAGAGACAGAGACAGAGACAGAGACAGAGACAGAGACAGAGATAGAGACAGAGACAGAGACAGAAACAGAGACAGGGACAGAGACAGAGACAGAGACAGAGACCGAGAGAGAGACAGAGGCAGAGACAGAGATAGAGACAGAGACGGAGACAGAGACAGAGACAGAGACTGAGACAGAGACAGAGACAGAGACAGAGACAGAGACAGAGACACAGACAGAGACAGAAACCGAGACAGGGACAGAGACAGAGACAGAGAGAGAGACAGAGACAGAGGCAGAGACAGAGATAGAGACAGAGACGGAGACAGAGACAGAGACAGAGACTGAGACAGAGACAGAGACAGAGACGGAGACAAAGACCGAGACAGAGACAGAGACGGAGACAGAGGCAGAGACAGAGCCAGGGACAGAGACAGAGACAGAGACAGAGACAGAGACAGAGACAGAGACAGAGACAGAGACAGAGACAGAGACAGAGACAGAGACAGAGACAGAGACAGAGACAGAGACAGAGACAGAGACGGAGACAGAGACAGAGACAGAGCCAGGGACAGAGACAGAGACAGAGACAGTGGGAGAGACAGCGACAGAGACAGAGACAGAGACGGAGACGGAGACAGAGACAGAGACAGAGACAGAGACAGAGACAGAGACAGAGACAGAAACAGAGACAGAGACAGAGACGGAGACAAAGACCGAGAAAGAGACAGAGACGGAGACAGGGGCAGAGACAGAGCCAGGGACAGAGACAGAGGCAGAGACAGAGACACAGACAGAGACGGACACAGAGGCAGAGACACAGACGGAGACAGAGACACAGACAGAGACAGAGACAGAGACAGAGACTGAGACAGAGACAGAGACAGAGACAGAGACAGAGACAGAGACAGGGACAGAGACAGAGACAGAGACAGATGCATAGACAGAGACGGAGACAGAGACAGCGACAGGGACAGAGACAGAGACAGAGACAGAGACAGAGAGAGAGACAGAGGCGGAGACAGAGATAGAGACAGAGACGGAGACAGAGACAGAGACAGAGACTGAGACAGAGACAGAGACAGAGACAGAGACAGAGACAGACACAGAGACTGAGACGGAGACAGAGACAGAGGGAGAGACAGCGACAGATACTGAGACAGAGACAGAGACAGAGGCAGGGACAGAGACAGAGACAGAGACGGACACAGAGACAGAGACGGAGACAGAGACAGAGACAGAGACAGAGACAGAGACAGAGACAGAGACAGAGACAGAGACAGAGGCAGGGACAGAGCCAGGGACAGAGACGGAGACAGAGACAGAGGGAGAGACAGCGACAGAGACAGAGACAGAGACAGAGACAGAGACAGAGACAGAGACAGAGACAGAGACAGAAACAGAGACAGGGACAGAGACAGAGACAGAGACAGAGACAGAGAGAGAGACAGAGGCGGAGACAGAGATAGAGACAGAGACGGAGACAGAGACAGAGACAGAGACTGAGACAGAGACAGAGACAGAGACGGAGACAAAGACCGAGACAGAGACAGAGACGGAGACAGAGGCAGAGACAGAGCCAGGGACAGAGACGGAGACAGAGACAGAGATAGAGAAAGAGACAGACACAGAGACAGAGACAGAGACAAAGACGGATATAGAGGCAGAGACAGAGTCAGAGACGGAGTCAGAGGCAGAGACAGAGCCAGCGACAGAGACAGAGACAGAGACAGAGGGAGAGACAGCGACAGAGACAGAGACAGAGACGGAGACGGAGACAGAGACAGAGACAGAGACAGAGACAGAGACAGAGACAGAGACAGAGACGGAGACAAAGACCGAGACAGAGGCAGAGACACAGACACAGACAGAGACACAGACAGAGACGGAGACAAAGACCGAGACAGAGACAGAGACGGAGACAGAGGCAGAGACAGAGCCAGGGACAGACACGGAGACAGGGACAGAGGGAGAGACAGCGACAGAGACAGAGACAGAGGCAGAGGCAGAGGCAGAGTCTCAGACAGAGACAGAGACAGAGACAGAGACAGCGACAGAGACAGAGACAGAGACGGAGACGGAGACAGAGACAGAGACAGAGACAGAGACAGAGACAGAGACGGAGACAAAGACCGAGACAGAGGCAGAGACACAGACACAGACAGAGACACAGACAGAGACGGAGACAAAGACCGAGACAGAGACAGAGACGGAGACAGAGGCAGAGACAGAGCCAGGGACAGACACGGAGACAGGGACAGAGGGAGAGACAGCGACAGAGACAGAGACAGAGGCAGAGGCAGAGGCAGAGTCTCAGACAGAGACAGAGACAGAGACAGAGACGGAGACAAAGACCGAGACAGAGGCAAAGACACAGACACAGACAGAGACACAGACAGAGACAGAGACAGAGACAGAGACAGAGACAGAGACAGAGACAGAGACAGAGACAGAGACAGAGACAGAGACAGAGACAGAGACAGAGACAGAGACAGAAACAGAGACAGGGACAGAGACAGAGACAGAGACAGAGACCGAGAGAGAGACAGAGGCAGAGACAGAGATAGAGACAGAGACGGAGACAGAGACAGAGACAGAGACTGAGACAGAGACAGAGACAGAGACAGAGGCAGAGACAGAGACACAGACAGAGACAGAAACCGAGACAGGGACAGAGACAGAGACAGAGAGAGAGACAGAGACAGAGGCAGAGACAGAGATAGAGACAGAGACGGAGGCAGAGACAGAGACAGAGACTGAGACAGAGACAGAGACAGAGACGGAGACAAAGACCGAGACAGAGACAGAGACGGAGACAGGGGCAGAGACAGAGCCAGGGACAGAGACAGAGGCAGAGACAGAGACACAGACAGAGACGGACACAGAGACAGAGACACAGACGGAGACAGAGACAGCGGCAGAGACAGAGACGGAGACAGAGACAGAGACACAGACAGAGACAGGGACAGGAACAGAGACAGAGACGGAGACAGAGACGGAGACAAAGACCGTGACAGGGACAGAGACGGAGACAGAGGCAGAGACAGAGCCAGGGACAGAGACAGAAACAGAGTCAGAGACGGAGACAGAGGCAGAGATAGAGACAGAGACAGAGACGGAGGCAGAGACAGAGACAGAGACAGAGACAGAGACAGAGACAGAGACAGAGACAGAGACAGAGACAGAAACAGAGACAGGGACAGAGACAGAGACAGAGACAGAGACAGAGACAGAGATAGAGATAGAGGCAGAGACAGAGATAGAGACAGAGACGGAGACAGAGACAGAGACAGAGACTGAGACAGAGACAGAGACGGAGACGGAGACAAAGACCGAGACAGAGACAGAGACGGAGACAGAGGCAGAGACAGAGCCAGGGACAGAGACGGAGACAGAGACAGAGATAGAGACAGAGACAGACACAGAGACAGAGACAGAGACAAAGACGGAGATAGAGGCAGAGACAGAGTCAGAGACGGAGACAGAGGCAGAGACAGAGACAGAGACGGAGACAGAGACAGAGACAGGGACAGAGACAGAGACAGAGACAGATGCATAGACAGAGACGGAGACAGAGACAGCGACAGGGACAGAGACAGAGACAGAGACAGAGACAGAGAGAGAGACAGAGGCGGAGACAGAGATGGAGACAGAGACGGAGACAGAGACAGAGACAGAGACTGAGACAGAGACAGAGACAGAGACGGAGACAAAGACCGAGACAGAGACAGAGACGGAGACAGAGGCAGAGACAGAGCCAGGTACAGAGACGGAGACAGAGACAGAGATAGAGAAAGAGACAGACACAGAGACAGAGACAGAGACAAAGACGGATATAGAGGCAGAGACAGAGTCAGAGACGGAGACAGAGGCAGAGACAGAGCCAGCGACAGAGACAGAGACAGAGACAGAGGGAGAGACAGCGACAGAGACAGAGACAGAGACGGAGACGGAGACAGAGACAGAGACAGAGACAGAGACAGAGACAGAGACAGAGACAGAGACGGAGACAAAGACCGAGACAGAGGCAGAGACACAGACACAGACAGAGACACAGACAGAGACGGAGACAAAGACCGAGACAGAGACAGAGACGGAGACAGAGGCAGAGACAGAGCCAGGGACAGACACGGAGACAGGGACAGAGGGAGAGACAGCGACAGAGACAGAGACAGAGGCAGAGGCAGAGGCAGAGTCTCAGACAGAGACAGAGACAGAGACAGAGACGGAGACAAAGACCGAGACAGAGGCAGAGACACAGACACAGACAGAGACACAGACAGAGACAGAGACAGAGACAGAGACAGAGACAGAGACAGAGACAGAGACAGAGACAGAGACAGAGACAGAGACAGAGACAGAGACAGAGACAGAGACAGAGACAGAGACAGAGACAGAGACAGAGACAGAGACAGAGACAGAGATAGAGACAGAGACAGAGACAGAAACAGAGACAGGGACAGAGACAGAGACAGAGACAGAGACCGAGAGAGAGACAGAGGCAGAGACAGAGATAGAGACAGAGACGGAGACAGAGACAGAGACAGAGACTGAGACAGAGACAGAGACAGAGACAGAGACAGAGACAGAGCCAGGGACAGAGACAGAGACAGAGACAGTGGGAGAGACAGCGACAAAGACAGAGACAGAGACGGAGACGGAGACAGAGACAGAGACAGAGACAGAGACAGAGACAGAGACAGAGACAGAGGCAGAGACAGAGACAGAGACAGAGACAGAGACAGAGACAGAAACAGAGACAGAGACAGAGACGGAGACAAAGACCGAGAAAGAGACAGAGACGGAGACAGGGGCAGAGACAGAGCCAGGGACAGAGACAGAGGCAGAGACAGAGACACAGACAGAGACGGACACAGAGACAGAGACACAGACGGAGACAGAGACAGCGGCAGAGACAGAGACGGAGACAGAGACAGAGACACAGACAGAGACAGGGACAGGAACAGAGACAGAGACGGAGACAGAGACGGAGACAAAGACCGTGACAGGGACAGAGACGGAGACAGAGGCAGAGACAGAGCCAGGGACAGAGACAGAAACAGAGTCAGAGACGGAGACAGAGGCAGAGATAGAGACAGAGACAGAGACGGAGGCAGAGACAGAGACAGAGACAGAGACAGAGACAGAGACAGAGACAGAGACAGAGACAGAGACAGAAACAGAGACAGGGACAGAGACAGAGACAGAGACAGAGACAGAGACAGAGATAGAGATAGAGGCAGAGACAGAGATAGAGACAGAGACGGAGACAGAGACAGAGACAGAGACTGAGACAGAGACAGAGACGGAGACGGAGACAAAGACCGAGACAGAGACAGAGACGGAGACAGAGGCAGGGACAGAGCCAGGGACAGAGACGGAGACAGAGACAGAGATAGAGACAGAGACAGACACAGAGACAGAGACAGAGACAAAGACGGAGATAGAGGCAGAGACAGAGTCAGAGACGGAGACAGAGGCAGAGACAGAGACAGAGACGGAGACAGAGACAGAGGCAGAGACAGAGAAAGAGATAGAGACAGAGACAGAGACAGAGACAGAGACGGAGACAAAGACCGAGAAAGAGACAGAGACGGAGACAGAGGCAGAGACAGAGCCAGGGACTGAGACTGAGACAGAGACAGCGGCAGAGACAGAGACGGACACAGAGACAGAGACACAGACAGAGACAGAGACAGGGACAGAGACGGAGACAGAGGCAGAGACAGAGCCAGGGACAGAGACAGAAACAGAGTCAGAGACGGAGACAGAGGCAGAGATAGAGACAGAGACAGAGACGGAGGCAGAGACAGAGACAGAGACAGAGACAGAGACAGAGACAGAGACAGAGACAGAGACAGAGACAGAAACAGAGACAGGGACAGAGACAGAGACAGAGACAGAGACAGAGACAGAGATAGAGGCAGAGACAGAGATAGAGACAGAGACGGAGACAGAGACAGAGACAGAGACTGAGACAGAGACAGAGACAGAGACGGAGACAAAGACCGAGACAGAGACAGAGACGGAGACAGAGGCAGAGACAGAGCCAGGGACAGAGACGGAGACAGAGACAGAGATAGAGACAGAGACAGACACAGAGACAGAGACAGAGACAAAGACGGAGATAGAGGCAGAGACAGAGTCAGAGACGGAGACAGAGGCAGAGACAGAGCCAGGGACAGAGACAGAGACAGAGACAGTGGGAGAGACAGCGACAGAGACAGAGACAGAGACGGAGACGGAGACAGAGACAGAGACAGAGACAGAGACAGAGACAGAGACAGAGACAGAGACAGAGACAGAGACAGAGACAGAGACAGAAGCAGAGACAGAGACAGAGACGGAGACAAAGACCGAGAAAGAGACAGAGACGGAGACAGGGGCAGAGACAGAGCCAGGGACTGAGACTGAGACAGAGACAGCGGCAGAGACAGAGACGGACACAGAGACAGAGACACAGACAGAGACAGAGACAGAGACTGAGACAGAGACAGAGACAGAGACAGAGACAGAGACAGAGACAGAGACAGAGACAGAGACAGAGATAGAGACAGAGACAGACACAGAGACAGAGACAGAGACAAAGACGGAGATAGAGGCAGAGACAGAGTCAGAGACGGAGACAGAGGCAGAGACAGAGCCAGGGACAGAGACAGAGACAGAGACAGTGGGAGAGACAGCGACAGAGACAGAGACAGAGACGGAGACGGAGACAGAGACAGAGACAGAGACAGAGACAGAGACAGAGACAGAGACAGAGACAGAGACAGAGACAGAGACAGAGACAGAAGCAGAGACAGAGACAGAGACGGAGACAAAGACCGAGAAAGAGACAGAGACGGAGACAGGGGCAGAGACAGAGCCAGGGACTGAGACTGAGACAGAGACAGCGGCAGAGACAGAGACGGACACAGAGACAGAGACACAGACAGAGACAGAGACAGAGACTGAGACAGAGACAGAGACAGAGACAGAGACGGAGACAGAGACAGCGACAGGGCCAGGGAGAGGGACGGGGCAGAGACAGAGGCAGAGACAGAGACAGAGACAGAGACAGAGGCAGAGACAGAAACAGAGACAGAGACAGATACGGGGACAGAGACAGAGGCAGAGACAGAGACAGAGACAGAGACAGAGACAGAGACGGAGACAAAGACCGAGACAGAGACAGAGACGGAGACAGAGGCAGAGACAGAGCCAGGGACAGACACGGAGACAGGGACAGAGGGAGAGACAGCGACAGAGACAGAGACAGAGGCAGAGGCAGAGGCAGAGTCTCAGACAGAGACAGAGACAGAGACAGAGACGGAGACAAAGACCGAGACAGAGGCAGAGACACAGACACAGACAGAGACACAGACAGAGACAGAGACAGAGACAGAGACAGACACAGAGACTGAGACGGAGACAGAGACAGAGGGAGAGACAGCGACAGATACTGAGACAGAGACAGAGACAGAGACAGGGACAGAGACAGAGACAGAGACAGAGACCGAGAGAGAGACAGAGGCAGAGACAGAGATAGAGACAGAGACGGAGACAGAGACAGAGACAGAGACTGAGACAGAGACAGAGACAGAGACAGAGGCAGAGACAGAGACACAGACAGAGACAGAAACCGAGACAGGGACAGAGACAGAGACAGGGAGAGAGACAGAGACAGAGGCAGAGACAGAGATAGAGACAGAGACGGAGACAGAGACAGAGACAGAGACTGAGACAGAGACAGAGACAGAGACGGAGACAAAGACCGAGACAGAGACAGAGACGGAGACAGAGGCAGAGACAGAGCCAGGGACAGAGACAGAGACAGAGACAGAGACAGAGACAGAGACAGAGACAGAGACAGAGACAGAGACAGAGACAGAGACAGAGACAGAGACAGAGACAGAGACAGAGACAGAGACAGAGACAGAGACAGAGACAGAGACAGAGACAGAGACAGAGACAGAGACAGAGACGGAGACAGAGACAGAGACAGAGCCAGGGACAGAGACAGAGACAGAGACAGTGGGAGAGACAGCGACAAAGACAGAGACAGAGACGGAGACGGAGACAGAGACAGAGACAGAGACAGAGACAGAGACAGAGACAGAGACAGAGACAGAGACAGAGACAGAGACAGAGACAGAAACAGAGACAGAGACAGAGACGGAGACAAAGACCGAGAAAGAGACAGAGACGGAGACAGGGGCAGAGACAGAGCCAGGGACAGAGACAGAGGCAGAGACAGAGACACAGACAGAGACGGACACAGAGACAGAGACACAGACGGAGACAGAGACAGCGGCAGAGACAGAGACGGAGACAGAGATAGAGACACAGACAGAGACAGGGACAGGAACAGAGACAGAGACGGAGACAGAGACGGAGACAAAGACCGTGACAGGGACAGAGACGGAGACAGAGGCAGAGACAGAGCCAGGGACAGAGACAGAAACAGAGTCAGAGACAGAGACGGAGGCAGAGACAGAGACAGAGACAGAGACAGAGACAGAGACAGAGACAGAGACAGAGACAGAGACAGAAACAGAGACAGGGACAGAGACAGAGACAGAGACAGAGACAGAGACAGAGATAGAGATAGAGGCAGAGACAGAGATAGAGACAGAGACGGAGACAGAGACAGAGACAGAGACTGAGACTGAGACAGAGACAGAGACGGAGACGGAGACAAAGACCGAGACAGAGACAGAGACGGAGACAGAGGCAGAGACAGAGCCAGGGACAGAGACGGAGACAGAGACAGAGATAGAGACAGAGACAGACACAGAGACAGAGACAGAGACAAAGACGGAGATAGAGGCAGAGACAGAGTCAGAGACGGAGACAGAGGCAGAGAAGAGACAGAGACAGAGACAGAGACAGAGGCAGAGACAGAGAAAGAGATAGAGACAGAGACAGAGACAGAGACAGAGACGGAGACAAAGACCGAGAAAGGGACAGAGACGGAGACAGAGGCAGAGACAGAGCCAGGGACTGAGACTGAGACAGAGACAGCGGCAGAGACAGAGACGGACACAGAGACAGAGACACAGACAGAGACAGAGACAGGGACAGAGACGGAGGCAGAGGCAGAGACAGAGCCAGGGACAGAGACAGAAACAGAGTCAGAGACGGAGACAGAGGCAGAGATAGAGACAGAGACAGAGACGGAGGCAGAGACAGAGACAGAGACAGAGACAGAGACAGAGACAGAGACAGAGACAGAGACAGAAACAGGGACAGGGACAGAGACAGAGACAGAGACAGAGACAGAGACAGAGATAGAGGCAGAGACAGAGATAGAGACAGAGACGGAGACAGAGACAGAGACAGAGACTGAGACAGAGACAGAGACAGAGACGGAGACAAAGACCGAGACAGAGACAGAGACGGAGACAGAGGCAGAGACAGAGCCAGGGACAGAGACGGAGACAGAGACAGAGATAGAGACAGAGACAGACACAGAGACAGAGACAGAGACAAAGACGGAGATAGAGGCAGAGACAGAGTCAGAGACGGAGACAGAGGCAGAGACAGAGCCAGGGACAGAGACAGAGACAGAGACAGTGGGAGAGACAGCGACAGAGACAGAGACAGAGACGGAGACGGAGACAGAGACAGAGACAGAGACAGAGACAGAGACAGAGACAGAGACAGAGACAGAGACAGAGACAGAGACAGAAGCATAGACAGAGACAGAGACGGAGACAAAGACCGAGAAAGAGACAGAGACGGAGACAGGGGCAGAGACAGAGCCAGGGACTGAGACTGAGACAGAGACAGCGGCAGAGACAGAGACGGACACAGAGACAGAGACACAGACAGAGACAGAGACAGAGACTGAGACAGAGACAGAGACAGAGACAGAGACAGAGACAGAGACAGAGACAGAGACAGAGACAGAGACAGAGACAGAGACAGAGACAGATGCATAGACAGAGACGGAGACAGAGACAGCGACAGGGCCAGGGAGAGGGACGGGGCAGAGACAGAGGCAGAGACAGAGACAGAGACAGAGACAGAGGCAGAGACAGAAACAGAGACAGAGACAGATACGGGGACAGAGACAGAGGCAGAGACAGAGACAGAGACGGAGACAGAGGCAGAGACAGAGCCAGGGACAGACACGGAGACAGGGACAGAGGGAGAGACAGCGACAGAGACAGAGACAGAGGCAGAGGCAGAGGCAGAGTCTCAGACAGAGACAGAGACAGAGACAGAGACGGAGACAAAGACCGAGACAGAGGCAGAGACACAGACACAGACAGAGACACAGACAGAGACAGAGACAGAGACAGAGACAGACACAGAGACTGAGACGGAGACAGAGACAGAGGGAGAGACAGCGACAGATACTGAGACAGAGACAGAGACAGAGACAGGGACAGAGACAGAGACAAAGACGGAGACAAAGACCGAGACAGAGACAGAGACGGAGACAGAGGCAGAGACAGAGCCAGGGACTGAGACTGAGACAGAGACAGCGGCAGAGACAGAGACAGAGACGGACACAGAGACAGAGACGGAGACAGAGACAGAGACAGAGACAGAGACAGAGACAGAGACAGAGACAGAGACAGAGACAGAGACAGAGACAGAGACAGAGACAGAGGCAGAGACAGAGCCAGGGACAGAGACGGAGACAGAGACAGAGGGAGAGACAGCGACAGAGACAGAGACAGAGACAGAGACAGAGACAGAGACAGAGACAGAAACAGAGACAGGGACAGAGACAGAGACAGAGACAGAGACAGAGAGAGAGACAGAAGCGGAGACAGAGATAGAGACAGAGACGGAGACAGAGACAGAGACAGAGACTGAGACAGAGACAGAGACAGAGACAGAGACGGAGACAAAGACCGAGACAGAGACAGAGACGGAGACAGAGGCAGAGACAGAGCCAGGGACAGAGACGGAGACAGAGACAGAGATAGAGAAAGAGACAGACACAGAGACAGAGACAGAGACAAAGACGGATATAGAGGCAGAGACAGAGTCAGAGACGGAGTCAGAGGCAGGGACAGAGCCAGCGACAGAGACAGAGACAGAGACAGAGGGAGAGACAGCGACAGAGACAGAGACAGAGACGGAGACGGAGACAGAGACAGAGACAGAGACAGAGACAGAGACAGAGACAGAGACAGAGACAGAGACAGAGGCAGAGACAGAGACAGAGACAGAGACAGAGACAGAGACAGAAACAGAGACAGAAACAGAGACGGAGACAAAGTCCGAGAAAGAGACAGAGACGGAGACAGGGGCAGAGACAGAGCCAGGGACTGAGACTGAGACAGAGACAGCGGCAGAGACAGAGACGGACACAGAGACAGATACACAGACAGAGACAGAGACAGAGACTGAGACAGAGACAGAGACAGAGACAGAGACAGAGACAGAGACAGAGACAGGGACAGAGACAGAGACAGAGACAGATGCATAGACAGAGACGGAGACAGAGACAGCGACAGGGACAGAGACAGAGACAGAGACAGAGACAGAGAGAGAGACAGAGGCGGAGACAGAGATAGAGACAGAGACGGAGACAGAGACAGAGACAGAGACTGAGACAGAGACAGAGACAGAGACGGAGACAAAGACCGAGACAGAGACAGAGACGGAGACAGAGGCAGAGACAGAGCCAGGTACAGAGACGGAGACAGAGACAGAGATAGAGAAAGAGACAGACACAGAGACAGAGACAGAGACAAAGACGGATATAGAGGCAGAGACAGAGTCAGAGACGGAGACAGAGGCAGAGACAGAGCCAGCGACAGAGACAGAGACAGAGACAGAGGGAGAGACAGCGACAGAGACAGAGACAGAGACGGAGACGTAGACAGAGACAGAGACAGAGACAGAGACAGAGACAGAGACAGAGACAGAGACAGAGACAGAGACAGAGACAGAGACAGAGACAGAGACAGAGACAGAGACAGAGACAGAAACAGAGACAGAGACAGAGACGGAGACAAAGTCCGAGAAAGAGACAGAGACGGAGACAGGGGCAGAGACAGAGCCAGGGACTGAGACTGAGACAGAGACAGCGGCAGAGACAGAGACGGACACAGAGACAGAGACACAGACAGAGACAGAGACAGAGACAGAGACTGAGACAGAGACAGAGACAGAGACAGAGACAGAGACAGAGACAGAGACAGAGACAGGGACAGAGGCAGAGACAGAGACAGATGCATAGACAGAGACGGAGACAGAGACAGCGACAGGGACAGAGACAGAGACAGAGACAGAGACAGAGAGAGAGACAGAGGCGGAGACAGAGATAGAGACAGAGACGGAGACAGAGACAGAGACAGAGACTGAGACAGAGACAGAGACAGAGACAGAGACAGAGACAGACACAGAGACTGAGACGGAGACAGAGACAGAGGGAGAGACAGCGACAGATACTGAGACAGAGACAGAGACAGAGGCAGGGACAGAGACAGAGACAGAGACGGACACAGAGACAGAGACGGAGACAGAGACAGAGACAGAGACAGAGACAGAGACAGAGACAGAGACAGAGACAGAGACAGAGACAGAGGCAGAGACAGAGCCAGGGACAGAGACGGAGACAGAGACAGAGGGAGAGACAGCGACAGAGACAGAGACAGAGACAGAGACAGAGACAGAGACAGAGACAGAGACAGAGACAGAGACAGAAACAGAGACAGGGACAGAGACAGAGACAGAGACAGAGACAGAGAGAGAGACAGAGGCGGAGACAGAGATAGAGACAGAGACGGAGACAGAGACAGAGACAGAGACTGAGACAGAGACAGAGACAGAGACGGAGACAAAGACCGAGACAGAGACAGAGACGGAGACAGAGGCAGGGACAGAGCCAGGGACAGAGACGGAGACAGAGACAGAGATAGAGAAAGAGACAGACACAGAGACAGAGACAGAGACAAAGACGGATATAGAGGCAGAGACAGAGTCAGAGACGGAGTCAGAGGCAGAGACAGAGCCAGCGACAGAGACAGAGACAGAGACAGTGGGAGAGACAGCGACAGAGACAGAGACAGAGACGGAGACGGAGACAGAGACAGAGACAGAGACAGAGACAGAGACAGAGACAGAGACAGAGACAGAGACAGAGACAGAGACAGAGACAGAGACAGAGACAGAGACAGAGACAGAGACAGAGACAGAGACAGAGACAGAGACAGAGACAGAGACAGAGACAGAGACAGAGACGGAGACGGAGACAAAGACCGAGACAGAGACAGAGACGGAGACAGAGGCAGAGACAGAGCCAGGGACAGAGACGGAGACAGAGACAGAGATAGAGACAGAGACAGAGACACACAGAGACAGAGACAGAGACAAAGACGGAGATAGAGGCAGAGACAGAGTCAGAGACGGAGACAGAGGCAGAGACAGAGACAGAGACAGAGACAGAGACAGAGGCAGAGACAGAGAAAGAGATAGAGACAGAGACAGAGACAGAGACAGAGACGGAGACAAAGACCGAGAAAGAGACAGAGACGGAGACAGAGGCAGAGACAGAGCCAGGGACTGAGACTGAGACAGAGACAGCGGCAGAGACAGAGACGGACACAGAGACAGAGACACAGACAGAGACAGAGACAGGGACAGAGACGGAGACAGAGGCAGAGACAGAGCCAGGGACAGAGACAGAAACAGAGTCAGAGACGGAGACAGAGGCAGAGATAGAGACAGAGACAGAGACGGAGGCAGAGACAGAGACAGAGACAGAGACAGAGACAGAGACAGAGACAGAAACAGAGACAGGGACAGAGACAGAGACAGAGACAGAGACAGAGACAGAGATAGAGGCAGAGACAGAGATAGAGACAGAGACGGAGATAGAGACAGAGACAGAGACTGAGACAGAGACAGAGACAGAGACGGAGACAAAGACCGAGACAGAGACAGAGACGGAGACAGAGGCAGAGACAGAGCCAGGGACAGAGACGGAGACAGAGACAGAGATAGAGACAGAGACAGACACAGAGACAGAGACAGAGACAAAGACGGAGATAGAGGCAGAGACAGAGTCAGAGACGGAGACAGAGGCAGAGACAGAGCCAGGGACAGAGACAGAGACAGGGACGGAGACAAAGACCGAGACAGAGGCAGAGACACAGACACAGACAGAGACACAGACAGAGACAGAGACAGAGACAGAGACAGACACAGAGACTGAGACGGAGACAGAGACAGAGGGAGAGACAGCGACAGATACTGAGACAGAGACACAGACAGAGACAGGGACAGAGACAGAGACAGAGACGGAGACAAAGACCGAGACAGAGACAGAGACGGAGACAGAGGCAGAGACAGAGCCAGGGACTGAGACTGAGACAGAGACAGCGGTAGAGACAGAGACAGAGACGGACACAGAGACAGAGACGGAGACAGAGACAGAGACAGAGACAGAGACAGAGACAGAGACAGAGACAGAGACAGAGACAGAGACAGAGACAGAGACAGAGACAGAGACAGAGGCAGAGACAGAGCCAGGGACAGAGACGGAGACAGAGACAGAGGGAGAGACAGCGACAGAGACAGAGACAGAGACAGAGACAGAGACAGAGACAGAGACAGAGACAGAAACAGAGACAGGGACAGAGACAGAGACAGAGACAGAGACAGAGAGAGAGACAGAAGCGGAGACAGAGATAGAGACAGAGACGGAGACAGAGACAGAGACAGAGACTGAGACAGAGACAGAGACGGAGACAAAGACCGAGACAGAGACAGAGACGGAGACAGAGGCAGAGACAGAGCCAGGGACAGAGACGGAGGCAGAGACAGAGATAGAGAAAGAGACAGACACAGAGACAGAGACAGAGACAAAGACGGATATAGAGGCAGAGACAGAGTCAGAGACGGAGTCAGAGGCAGGGACAGAGCCAGCGACAGAGACAGAGACAGAGACAGAGGGAGAGACAGCGACAGAGACAGAGACAGAGACGGAGACGGAGACAGAGACAGAGACAGAGACAGAGACAGAGACAGAGACAGAGACAGAGACAGAGACAGAGACAGAGACAGAGACAGAGACAGAGACAGAGACAGAGACAGAGACAGAGACAGAAACAGAGACAGAAACAGAGACGGAGACAAAGTCCGAGAAAGAGACAGAGACGGAGACAGGGGCAGAGACAGAGCCAGGGACTGAGACTGAGACAGAGACAGCGGCAGAGACAGAGACGGACACAGAGACAGATACACAGACAGAGACAGAGACAGAGACTGAGACAGAGACAGAGACAGAGACAGAGACAGAGACAGAGACAGAGACAGGGACAGAGACAGAGACAGAGACAGATGCATAGACAGAGACGGAGACAGAGACAGCGACAGGGACAGAGACAGAGACAGAGACAGAGACAGAGAGAGAGAGAGAGGCGGAGACAGAGATAGAGACAGAGACGGAGACAGAGACAGAGACAGAGACTGAGACAGAGACAGAGACAGAGACGGAGACAAAGACCGAGACAGAGACAGAGACGGAGACAGAGGCAGAGACAGAGCCAGGTACAGAGACGGAGAAAGAGACACAGATAGAGAAAGAGACAGACACAGAGACAGAGACAGAGACAAAGACGGATATAGAGGCAGAGACAGAGTCAGAGACGGAGACAGAGGCAGAGACAGAGCCAGCGACAGAGACAGAGACAGAGACAGAGGGAGAGACAGCGACAGAGACAGAGACAGAGACGGAGACGGAGACAGAGACAGAGACATAGACAGAGACAGAGGCAGAGACAGAGACAGAGACAGAGACAGAGACAGAGACAGAGACAGAGACAGAAACAGAGACAGAGACAGAGACGGAGACAAAGTCCGAGAAAGAGACAGAGACGGAGACAGGGGCAGAGACAGAGCCAGGGACTGAGACTGAGACAGAGACAGCGGCAGAGACAGAGACGGACACAGAGACAGAGACACAGACAGAGACAGAGACAGAGACAGAGACTGAGACAGAGACAGAGACGGAGACAGAGGCAGAGACAGAGCCAGCGACAGAGACGGAGACGGAGACAGAGACAGAGACAGAGACAGAGACAGAGACAGAGACAGAGACAGAGACAGAGACAGAGACAGAGACAGAGACAGAGACAGAGACAGAGACAGAAACAGAGACAGAGACAGAGACGGAGACAAAGTCCGAGAAAGAGACAGAGACGGAGACAGGGGCAGAGACAGAGCCAGGGACTGAGACTGAGACAGAGACAGCGGCAGAGACAGAGACGGACACAGAGACAGAGACACAGACAGAGACAGAGACAGAGACAGAGACTGAGACAGAGACAGAGACGGAGGCAGAGGCAGAGACAGAGCCAGGGACTGAAACTGAGACAGAGACAGCGGCAGAGACAGAGACGGACACAGAGACAGAGACACAGACAGAGACAGAGACAGAGACTGAGACAGAGACAGAGACAGAGACAGAGGCAGAGACAGAGACAGAGACAGAGACAGAGACAGAGACAGAGACAGAGACAGAGACAGAGACAGGGACAGAGACAGAGACAGAGACAGATGCATAGACAGAGACGGAGACAGAGACAGCGACAGGGACAGAGACAGAGACAGAGACAGAGACAGAGAGAGAGACAGAGGCGGAGACAGAGATAGAGACAGAGACGGAGACAGAGACAGAGACAGAGACTGAGACAGAGACAGAGACAGAGACGGAGACAAAGACCGAGACAGAGACAGAGACGGAGACAGAGGCAGAGACAGAGCCAGGTACAGAGACGGAGACAGAGACAGAGATAGAGAAAGAGACAGACACAGAGACAGAGACAGAGACAAAGACGGATATAGAGGCAGAGACAGAGTCAGAGACGGAGACAGAGGCAGAGACAGAGCCAGCGACAGAGACAGAGACAGAGACAGAGGGAGAGACAGCGACAGAGACAGAGACAGAGACGGAGACGGAGACAGAGACAGAGACAGAGACAGAGACAGAGACAGAGACGGAGACAAAGACCGAGACAGAGGCAGAGACACAGACACAGACAGAGACACAGACAGAGACGGAGACAAAGACCGAGACAGAGACAGAGACGGAGACAGAGGCAGAGACAGAGCCAGGGACAGACACGGAGACAGGGACAGAGGGAGAGACAGCGACAGAGACAGAGACAGAGGCAGAGGCAGAGGCAGAGTCTCAGACAGAGACAGAGACAGAGACAGAGACGGAGACAAAGACCGAGACAGAGGCAGAGACACAGACACAGACAGAGACACAGACAGAGACAGAGACAGAGACAGAGACAGAGACAGAGACAGAGACAAAGACAGAGACAGAGACAGAGACAGAGACAGAGACAGAGACAGAGACAGAGACAGAGACAGAGACAGAGACAGAGACAGAGACAGAGACAGAGACAGAGACAGAGACAGAGACAGAGACAGAGACAGAAACAGAGACAGGGACAGAGACAGAGACAGAGACAGAGACCGAGAGAGAGACAGAGGCAGAGACAGAGATAGAGACAGAGACGGAGACAGAGACAGAGACAGAGACTGAGACAGAGACAGAGACAGAGACAGAGACAGAGACAGAGACACAGACACAGACAGAAACCGAGACAGGGACAGAGACAGAGACAGAGAGAGAGACAGAGACAGAGGCAGAGACAGAGATAGAGACAGAGACGGAGACAGAGACAGAGACAGAGACTGAGACCGAGACAGAGACAGAGACGGAGACAAAGACCGAGACAGAGACAGAGACGGAGACAGAGGCAGAGACAGAGCCAGGGACAGAGACAGAGACAGAGACAGAGACAGAGACAGAGACAGAGACAGAGACAGAGACAGAGACAGAAACGGAGACGGAGACAGAGACAGAGACAGAGACAGTGACAGAGACAGAGACAGAGACAGAGACAGAGACAGAGACAGAGACGGAGACAGAGACAGAGACAGAGCCAGGGACAGAGACAGAGACAGAGACAGAGACAGGGACAGAGACAGAAACAGAGACAGAGACAGAGACGGAGACAAAGACCGAGAAAGAGACAGAGACGGAGACAGGGACAGAGACAGAGCCAGGGACAGAGACAGAGGCAGAGACAGAGACACAGACAGAGACAGAGACAGAGACAGAGACTGAGACAGAGACAGAGACAGAGACAGAGACAGAGACAGGGACAGAGACAGAGACAGAGACAGATGCATAGACAGAGACGGAGACAGAGACAGCGACAGGGACAGAGACAGAGACAGAGACAGAGACAGAGAGAGAGACAGAGGCGGAGACAGAGATAGAGACAGAGACGGAGACAGAGACAGAGACAGAGACTGAGACAGAGACAGAGACAGAGACAGAGACAGAGACAGACACAGAGACTGAGACGGAGACAGAGACAGAGGGAGAGACAGCGACAGATACTGAGACAGAGACAGAGACAGAGGCAGGGACAGAGACAGAGACAGAGACGGACACAGAGACAGAGACGGAGACAGAGACAGAGACAGAGGCAGGGACAGAGCCAGGGACAGAGACGGAGACAGAGACAGAGGGAGAGACAGCGACAGAGACAGAGACAGAGACAGAGACAGAGACAGAGACAGAGACAGAGACAGAGACAGAAACAGAGACAGGGACAGAGACAGAGACAGAGACAGAGACAGAGAGAGAGACAGAGGCGGAGACAGAGATAGAGACAGAGTCGGAGACAGAGACAGAGACAGAGACTGAGACAGAGACAGAGACAGAGACGGAGACAAAGACCGAGACAGAGACAGAGACGGAGACAGAGGCAGAGGCAGAGCCAGGGACAGAGACGGAGACAGAGACAGAGATAGAGAAAGAGACAGACACAGAGACAGAGACAGAGACAAAGACGGATATAGAGGCAGAGACAGAGTCAGAGACGGAGTCAGAGGCAGAGACAGAGCCAGCGACAGAGACAGAGACAGAGACAGAGGGAGAGACAGCGACAGAGACAGAGACAGAAACGGAGACGGAGACAGAGACAGAGACAGAGACAGTGACAGAGACAGAGACAGAGACAGAGACAGAGACAGAGACAGAGACAGAGACAGAGACAGAGACAGAGACAGAGACAGAGACAGAGACAGAGACAGAGACAGAAACAGAGACAGAGACAGAGACGGAGACAAAGTCCGAGAAAGAGACAGAGACGGAGACAGGGGCAGAGACAGAGCCAGGGACTGAGACTGAGACAGAGACAGCGGCAGAGACAGAGACGGACACAGAGACAGAGACACAGACAGAGACAGAGACAGAGACAGAGACTGAGACAGAGACAGAGACAGAGACAGAGACAGAGACAGAGACAGAGACAGGGACAGAGACAGAGATAGAGAAAGAGACAGACACAGAGACAGAGACAGAGACAAAGACGGATATAGAGGCAGAGACAGAGTCAGAGACGGAGACAGAGGCAGAGACAGAGCCAGCGACAGAGACAGAGACAGAGACAGAGGGAGAGACAGCGACAGAGACAGAGACAGAGACGGAGACGGAGACAGAGACAGAGACAGAGACAGAGACAGAGACGGAGACAAAGACCGAGACAGAGGCAGAGACACAGACACAGACAGAGACACAGACAGAGACGGAGACAAAGACCGAGACAGAGACAGAGACGGAGACAGAGGCAGAGACAGAGCCAGGGACAGACACGGAGACAGGGACAGAGGGAGAGACAGCGACAGAGACAGAGACAGAGGCAGAGGCAGA
Source organism: Megachile willughbiella (assembly GCA_945859595.2). Taxonomy (NCBI): domain Eukaryota; kingdom Metazoa; phylum Arthropoda; class Insecta; order Hymenoptera; family Megachilidae; genus Megachile; species Megachile willughbiella. The sequence goes on from CAMAOD020000270.1 coordinate 984,580, forward strand.
GGCAGAGTCTCAGACAGAGACAGAGACAGAGACAGAGACAGCGACAGAGACAGAGACAGAGACGGAGACGGAGACAGAGACAGAGACAGAGACAGAGACAGAGACAGAGACGGAGACAAAGACCGAGACAGAGGCAGAGACACAGACACAGACAGAGACACAGACAGAGACGGAGACAAAGACCGAGACAGAGACAGAGACGGAGACAGAGGCAGAGACAGAGCCAGGGACAGACACGGAGACAGGGACAGAGGGAGAGACAGCGACAGAGACAGAGACAGAGGCAGAGGCAGAGGCAGAGTCTCAGACAGAGACAGAGACAGAGACAGAGACGGAGACAGAGACAGAGACAGAGGCAGGGACAGAGCCAGGGACAGAGACGGAGACAGAGACAGAGGGAGAGACAGCGACAGAGACAGAGACAGAGACAGAGACAGAGACAGAGACAGAGACAGAGACAGAGACAGAAACAGAGACAGGGACAGAGACAGAGACAGAGACAGAGACAGAGAGAGAGACAGAGGCGGAGACAGAGATAGAGACAGAGTCGGAGACAGAGACAGAGACAGAGACTGAGACAGAGACAGAGACAGAGACGGAGACAAAGACCGAGACAGAGACAGAGACGGAGACAGAGGCAGAGACAGAGCCAGGGACAGAGACGGAGACAGAGACAGAGATAGAGAAAGAGACAGACACAGAGACAGAGACAGAGACAAAGACGGATATAGAGGCAGAGACAGAGTCAGAGACGGAGTCAGAGGCAGAGACAGAGCCAGCGACGGAGACAGAGACAGAGACAGAGGGAGAGACAGCGACAGAGACAGAGACAGAAACGGAGACGGAGACAGAGACAGAGACAGAGACAGTGACAGAGACAGAGACAGAGACAGAGACAGAGACAGAGACAGAGACAGAGACAGAGACAGAGACAGAGACAGAGACAGAGACAGAGACAGAGACAGAGACAGAGACAGAGACAGAGACAGAGACAGAAACAGAGACAGAGACAGAGACGGAGACAAAGTCCGAGAAAGAGACAGAGACGGAGACAGGGGCAGAGACAGAGCCAGGGACTGAGACTGAGACAGAGACAGCGGCAGAGACAGAGACGGACACAGAGACAGAGACACAGACAGAGACAGAGACAGAGACTGAGACAGAGACAGAGACAGAGACAGAGACAGAGACAGAGACAGAGACAGAGACAGAGACAGGGACAGAGACAGAGATAGAGAAAGAGACAGACACAGAGACAGAGACAGAGACAAAGACGGATATAGAGGCAGAGACAGAGTCAGAGACGGAGACAGAGGCAGAGACAGAGCCGGCGACAGAGACAGAGACAGAGACAGAGGGAGAGACAGCGACAGAGACAGAGACAGAGACGGAGACGGAGACAGAGACAGAGACAGAGACAGAGACAGAGACAGAGACGGAGACAAAGACCGAGACAGAGGCAGAGACACAGACACAGACAGAGACACAGACAGAGACGGAGACAAAGACCGAGACAGAGACAGAGACGGAGACAGAGGCAGAGACAGAGCCAGGGACAGACACGGAGACAGGGACAGAGGGAGAGACAGCGACAGAGACAGAGACAGAGGCAGAGGCAGAGGCAGAGTCTCAGACAGAGACAGAGACAGAGACAGAGACAGCGACAGAGACAGAGACAGAGACGGAGACGGAGACAGAGACAGAGACAGAGGCAGAGACAGAGACAGAGACGGAGACAAAGACCGAGACAGAGGCAGAGACACAGACACAGACAGAGACACAGACAGAGACGGAGACAAAGACCGAGACAGAGACAGAGACGGAGACAGAGGCAGAGACAGAGCCAGGGACAGACACGGAGACAGGGACAGAGGGAGAGACAGCGACAGAGACAGAGACAGAGGCAGAGGCAGAGGCAGAGTCTCAGACAGAGACAGAGACAGAGACAGAGACGGAGACAAAGACCGAGACAGAGGCAGAGACACAGACACAGACAGAGACAGAGACAGAGACAGAGACAGAGACAGAGACAGAGACAGAGACAGAGACAGAGACAGAGACAGAGACAGAGACAGAGACAGAGACAGAGACAGAGACAGAGACAGAGACAGAGACAGAGACAGAAACAGAGACAGGGACAGAGACAGAGACAGAGACAGAGACCGAGAGAGAGACAGAGGCAGAGACAGAGATAGAGACAGAGACGGAGACAGAGACAGAGACAGAGACTGGGACAGAGACAGAGACAGAGACAGAGGCAGAGACAGAGACACAGACAGAGACAGAAACCGAGACAGGGACAGAGACAGAGACAGAGAGAGAGACAGAGACAGAGGCAGAGACAGAGACAGAGACAGAGACAGAGACAGAGACAGAGACAGAGACAGAGACAGAGACGGAGACAGAGACAGAGACAGAGCCAGGGACAGAGACCGAGACAGAGACAGTGGGAGAGACAGCGACAAAGACAGAGACAGAGACGGAGACGGAGACAGAGACAGAGACAGAGACAGAGACAGAGACAGAGACAGAGACAGAGACAGAGACAGAGACAGAGACAGAGACAGAGACAGAGACAGAGACAGAGACAGAAACAGAGACAGAGACAGAGACGGAGACAAAGACCGAGACAGAGACAGCGGCAGAGACAGAGACGGAGACAGAGAGAGAGACACAGACAGAGACAGGGACAAGAACAGAGACAGAGACGGAGACAGAGACGGAGACAAAGACCGTGACAGGGACAGAGACGGAGACAGAGGCAGACACAGAGCCAGGGACAGAGACAGAAACAGAGTCAGAGACGGAGACAGAGGCAGAGATAGAGACAGAGACAGAGACGGAGGCAGAGACAGAGACAGAGACAGAGACAGAGACAGAGACAGAGACAGAGACAGAGACAGAGACAGAAACAGAGACAGGGACACAGACAGAGACAGAAACCGAGACAGGGACAGAGACAGAGACAGAGAGAGAGACAGAGACAGAGGCAGAGACAGAGATAGAGACAGAGACGGAGACAGAGACAGAGACAGAGACTGAGACAGAGACAGAGACAGAGCCAGGGACAGAGACAGAGACAGAGACAGAGACAGAGACAGAGACAGAGACAGAGACAGAGACAGAGACAGAGACAGAGACAGAGACAGATACGGAGACAGAGACAGAGACAGAGCCAGGGACAGAGACAGAGACAGAGACAGTGGGAGAGACAGCGACAGAGACAGAGACAGAGACGGAGACGGAGACAGAGAAAGAGACAGAGACAGAGACAGAGACAGAGACAGAGACAGAGACAGAGACAGAGACAGAGACAGAAACAGAGACAGAGACAGAGACGGAGACAAAGACCGAGAAAGAGACAGAGACGGAGACAGGGGCAGAGACAGAGCCAGGGACTGAGACTGAGACAGAGACAGCGGCAGAGACAGAGACGGACACAGAGACAGAGACACAGACAGAGACAGAGACAGAGACTGAGACAGAGACAGAGACAGAGACTGAGACAGAGACAGAGACAGAGACAGAGACAGAGACAGATGCATAGACAGAGACGGAGACAGAGACAGCGACAGGGCCAGGGAGAGGGACGGGGCAGAGACAGAGGCAGAGACAGAGACAGAGACAGAGACAGAGGCAGAGACAGAAACAGAGACAGAGACAGATACGGGGACAGAGACAGAGGCAGAGACAGAGACAGAGACAGAGACAGAGACGGAGACAAAGACCGAGACAGAGACAGAGACGGAGACAGAGGCAGAGACAGAGCCAGGGACAGACACGGAGACAGGGACAGAGGGAGAGACAGCGACAGAGACAGAGACAGAGGCAGAGGCAGAGGCAGAGTCTCAGACAGAGACAGAGACAGAGACAGAGACGGAGACAAAGACCGAGACAGAGGCAGAGACAGAGACAGAGACAGAGACAGAGACAGAGACAGAGACAGAGACAGAGACAGAGACAGAGACAGAGACAGAGACAGAGACAGAGACAGAAACAGAGACAGGGACAGAGACAGAGACAGAGACAGAGACCGAGAGAGAGACAGAGGCAGAGACAGAGATAGAGACAGAGACGGAGACAGAGACAGAGACAGAGACAGAGACAGAGACACAGACAGAGACAGAAACCGAGACAGGGACAGAGACAGAGACAGAGAGAGAGACAGAGACAGAGGCAGAGACAGAGATAGAGACAGAGACGGAGACAGAGACAGAGACAGAGACTGAGACAGAGACAGAGACAGAGACGGAGACAAAGACCGAGACAGAGACAGAGACGGAGACAGAGGCAGAGACAGAGCCAGGGACAGAGACAGAGACAGAGACAGAGACAGAGACAGAGACAGAGACAGAGACAGAGACGGAGACAGAGACAGAGACAGAGCCAGGGACAGAGACAGAGACAGAGACAGTGGGAGAGACAGCGACAGAGACAGAGACAGAGACGGAGACGGAGGCAGAGACAGAGACAGAGACAGAGACAGAGACAGAGACAGAGACAGAGACAGAGACAGAGACGGAGACAGAAACAGAGACAGAGACAGAGACGGAGACAAAGACCGAGAAAGAGACAGAGACGGAGACAGGGGCAGAGACAGTGCCAGGGACTGAGACTGAGACAGAGACAGCGGCAGAGACAGAGACGGACACAGAGACAGAGACACAGACGGAGACAGAGACAGAGACACAGACGGAGACAGAGACAGAGACTGAGACAGAGACAGAGACAGAGACAGAGACAGAGACAGAGACAGAGACAGAGACAGAGACAGAGACAGAGACAGAGACAGAGACAGAGACATATGCATAGACAGAGACGGAGACAGAGACAGCGACAGGGCCAGGGAGAGGGACGGGGCAGAGACAGAGGCAGAGACAGAGACAGAGACAGAGACAGAGGCAGAGACAGAAACAGAGACAGAGACAGATACGGGGACAGAGACAGAGGCAGAGACAGAGACAGAGACAGAGACAGAGACTGAGACAGAGACAGACACAGAGACTGAGACGGAGACAGAGACAGAGACAGAGACAGAGACAGAGACAGAGACAGAGACAGAGACAGAGACAGCGTCAGAGACAGAGACAGAGACAGAAACAGAGACAGGGACAGAGACAGAGACAGAGACAGAGACAGAGACAGAGACAGAGGCAGAGACAGAGATGGAGACAGAGACAGATACAGAGACAGAGACAGAGACAGAGACAGAGACAGAGACAGAGACAGAGACAGAGACAGAGACAGAGACAGAGACGGAGACAAAGACCGAGACAGAGACAGAGACGGAGACAGAGGCAGAGACAGAGCCAGGGACTGAGACTGAGACAGAGACAGCGGCAGAGACAGAGACAGAGACAGAGACAGAGACAGAGACAGAGACAGAGACAGAGACAGAGGCAGACACAGAGACTGAGACGGAGACAGAGACAGAGGGAGGGACAGCGACAGATACTGAGACAGAGACAGAGACAGAGACAGGGACAGAGACAGAGACAGAGACGGACACAGAGACAGAGACGGAGACAGAGACAGAGACAGAGACAGAGACAGAGACAGAGACAGAGACAGAGACAGAGACAGAGACAGAGACAGAGGCAGAGACAGAGCCAGGGACAGAGACGGAGACAGAGACAGAGGGAGAGACAGCGACAGAGACAGAGACAGAGACAGAGACAGAGACAGAGACTTAAACAGAGACAGGGACAGAGACAGAGACAGAGACAGAGACAGAGAGAGAGACAGAGGCGGAGACAGAGATAGAGACAGAGACGGAGACAGAGACAGAGACAGAGACAGAGACTGAGACAGAGACAGAGACAGAGACGGAGACAAAGACCGAGACAGAGACAGAGACGGAGACAGAGGCAGAGACAGAGCCAGGGACAGAGACGGAGACAGAGACAGAGATAGAGAAAGAGTCAGACACAGAGACAGAGACAGAGACAAAGACGGATATAGAGGCAGAGACAGAGTCAGAGACGGAGACAGAGGCAGAGACAGAGCCAGCGACAGAGACAGAGACAGAGACAGAGGGAGAGACAGCGACAGAGACAGAGACAGAGACGGAGACGGAGACAGAGACAGAGACAGAGACAGAGACAGAGACAGAGACAGAGACAGAGACAGAGACAGAGACAGAGACAGAGACAGAGACAGAGACAGAGACAGAGACAGAGACAGAGACAGAAACAGAGACAGAGACAGAGACGGAGACAAAGTCCGAGAAAAAGACAGAGACGGAGACAGGGGCAGAGACAGAGCCAGGGACTGAGACTGAGACAGAGACAGCGGCAGAGACAGCGACGGACACAGAGACAGAGACACAGACAGAGACAGAGACAGACACTGAGACAGAGACAGAGACAGAGACATAGACAGAGACAGGGACAGAGACAGAGACAGAGACAGAGACTGAGACAGAGACAGAGACAGAGACGGAGACAAAGACCGAGACAGAGACAGAGACGGAGACAGAGACAGGGACAGAGAGAGAGACAGAGACAGAGGCAGAGACAGAGCCAGGTACAGAGACGGAGACAGAGACAGAGATAGAGAAAGAGACAGACACAGAGACAGAGACAGAGACAAAGACGGATATAGAGGCAGAGACAGAGTCAGAGACGGAGACAGAGGCAGAGACAGAGCCAGCGACAGAGACAGAGACAGAGACAGAGGGAGAGACAGCGACAGAGACAGAGACAGAGACGGAGACGGAGACAGAGACAGAGACAGAGACAGAGACAGAGACAGACACAGAGACTGAGAAGGAGACAGAGACAGAGGCAGAGACAGAGACAGAGACAGAGACAGAGACAGAGACAGAGACAGAGACAGACACAGAGACTGAGACGGAGACAGAGACAGAGGGAGAGACAGCGACAGAGACTGAGACAGAGACAGAGACAGAGACAGGGACAGAGAGAGAGACAGAGACAGAGACAGAGACAGACACAGAGACTGAGAAGGAGACAGAGACAGAGGGAGAGACAGCGACAGAGACAGAGACAGAGACAGAGACAGAGACAGAGACAGGGACAGAGAGAGAGACAGAGGCAGAGACAGAGGCAGAGACAGAAACAGAGATAGAGACAGATACGGGGACAGAGACAGAGGCAGAGACAGAGACAGAGACAGAGACGGACACAGAGACAGAGACGGAGACATAGACAGAGACACAGACAGAGACAGAGACAGAGACAGAGACAGAGACGGAGACAAAGTCCGAGACAGAGGCAGAGACACAGACACAGACAGAGACACAGACAGAGACAGAGACAGAGACAGAGACAGAGACAGAGACAGAGACAGAGACAGTGGGAGAGACAGCGACAGAGACAGAGACAGAGACGGAGACGGAGACAGAGACAGAGACAGAGACAGAGACAGAGACAGAGACAGAGACAGAGACAGAGACAGAGACAGAGACAGAGACAGAGACAGAGACAGAGACAGACACAGAGACTGAGACGGAGACAGAGACAGAGGGAGAGACAGCGACAGAGACTGAGACAGAGACAGAGACAGAGACAGGGACAGAGAGAGAGACAGAGACAGAGACAGAGACAGACACAGAGACTGAGAAGGAGACAGAGACAGAGGGAGAGACAGCGACAGAGACAGAGACAGAGACAGAGACAGAGACAGAGACAGAGACAGGGACAGAGAGAGAGACAGAGACAGAGACAGAGGCAGAGACAGAAACAGAGATAGAGACAGATACGGGGACAGAGACAGAGGCAGAGACAGAGACAGAGACAGAGACGGACACAGAGACAGAGACGGAGACATAGACAGAGACACAGACAGAGACAGAGACAGAGACAGAGACAGAGACAGAGACGGAGACAAAGTCCGAGACAGAGGCAGAGACACAGACACAGACAGAGACACAGACAGAGACAGAGACAGAGACAGAGACAGAGACAGAGACAGAGACAGAGACAGAGACAGAGACAGAGACAGAGACAGAGACAGAGACAGAGACAGAGACAGAGACAGAGACAGAGACAGAGACAGAGACAGAGACAGAGACAGAGACAGATACAGAGACAGAGACAGAGACAGAGACAGAGACACAGACAGAGACAGAGACAGAGACAGAGACGGAGACAAAGACCGAGACAGAGACAGAGACGGAGACAGAGGCAGAGACAGAGCCAGGGACTGAGACTGAGACAGAGACAGCGGCAGAGACAGAGACAGAGACAGAGACAGAGACACAGACAGAGACAGAGACAGAGACAGAGACAGAGACAGAGACAGAGACAGACACAGAGACTGAGACGGAGACAGAGACAGAGGGAGAGACAGCGACAGAGACAGAGACAGAGACGGAGACGGAGACAGAGACAGAGACAGAGACAGAGACAGAGACAGAGACAGAGACAGAGACAGAGACAGAGACAGAGACAGAGACAGAGACAGAGACAGAGACAGAGACAGAGACAGAAACAGAGACAGAGACAGAGACGGAGACAAAGTCCGAGAAAGAGACAGAGACGGAGACAGGGGCAGAGACAGAGCCAGGGACTGAGACTGAGACAGAGACAGCGGCAGAGACAGAGACGGACACAGAGACAGAGACACAGACAGAGACAGAGACAGAGACTGAGACAGAGACAGAGACAGAGACAGAGACAGAGACAGAGACAGAGACAGAGACAGAGACAGAGACAGGGACAGAGACAGAGACAGAGACAGATGCATAGACAGAGACGGAGACAGAGACAGCGACAGGGACAGAGACAGAGACAGAGACAGAGACAGAGAGAGAGACAGAGGCGGAGACAGAGATAGAGACAGAGACGGAGACAGAGACAGAGACAGAGACTGAGACAGAGACAGAGACAGAGACGGAGACAAAGACCGAGACAGAGACAGAGACGGAGACAGAGGCAGAGACAGAGCCAGGTACAGAGACGGAGACAGAGACAGAGATATAGAAAGAGACAGACACAGAGACAGAGACAGAGACAAAGACGGATATAGAGGCAGAGACAGAGTCAGAGACGGAGACAGAGGCAGAGACAGAGCCAGCGACAGAGACAGAGACAGAGACAGAGGGAGAGACAGCGACAGAGACAGAGACAGAGACGGAGACGGAGACAGAGACAGAGACAGAGACAGAGACAGAGACAGAGACAGAGACAGAGGCAGAGACAGAGACAGAGACAGAGACGGAGACAGAGACAGAGACAGAGACAGAGACAGAGACAGAGACAGAAACAGAGACAGAGACAGGGACGGAGACAAAGTCCGAGAAAGAGACAGAGACGGAGACAGGGGCAGAGACAGAGCCAGGGACTGAGACTGAGACAGAGACAGCGGCAGAGACAGAGACGGACACAGAGACAGAGACACAGACAGAGACAGAGACAGAGACTGAGACAGAGACAGAGACAGATGCATAGACAGAGACGGAGACAGAGACAGCGACAGGGCCAGGGAGAGGGACGGGGCAGAGACAGAGGCAGAGACAGAGGCAGAGACAGAGACAGAGGCAGAGACAGAAACAGAGACAGAGACAGATACGGGGACAGAGACAGAGGCAGAGACAGAGACAGAGACAGAGACAGAGACAGAGACAGAGACGGAGACAGATGCAGAGACAGAGCCAGGGACAGACACGGAGACAGGGACAGGGGGAGAGACAGCGACAGAGACAGAGACAGAGGCAGAGGCAGAGGCAGAGTCTCAGACAGAGACAGAGACAGAGACAGAGACAGACACAGAGACTGAGACGGAGACAGAGACAGAGGGAGAGACAGCGACAGAGACTGAGACAGAGACAGAGACAGAGACAGAGACAGAGACAGATACAGAGACAGAGACAGAGGGAGAGACAGCGACAGAGACTGAGACAGAGACAGAGACAGAGACGGGGACAGAGAGAGAGACAGAGACAGAGACAGAGACAGAGACAGAGACAGAGACAGAGACAGAAACAGAGACAGGGACAGAGACAGAGACAGAGACAGAGACAGAGAGAGAGACAGAGGCGGAGACAGAGATAGAGACAGAGACGGAGACAAAGACCGAGACAGAGACAGAGACGGAGACAGAGGCAGAGACAGAGCCAGGGACAGAGACGGAGACAGAGACAGAGATAGAGAAAGAGACAGACACAGAGACAGAGACAGAGACAAAGACGGATATAGAGGCAGAGACAGAGTCAGAGACGGAGACAGAGGCAGAGACAGAGCCAGCGACAGAGACAGAGACAGAGACAGAGGGAGAGACAGCGACAGAGACAGAGACAGAGACGGAGACGGAGACAGAGACAGAGACAGAGACAGAGACAGAGACAGAGACAGAGACAGAGACAGAGACAGAGACAGAGACAGAGACAGAGACAGAGACAGAGACAGAGACAGAGACAGAGACAGAGACAGAGACAGAAACAGAGACAGAGACAGAGACGGAGACAAAGTCCGAGAAAGAGACAGAGACGGAGACAGGGGCAGAGACAGAGCCAGGGACTGAGACTGAGACAGAGACAGCGGCAGAGACAGAGACGGACACAGAGACAGAGACACAGACAGAGACAGAGACAGAGACAGAGACAGAGACAGAGACAGAGACAGAGACAGAGACAGAGACAGAGACAGAGACAGGGACAGAGACAGAGACAGAGACAGATGCATAGACAGAGACAGAGACAGAGACAGCGACAGGGACAGAGACAGAGACAGAGACAGAGACAGAGAGAGAGACAGAGGCGGAGACAGAGATAGAGACAGAGACGGAGACAGAGACAGAGACAGAGACTGAGACAGAGACAGAGACAGAGACGGAGACAAAGACCGAGACAGAGACAGAGACGGAGACAGAGGCAGAGACAGAGCCAGGTACAGAGACGGAGACAGAGACAGAGATAGAGAAAGAGACAGACACAGAGACAGAGACAGAGACAAAGACGGATATAGAGGCAGAGACAGAGTCAGAGACGGAGACAGAGGCAGAGACAGAGCCAGCGACAGAGACAGAGACAGAGACAGAGGGAGAGACAGCGACAGAGACAGAGACAGAGACGGAGACGGAGACAGAGACAGAGACAGAGACAGAGACAGAGACAGACACAGAGACTGAGAAGGAGACAGAGACAGAGGCAGAGACAGAGACAGAGACAGAGACAGAGACAGAGACAGAGACAGAGACAGAGACAGGGACAGAGAGAGAGACAGAGACAGAGACAGAGGCAGAGACAGAAACAGAGATAGAGACAGATACGGGGACAGAGACAGAGGCAGAGACAGAGACAGAGACAGAGACGGACACAGAGACAGAGACGGAGACATAGACAGAGACACAGACAGAGACAGAGACAGAGACAGAGACAGAGACGGAGACAAAGTCCGAGACAGAGGCAGAGACACAGACACAGACAGAGACACAGACAGAGACAGAGACAGAGACAGAGACAGAGACAGAGACAGAGACAGAGACAGTGGGAGAGACAGCGACAGAGACAGAGACAGAGACGGAGACGGAGACAGAGACAGAGACAGAGACAGAGACAGAGACAGAGACAGAGACAGAGACAGAGACAGAGACAGAGACAGAGACAGAGACAGAGACAGACACAGAGACTGAGACGGAGACAGAGACAGAGGGAGAGACAGCGACAGAGACTGAGACAGAGACAGAGACAGAGACAGGGACAGAGAGAGAGACAGAGACAGAGACAGAGACAGACACAGAGACTGAGAAGGAGACAGAGACAGAGGGAGAGACAGCGACAGAGACAGAGACAGAGACAGAGACAGAGACAGAGACAGAGACAGGGACAGAGAGAGAGACAGAGACAGAGACAGAGGCAGAGACAGAAACAGAGATAGAGACAGATACGGGGACAGAGACAGAGGCAGAGACAGAGACAGAGACAGAGACGGACACAGAGACAGAGACGGAGACATAGACAGAGACACAGACAGAGACAGAGACAGAGACAGAGACAGAGACAGAGACAGAGACGGAGACAAAGTCCGAGACAGAGGCAGAGACACAGACACAGACAGAGACACAGACAGAGACAGAGACAGAGACAGAGACAGAGACAGAGACAGAGACGGAGACGGAGACAGAGACAGAGACAGAGACAGAGACAGAGACAGAGACAGAGACAGAGACAGAGACAGAGACAGAGGCAGAGACAGAGACAGAGACGGAGACAGAGACAGAGACAGAGACAGAGACAGAGACAGAGACAGAAACAGAGACAGAGACAGGGACGGAGACAAAGTCCGAGAAAGAGACAGAGACGGAGACAGGGGCAGAGACAGAGCCAGGGACTGAGACTGAGACAGAGACAGCGGCAGAGACAGAGACGGACACAGAGACAGAGACACAGACAGAGACAGAGACAGAGACTGAGACAGAGACAGAGACAGATGCATAGACAGAGACGGAGACAGAGACAGCGACAGGGCCAGGGAGAGGGACGGGGCAGAGACAGAGGCAGAGACAGAGGCAGAGACAGAGACAGAGGCAGAGACAGAAACAGAGACAGAGACAGATACGGGGACAGAGACAGAGGCAGAGACAGAGACAGAGACAGAGACAGAGACAGAGACAGAGACGGAGACAGATGCAGAGACAGAGCCAGGGACAGACACGGAGACAGGGACAGGGGGAGAGACAGCGACAGAGACAGAGACAGAGGCAGAGGCAGAGGCAGAGTCTCAGACAGAGACAGAGACAGAGACAGAGACAGACACAGAGACTGAGACGGAGACAGAGACAGAGGGAGAGACAGCGACAGAGACTGAGACAGAGACAGAGACAGAGACAGAGACAGAGACAGAGACAGATACAGAGACAGAGACAGAGGGAGAGACAGCGACAGAGACTGAGACAGAGACAGAGACAGAGACGGGGACAGAGAGAGAGACAGAGACAGAGACAGAGACAGAGACAGAGACAGAGACAGAGACAGAAACAGAGACAGGGACAGAGACAGAGACAGAGACAGAGACAGAGAGAGAGACAGAGGCGGAGACAGAGATAGAGACAGAGACGGAGACAAAGACCGAGACAGAGACAGAGACGGAGACAGAGGCAGAGACAGAGCCAGGGACAGAGACGGAGACAGAGACAGAGATAGAGAAAGAGACAGACACAGAGACAGGGACAGAGACAGAGACAGAGACAGAGACAGAGAGAGAGACAGAGGCGGAGACAGAGATAGAGACAGAGACGGAGACAGAGACAGAGACAGAGACTGAGACAGAGACAGAGACAGAGACGGAGACAAAGACCGAGACAGAGACAGAGACGGAGACAGAGGCAGAGATAGAGCCAGGTACAGAGACGGAGACAGAGACAGAGGGAGAGACAGCGACAGAGGCAGAGACAGAAACAGAGACAGAGACAGTTACGGGGACAGAGACAGAGGCAGAGACAGAGACACAGACAGAGACGGACACAGAGACAGAGACTGAGACAGAGACAGAGACAGCGGCAGAGACAGAGACGGAGACAGAGACTGAGACACAGACAGAGACAGGGACAGGAACAGAGACAGAGACGGAGACAGAGACGGAGACAAAGACCGTGACAGGGACAGAGACGGAGACAGAGGCAGAGACAGAGCCAGGGACAGAGACAGAGACAGAGACAGGGACAGAGACAGAGACAGAGACAGAGACAGAGACAGAAACAGAGACAGGGACAGAGACAGAGACAGAGACAGAGACAGAGACAGAGACAGAGGCAGAGACAGAGATAGAGACAGAGACGGAGACAGAGACAGAGACAGAGACTGAGACAGAGACAGAGACAGAGACGGAGACAAAGACCGAGACAGAGACAGAGACGGAGACAGAGGCAGAGACAGAGCCAGGGACAGAGACGGAGACAGAGACACAGATAGAGACAGAGACAGACACAGAGACAGAGACAGAGACAAAGACGGAGATAGAGGCAGAGACAGAGTCAGAGACGGAGACAGAGGCAGAGACAGAGCCAGGGACAGAGACAGAGACAGAGACAGTGGGAGAGACAGCGACAGAGACAGAGACAGAGACGGAGACGGAGACAGAGACAGAGACAGAGACAGAGACAGAGACAGAGACAGAGACAGAGACAGAGACAGAGACAGAGACAGAGACAGAGACAGAGACAGAGACGGAGACAGAGACAGAGACAGAGACAGAGACAGAGACAGAAGCAGAGACAGAGACAGAGACGGAGACAAAGACCGAGAAAGAGACAGAGACGGAGACAGGGGCAGAAACAGAGCCAGGGACTGAGACTGAGACAGAGACAGCGGCAGAGACAGAGACGGACACAGAGACAGAGACACAGACAGAGACAGAGACAGAGACTGAGACAGAGACAGAGACAGAGACAGAGACAGAGACAGAGACAGAGACAGAGACAGAGACAGAGACAGAGACAGCGACAGAGACAGAGACAGAGACAGAGACAGATGCATAGACAGAGACGGAGACAGAGACAGCGACAGGGCCAGGGAGAGGGACGGGGCAGAGACAGAGGCAGAGACAGAGACAGAGACAGAGACAGAGGCAGAGACAGAAACAGAGACAGAGACAGATACGGGGACAGAGACAGAGGCAGAGACAGAGACAGAGACAGAGACAGAGACAGAGACGGAGACAAAGACCGAGACAGAGACAGAGACGGAGACAGAGGCAGAGACAGAGCCAGGGACAGACACGGAGACAGGGACAGAGGGAGAGACAGCGACAGAGACAGAGACAGAGGCAGAGGCAGAGGCAGAGTCTCAGACAGAGACAGAGACAGAGACAGAGACGGAGACAAAGACCGAGACAGAGGCAGAGACACAGACACAGACAGAGACACAGACAGAGACAGAGACAGAGACAGAGACAGAGACAGAGACAGAGACAGAGACAGAGACAGACACAGAGACTGAGACGGAGACAGAGACAGAGGGAGAGACAGCGACAGAGACTGAGACAGAGACAGAGACAGAGACAGGGACAGAGAGAGAGACAGAGACAGAGACAGAGGCAGAGGCAGAGACAGATATAGAGACAGAGACGGAGACAGAGACAGAGACAGAGACTGAGACTGAGACAGAGACAGCGGCAGAGACAGAGACGGAGACAGAGACAGAGACAAAGACCGAGTCAGAGACAGAGACGGAGACAGAGGCAAAGACAGAGCCAGGGACAGAGTCGGAGACAGAGACAGAGGGAGAGACAGCGACAGAGGCAGAGACAGAAACAGAGACAGAGACAGATACGGGGACAGAGACAGAGGCTGAGACAGAGACAGAGACAGAGACAGAGCCAGGGACAGAGACAGAGACAGAGACAGTGGGAGAGACAGCGACAGAGACAGAGACAGAGACGGAGACGGAGACAGAGACAGAGACAGAGACAGAGACAGAGACAGAGACAGAGACAGAGACAGAGACAGAGACAGAGACAGAGACAGAGACAGAGACAGAGACAGAGACAGAAACAGAGACAGAGACAGAGACGGAGACAAAGACCGAGAAAGAGACAGAGACGGAGACAGGGGCAGAGACAGAGTCAGGGACTGAGACTGAGACAGAGACAGCGGCAGAGACAGAGACGGACACAGAGACAGAGACACAGACGGAGACAGAGACAGGGACTGAGACATAGACAGAGACAGAGACAGGGACAGAGACAGAGACAGAGACAGATGCATAGACAGAGACGGAGACAGAGACAGCGACAGGGACAGAGACAGAGACAGAGACAGAGACGGAGACAGAGACAGAGACAGAGACAGAGACAGAGACAGAGACAGAGACAGAGACAGAGACAGAGGCAGAAACAGAGACAGAGACAGAGACGGAGACAAAGTCCGAGAAAGAGACAGAGACGGAGACAGGGGCAGAGACAGAGCCAGGGACTGAGACTGAGACAGAGACAGCGGCAGAGACAGAGACGGACACAGAGACAGAGACACAGACAGAGACAGAGACAGAGACTGAGACAGAGACAGAGACAGAGACAGAGACAGAGACAGAGACAGAGACAGAGACAGAGACAGAGACAGGGACAGAGACAGAGACAGAGACAGATGCAGAGAGAGAGACAGAGGCGGAGACAGAGATAGAGACAGAGACGGAGACAGAGACAGAGACAGAGACTGAGACAGAGACAGAGACAGAGACGGAGACAAAGACCGAGACAGAGACAGAGACGGAGACAGAGGCAGAGACAGAGCCAGGTACAGAGACGGAGACAGAGACAGAGATATAGAAAGAGACAGACACAGAGACAGAGACAGAGACAAAGACGGATATAGAGGCAGAGACAGAGTCAGAGACGGAGACAGAGGCAGAGACAGAGCCAGCGACAGAGACAGAGACAGAGACAGAGGGAGAGACAGCGACAGAGACAGAGACAGAGACGGAGACGGAGACAGAGACAGAGACAGAGACAGAGACAGAGACAGAGACAGAGACAGAGACAGAGACAGAGACAGAGACAGAGGCAGAGACAGAGACAGAGACAGAGACGGAGACAGAGACAGAGACAGAGACAGAGACAGAGACAGAGACAGAAACAGAGACAGAGACAGGGACGGAGACAAAGTCCGAGAAAGAGACAGAGACGGAGACAGGGGCAGAGACAGAGCCAGGGACTGAGACTGAGACAGAGACAGCGGCAGAGACAGAGACGGACACAGAGACAGAGACACAGACAGAGACAGAGACAGAGACTGAGACAGAGACAGAGACAGAGTCAGAGACGGAGACAGAGGCAGAGACAGAGCCAGGGACAGAGACAGAGACAGAGACAGAGGGAGAGACAGCGACAGAGGCAGAGACAGAGACGGAGACAGAGACAGAGGCAGAGACAGAGAAAGAGATAGAGACAGAGACAGAGACAGAGACAGAGACGGAGACAAAGACCGAGAAAGAGACAGAGACTGAGACAGAGGCAGAGACAGGGCCAGGGACTGAGACTGAGACAGAGACAGCGGCAGAGACAGAGACGGACACAGAGACAGAGACACAGACAGAGACAGAGACAGAGACAGAGACGGAGACAGAGGCAAAGACAGAGCCAGGGACAGAGTCGGAGACAGAGACAGAGGGAGAGACAGCGACAGAGGCAGAGACAGAAACAGAGACAGAGAGAGAGACAGAGGCGGAGACAGAGATAGAGACAGAGACGGAGACAGAGACAGAGACAGAGACTGAGACAGAGACAGAGACAGAGACGGAGACAAAGACCGAGAGAGAGACAGAGACGGAGACAGAGGCAGAGACAGAGCCAGGTACAGAGACGGAGACAGAGACAGAGATATAGAAAGAGACAGACACAGAGACAGAGACAGAGACAAAGACGGATATAGAGGCAGAGGCAGAGTCAGAGACGGAGACAGAGGCAGAGACAGAGCCAGCGACAGAGACAGAGACAGAGACAGAGGGAGAGACAGCGACAGAGACAGAGACAGAGACGGAGACGGAGACAGAGACAGAGACAGAGACAGAGACAGAGACAGAGACAGAGACAGAGACAGAGACAGAGACAGAGACAGAGACAGAGGCAGAGTCAGAGACAGAGACAGAGACGGAGACAGAGACAGAGACAGAGACAGAGACAGAGACAGAAACAGAGACAGAGACAGGGACGGAGACAAAGTCCGAGAAAGAGACAGAGACGGAGACAGGGGCAGAGACAGAGCCAGGGACTGAGACTGAGACAGAGACAGCGGCAGAGACAGAGACAGAGACAGAGACAGAGACAGAGACAGAGATAGAGACAGAGGCAGAGACAGAGACAGAGACAGAGACTGAGACAGAGACAGAGACAGATGCATAGACAGAGACGGAGACAGAGACAGCGACAGGGCCAGGGAGAGGGACGGGGCAGAGACAGAGGCAGAGACAGAGGCAGAGACAGAGACAGAGGCAGAGACAGAAACAGAGACAGAGACAGATACGGGGACAGAGGCAGAGGCAGAGACAGAGACAGAGACAGAGACAGAGACAGAGACAGAGACGGAGACAGATGCAGAAACAGAGCCAGGGACAGACAGGGAGACAGGGACAGGGGGAGAGACAGCGACAGAGACAGAGACAGAGGCAGAGGCAGAGGCAGAGTCTCAGACAGAGACAGAGACAGAGACAGAGACAGAGACGGAGACAAAGACCGAGACAGAGGCAGAGACACAGACACAGACAGAGACACAGACAGAGACAGAGACAGAGACAGAGACAGAGACAGAGACAGAGACAGAGACAGAGACAGAGGCAGAGTCAGAGGCAGAGACAGAGCCAGGGACAGACACGGAGACAGGGACAGAGGCAGAGACAGCGACAGAGACAGAGACAGAGGCAGAGGCAGAGGCAGAGGCAGAGTCTCAGACAGAGACAGAGACAGAGACAGAGACAGAGACGGAGACAAAGACCGAGACAGAGGCAGAGACAGAGACAGGGACAGAGACAGAGACAGAGACAGAGACAGAGACAGAGACGGAGACAAAGACCGGGACAGAGACAGAGACGGAGACAGAGGCAGAGACAGAGCCAGGGACTGAGACTGTGACAGAGACAGCGGCAGAGACAGAGACAGAGACAGAGACAGAGACACAGACAGAGACAAAGACAGAGACAGAGACAGAGACAGACACAGAGACTGAGACGGAGACAGAGACAGAGGGAGAGGCAGCGACAGAGACTGAGACAGAGACAGAGACAGAGACAGAGACAGAGACAGAGACAGAGACAGAGACGGACACAGAGACAGAGACGGAGACAGAGACAGAGACAGAGACAGAGACAGAGACAGAGACAGAGACAGAGACGGAGACAGAGACAGAGACAGAGACAGAGACAGAGACAGAGACAGAGTCAGAGACGGAGACAGAGGCAGAGACAGAGCCAGGGACAGAGACAGAGACAGAGACAGAGGGAGAGACAGCGACACAGGCAGAGACAGAGACGGAGACAGAGACAGAGGCAGAGACAGAGAAAGAGATAGAGACAGAGACAGAGACAGAGACAGAGACGGAGACAAAGACCGAGAAAGAGACAGAGACTGAGACAGAGGCAGAGACAGGGCCAGGGACTGAGACTGAGACAGAGACAGCGGCAGAGACAGAGACGGACACAGAGACAGAGACACAGACAGAGACAGAGACAGAGACAGAGACGGAGACAGAGGCAAAGACAGAGCCAGGGACAGAGTCGGAGACAGAGACAGAGGGAGAGACAGCGACAGAGGCAGAGACAGAAACAGAGACAGAGACAGTTACGGGGACAGAGACAGAGGCAGAGACAGAGACACAGACAGAGACGGACACAGAGACAGAGACTGAGACAGAGACAGAGACAGCGGCAGAGACAGAGACGGAGACAGAGACAGAGACACAGACAGAGACAGGGACAGGAACAGAGACAGAGACGGAGACAGAGACGGAGACAAAGACCGTGACAGGGACAGAGACGGAGACAGAGGCAGAGACAGAGCCAGGGACAGAGACAGAAACAGAGTCAGAGACGGAGACAGAGGCAGAGATAGAGACAGAGACAGAGACAGAGACAGAGGCAGAGACAGAGCCAGGGACAGACACGGAGACAGGGACAGAGGCAGAGACAGCGACAGAGACAGAGACAGAGGCAGAGGCAGAGGCAGAGGCAGAGTCTCAGACAGAGACAGAGATAGAGACAGAGACAGAGACGGAGACAAAGACCGAGACAGAGGCAGAGACACAGACACAGACAGAGACACAGACAGAGACAGAGACAGAGACAGAGACAGAGACAGAGACAGAGACAGAGACAGAGACAGAGACAGAGACAGAGACAGAGACAGAGACAGAGACAGAGACAGAGGCAGAGACAGAGACGGAGACAAAGACCGAGACAGAGACAGAGACGGAGACAGAGGCAGAGACAGAGCCAGGGACTGAGACTGAGACAGAGACAGCGGCAGAGACAGAGACAGAGACAGAGACAGAGACAGAGACAGAGACAGAGACAGACACAGAGACTGAGACGGAGACAGAGACAGAGGGAGAGACAGCGACAGAGACTGAAACAGAGACAGAGACAGAGACAGGGACAGAGAGAGAGACAGAGACAGAGACAGAGGCAGAGGCAGAGACGGATATAGAGGCAGAGACAGAGTCAGAGACGGAGACAGAGGCAGAGACAGAGCCAGCGACAGAGACAGAGACAGAGACAGAGGGAGAGACAGCGACAGAGACAGAGACAGAGACGGAGACGGAGACAGAGACAGAGACAGAGACAGAGACAGAGACAGAGACAGAGACAGAGACAGAGACAGAGACAGAGACAGAGACAGAGACAGAGATAGAGACAGAGACAGAGACAGAGACAGAGACAGAGACAGAGACAGAGACAGAGACAGAGACAGAGACAGAAACAGATACAGAGACAGAGACGGAGACAAAGTCCGAGAAAGAGACAGAGACGGAGACAGGGGCAGAGACAGAGCCAGGGACTGAGACTGAGACAGAGACGGACACAGAGACAGAGAAACAGACAGAGACAGAGACAGAGACTGAGACAGAGACAGAGACAGAGACAGAGACAGAGACAGGGACAGAGACAGAGACAGAGACAGATGCATAGACAGAGACGGAGACAGAGACAGCGACAGGGCCAGGGAGAGGGACGGGGCAGAGACAGAGGCAGAGACAGAGGCAGCGACAGAGACAGAGACAGAGGCAGAGGCAGAGGCAGAGGCAGAGTCTCAGACAGAGACAGAGACAGAGACAGAGACAGAGACGGAGACAAAGACCGAGACAGAGGCAGAGACACAGACACAGACAGAGACACAGACAGAGACAGAGACAGAGACAGAGACAGAGACAGAGACAGAGACAGAGACAGAGACAGAGACAGAGACAGAGACAGAGAGAGAGACAGAGACAGAGACAGAGACAGAGACAGAGACAGAGACAGAGACAGAGACGGAGACAGAGACAGGGACAGAGACAGAGACAGAGACAGAGACAGAGACAGAGACAGAGACGGAGACAAAGACCGGGACAGAGACAGAGACGGAGACAGAGGCAGAGACAGAGCCAGGGACTGAGACTGTGACAGTGACAGCGGCAGAGACAGAGACAGAGACAGAGACAGAGACAGAGACACAGACAGAGACAAAGACAGAGACAGAGACAGAGACAGAGACAGACACAGAGACTGAGACGGAGACAGAGACAGAGGGAGAGGCAGCGACAGAGACTGAGACAGAGACAGAGACAGAGACAGAGACAGGGACAGAGACAGAGACAGAGACGGACACAGAGACAGAGACGGAGACAGAGACAGAGACAGAGACAGAGACAGAGACAGAGACAGAGACAGAGACGGAGACAGAGACAGAGACAGAGACAGAGACAGAGACAGAGACAGAGACAGAGTCAGAGACGGAGACAGAGGCAGAGACAGAGCCAGGGACAGAGACAGAGACAGAGACAGAGGGAGAGACAGCGACAGAGGCAGAGACAGAGACGGAGACAGAGACAGAGGCAGAGACAGAGAAAGAGATAGAGACAGAGACAGAGACGGAGACAAAGACCGAGAAAGAGACAGAGACTGAGACAGAGGCGGAGACAGGGCCAGGGACTGAGACTGAGACAGAGACAGCGGCAGAGACAGAGACGGACACAGAGACAGAGACACAGACAGAGACAGAGACAGAGACAGAGACGGAGACAGAGGCAAAGACAGAGCCAGGGACAGAGTCGGAGACAGAGACAGAGGGAGAGACAGCGACAGAGGCAGAGACAGAAACAGAGACAGAGACAGTTACGGGGACAGAGACAGAGGCAGAGACAGAGACACAGACAGAGACGGACACAGAGACAGAGACTGAGACAGAGACAGAGACAGCGGCAGAGACAGAGACGGAGACAGAGACAGAGACACAGACAGAGACAGGGACAGGAACAGAGACAGAGACGGAGACAGAGACGGAGACAAAACCGTGACAGGGACAGAGACGGAGACAGAGGCAGAGACAGAGCCAGGGACAGAGGCAGAAACAGAGTCAGAGACGGAGACAGAGGCAGAGATAGAGACAGAGACAGAGACGGAGGCAGAGACAGAGACAGAGACAGAGACAGAGACAGAGACAGAGACAGAGACAGAGACAGAGACAGAGACAGAGACAGAGACAGAGACAGAGACAGAGACAGAGACAGAAACAGAGACAGGGACAGAGACAGAGACAGAGACAGAGACGGAGACAGGGGCAGAGACAGAGCCAGGGACTGAGACTGAGACAGAGACAGCGGCAGAGACAGAGACGGACACAGAGACAGAGACACAGACAGAGACAGAGACAGAGACTGAGACAGAGACAGAGACAGAGACAGAGACAGAGACAGAGACAGAGACAGAGACAGTGACAGAGACAGAGACAGAGACAGATGCATAGACAGAGACGGAGACAGAGACAGCGACAGGGCCAGGGAGAGGGACGGGGCAGAGACAGAGGCAGAGACAGAGACAGAGACAGAGACAGAGGCAGAGACAGAAACAGAGACAGAGACAGATACGGGGACAGAGACAGAGGCAGAGACAGAGACAGAGACAGAGACAGAGACGGAGACAAAGACCGAGACAGAGACAGAGACGGAGACAGAGGCAGAGACAGAGCCAGGGACAGACACGGAGACAGGGACAGAGGGAGAGACAGCGACAGAGACAGAGACAGAGGCAGAGGCAGAGGCAGAGTCTCAGACAGAGACGGTGACAGAGACAGAGACGGAGACAAAGACCGAGACAGAGACAGAGACACAGACAGAGACAGAGACAGAGACAGAGACGGAGACAGAGGCAAAGACAGAGCCAGGGACAGAGTCGGAGACAGAGACAGAGGGAGAGACAGCGACAGAGGCAGAGACAGAAACAGAGACAGAGACAGTTACGGGGACAGAGACAGAGGCAGAGACAGAGACACAGACCGAGACGGACACAGAGACAGAGACTGAGACAGAGACAGAGACAGCGGCAGAGACAGAGACGGAGACAGAGACAGAGACACAGACAGAGACAGGGACAGGAACAGAGACAGAGACGGAGACAGAGACGGAGACAAAGACCGTGACAGGGACAGAGACGGAGACAGAGGCAGAGACAGAGCCAGGGACAGAGACAGAAACAGAGTCAGAGACGGAGACAGAGGCAGAGATAGAGACAGAGACAGAGACGGAGGCAGAGACAGAGACAGAGACAGAGACAGAGACAGAGACAGAGACAGAGACAGAGACAGAGACAGAGACAGAGACAGAGACAGAAACAGAGACAGGGACAGAGACAGAGACAGAGACAGAGACGGAGACAGGGGCAGAGACAGAGCCAGGGACTGAGACTGAGACAGAGACAGCGGCAGAGACAGAGACGGACACAGAGACAGAGACACAGACAGAGACAGAGACAGAGACTGAGACAGAGACAGAGACGGAGACAGAGACAGAGACAGAGACAGAGACAGGGACAGAGACAGAGGCAGTGACAGAGACAGAGACAGAGACAGATGCATAGACAGAGACGGAGACAGAGACAGCGACAGGGCCAGGGAGAGGGACGGGGCAGAGACAGAGGCAGAGACAGAGACAGAGACAGAGACAGAGGCAGAGACAGAAACAGAGGCAGAGACAGATACGGGGACAGAGACAGAGGCAGAGACAGAGACAGAGACAGAGACAGAGACAGAGACGGAGACAAAGACCGAGACAGAGACAGAGACGGAGACAGAGGCAGAGACAGAGCCAGGGACAGACACGGAGACAGGGACAGAGGGAGAGACAGCGACAGAGACAGAGACAGAGGCAGAGGCAGAGGCAGAGTCTCAGACAGAGACGGTGACAGAGACAGAGACGGAGACAAAGACCGAGACAGAGGCAGAGACACAGACACAGACAGAGACACAGACAGAGACAGAGACACAGACAGAGACAGAGACAGTGACAGAGACAGAGACAGAGACAGAGACAGAGACAGAGACAGAGACAGAGACAGAGACAGAGACAGAGACAGAGACAGAGACAGAGACAGAGACAGAGACAGAGACAGAGACAGAGACAGAAGCAGAGACAGAGACAGAGACGGAGACAAAGACCGAGAAAGAGACAGAGACGGAGACAGGGGCAGAGACAGAGTCAGGGACTGAGACTGAGACAGAGACAGCGGCAGAGACAGAGACGGACACAGAGACAGAGACACAGACAGAGACAGAGACAGAGACTGAGACAGAGACCGAGACAGAGACAGAGACAGAGACAGAGACAGAGACAGAGACAGAGAGAGAGACAGAGACAGATGCATAGACAGAGACGGAGACAGAGACAGCGACAGGGGCAGAGACACAGACACAGACAGAGACACAGACAGAGACAGAGACAGAGACAGAGACAGAGACAGAGACAGAGACAGAGACAGAGACAGAGACAGAGACAGAGACAGAGACAGAGACAGAGACAGAGACAGAGACAGAGACAGAGACAGAGACAGAGACAGAGATAGGGACAGAGACAGAGACGGAGACAAAGACCGAGACAGAGACAGAGACGGAGACAGAGGCAGAGACAGAGCCAGGGACTGAGACTGAGACAGAGACAGCGGCAGAGACAGAGACAGAGACAGAGACAGAGACAGAGACAGAGACAGAGACAGAGACAGAGACAGAGACAGACACAGAGACTGAGACGGAGACAGTGACAGAGGGAGAGACAGCGACAGAGACTGAGACAGAGACAGAGACAGAGACAGGGACAGAGAGAGAGACAGAGACAGAGACAGAGGCAGAGGCAGAGACAGATATAGAGACAGAGACGGAGACAGAGACAGAGACAGAGACTGAGACTGAGACAGAGACAGCGGCAGAGACAGAGACGGAGACAGAGACAGAGACAAGGACCGAGACAGAGACAAGGACCGAGACAGAGACAGAGACGGAGACAGAGGCAAAGACAGAGCCAGGGACAGAGTCGGAGACAGAGACAGAGGAAGAGACAGCGACAGAGGCAGAGACAGAAACAGAGACAGAGACAGATACGGGGACAGAGACAGAGGCAGAGACAGAGACAGAGACAGAGACAGAGACAGAGACAGTGACAGAGACAGAAACAGAGACAGGGACAGAGACAGAGACAGAGACAGAGACCGAGAGAGAGACAGAGGCAGAGACCGAGAGAGAGACAGAGGCAGAGACAGAGATAGAGACAGAGACGGCGACAGAGACAGAGACAGAGACTGAGACAGAGACAGAGACAGAGACAGAGACAGAGACAGAGACACAGACAGAGGCAGAAACCGAGACAGGGACAGAGACAGAGACAGAGAGAGAGACAGAGACAGAGGCAGAGACAGAGATAGAGACAGAGACAGAGACGGAGACAGAGACAGAGACAGAGACTGAGACAGAGACAGAGACAGAGGCGGAGACAAAGACCGAGACAGAGACAGAGACGGAGACAGAGGCAGAGACAGAGACGGACACAGAGACAGAGACACAGACAGAGACAGAGACAGAGACTGACACAGAGACAGAGACAGAGACAGAGACAGAGACAGAGACAGAGACAGAGACAGAGACAGGGACAGAGACAGATGCATAGACAGAGACGGAGACAGAGACAGCGACAGGGCCAGGGAGAGGGACGGGGCAGAGACAGAGGCAGAGACAGAGACAGAGACAGAGACAGAGGCAGAGACAGAAACAGAGACGGAGACAGATACGGGGACAGAGACAGAGGCAGAGACAGAGACAGAGACAGAGACAGAGACAGAGACAGAGACAGAGACAGAGACAGAGACAGAGACAGAGACAGAGACAGAGACAGAGACAGGGACAGAGACAGAGACAGAGACAGAGACAGAGACAGAGACGGAGACAAAGACCGGGACAGAGACAGAGACGGAGACAGAGGCAGAGACAGAGCCAGGGACTGAGACTGTGACAGAGACAGCGGCAGAGACAGAGACAGAGACAGAGACAGAGACACAGACAGAGACAAATACAGAGACAGAGACAGAGACAGACACAGAGACTGAGACGGAGACAGAGACAGAGGGAGAGGCAGCGACAGAGACTGAGACAGAGACAGAGACAGAGACAGAGACAGGGACAGAGACAGAGACAGAGACGGACACAGAGACAGAGACGGAGACAGAGACAGAGACAGAGACAGAGACAGAGACAGAGACAGAGACAGAGACGGAGACAGAGACAGAGACAGAGACAGAGACAGAGACAGAGACAGAGACAGAGTCAGAGACGGAGACAGAGGCAGAGACAGAGCCAGGGACAGAGACAGAGACAGAGACAGAGGGAGAGACAGCGACAGAGGCAGAGACAGAGACGGAGACAGAGACAGAGGCAGAGACAGAGAAAGAGATAGAGACAGAGACAGAGACAGAGACAGAGACGGAGACAAAGACCGAGAAAGAGACAGAGACTGAGACAGAGGCAGAGACAGGGCCAGGGACTGAGACTGAGACAGAGACAGCGGCAGAGACAGAGACGGACACAGAGACAGAGACACAGACAGAGACAGAGACAGAGACAGAGACGGAGACAGAGGCAAAGACAGAGCCAGGGACAGAGTCGGAGACAGAGACAGAGGGAGAGACAGCGACAGAGGCAGAGACAGAAACAGAGACAGAGACAGTTACGGGGACAGAGACGGAGACAGAGACAGAGACACAGACAGAGACAGGGACAGGAACAGAGACAGAGACGGAGACAGAGACGGAGACAAAGACCGTGACAGGGACAGAGACGGAGACAGAGGCAGAGACAGAGCCAGGGACAGAGACAGAAACAGAGTCAGAGACGGAGACAGAGGCAGAGATAGAGACAGAGACAGAGACAGAGACAGAGGCAGAGACAGAGCCAGGGACAGACACGGAGACAGGGACAGAGGCAGAGACAGCGACAGAGACAGAGACAGAGGCAGAGGCAGAGGCAGAGGCAGAGGCAGAGTCTCAGACAGAGACAGAGACAGAGACAGAGACGGAGACAAAGACCGAGACAGAGGCAGAGACACAGACACAGACAGAGACACAGACAGAGACAGAGACAGAGACAGAGACAGAGACAGAGACAGAGACAGAGACAGAGACAGAGACAGAGACAGAGACAGAGACAGAGACAGAGACAGAGACAGAGGCAGAGACAGAGACGGAGACAAAGACCGAGACAGAGACAGAGACGGAGACAGAGGCAGAGACAGAGCCAGGGACTGAGACTGAGACAGAGACAGCGGCAGAGACAGAGACAGAGACAGAGACAGAGACAGAGACAGAGACAGAGACAGAGACAGAGACAGAGACAGACACAGAGACTGAGACGGAGACAGAGACAGAGGGAGAGACAGCGACAGAGACTGAAACAGAGACAGAGACAGAGACAGGGACAGAGAGAGAGACAGAGACAGAGACAGAGGCAGAGGCAGAGACGGATATAGAGGCAGAGACAGAGTCAGAGACGGAGACAGAGGCAGAGACAGAGCCAGCGACAGAGACAGAGACAGAGACAGAGGGAGAGACAGCGACAGAGACAGAGACAGAGACGGAGACGGAGACAGAGACAGAGACAGAGACAGAGACAGAGACAGAGACAGAGACAGAGACAGAGACAGAGACAGAGACAGAGACAGAGACAGAGACAGAGACAGAGACAGAGACAGAGACAGAGACAGAGACAGAGACAGAAACAGATACAGAGACAGAGACGGAGACAAAGTCCGAGAAAGAGACAGAGACGGAGACAGGGGCAGAGACAGAGCCAGGGACTGAGACTGAGACAGAGACGGACACAGAGACAGAGAAACAGACAGAGACAGAGACAGAGACTGAGACAGAGACAGAGACAGAGACAGAGTCAGAGACAGAGACAGAGACAGAGACAGAGACAGAGACAGAGACAGAGACAGAGACAGAGACAGAGACAGAAACAGAGACAGAGACAGAGACGGAGACAAAGTCCGAGAAAGAGACAGAGACGGAGACAGGGGCAGAGACAGAGCCAGGGACTGAGACTGAGACAGAGACAGCGGCAGAGACAGAGACGGACACAGAGACAGAGACACAGACAGAGACAGAGACAGAGACTGAGACAGAGACAGAGACAGAGACAGAGACAGAGACAGAGACAGAGACAGAGACAGAGACAGAGACAGGGACAGAGACAGAGACAGAGACAGATGCAGAGAGAGAGACAGAGGCGGAGACAGAGATAGAGACAGAGACGGAGACAGAGACAGAGACAGAGACTGAGACAGAGACAGAGACAGAGACGGAGACAAAGACCGAGACAGAGACAGAGACGGAGACAGAGGCAGAGACAGAGCCAGGTACAGAGACGGAGACAGAGACAGAGATATAGAAAGAGACAGACACAGAGACAGAGACAGAGACAAAGACGGATATAGAGGCAGAGACAGAGTCAGAGACGGAGACAGAGGCAGAGACAGAGCCAGCGACAGAGACAGAGACAGAGACAGAGGGAGAGACAGCGACAGAGACAGAGACAGAGACGGAGACGGAGACAGAGACAGAGACAGAGACAGAGACAGAGACAGAGACAGAGACAGAGACAGAGACAGAGACAGAGACAGAGACAGAGGCAGAGACAGAGACAGAGACAGAGACGGAGACAGAGACAGAGACAGAGACAGAGACAGAGACAGAGACAGAAACAGAGACAGAGACAGGGACGGAGACAAAGTCCGAGAAAGAGACAGAGACGGAGACAGGGGCAGAGACAGAGCCAGGGACTGAGACTGAGACAGAGACAGCGGCAGAGACAGAGACGGACACAGAGACAGAGACACAGACAGAGACAGAGACAGAGACTGAGACAGAGACAGAGACAGAGTCAGAGACGGAGACAGAGGCAGAGACAGAGCCAGGGACAGAGACAGAGACAGAGACAGAGGGAGAGACAGCGACAGAGGCAGAGACAGAGACGGAGACAGAGACAGAGGCAGAGACAGAGAAAGAGATAGAGACAGAGACAGAGACAGAGACAGAGACGGAGACAAAGACCGAGAAAGAGACAGAGACTGAGACAGAGGCAGAGACAGGGCCAGGGACTGAGACTGAGACAGAGACAGCGGCAGAGACAGAGACGGACACAGAGACAGAGACACAGACAGAGACAGAGACAGAGACAGAGACGGAGACAGAGGCAAAGACAGAGCCAGGGACAGAGTCGGAGACAGAGACAGAGGGAGAGACAGCGACAGAGGCAGAGACAGAAACAGAGACAGAGAGAGAGACAGAGGCGGAGACAGAGATAGAGACAGAGACGGAGACAGAGACAGAGACAGAGACTGAGACAGAGACAGAGACAGAGACGGAGACAAAGACCGAGAGAGAGACAGAGACGGAGACAGAGGCAGAGACAGAGCCAGGTACAGAGACGGAGACAGAGACAGAGATATAGAAAGAGACAGACACAGAGACAGAGACAGAGACAAAGACGGATATAGAGGCAGAGGCAGAGTCAGAGACGGAGACAGAGGCAGAGACAGAGCCAGCGACAGAGACAGAGACAGAGACAGAGGGAGAGACAGCGACAGAGACAGAGACAGAGACGGAGACGGAGACAGAGACAGAGACAGAGACAGAGACAGAGACAGAGACAGAGACAGAGACAGAGACAGAGACAGAGACAGAGACAGAGGCAGAGTCAGAGACAGAGACAGAGACGGAGACAGAGACAGAGACAGAGACAGAGACAGAGACAGAAACAGAGACAGAGACAGGGACGGAGACAAAGTCCGAGAAAGAGACAGAGACGGAGACAGGGGCAGAGACAGAGCCAGGGACTGAGACTGAGACAGAGACAGCGGCAGAGACAGAGACAGAGACAGAGACAGAGACGGAGACAGAGATAGAGACAGAGGCAGAGACAGAGACAGAGACAGAGACTGAGACAGAGACAGAGACAGATGCATAGACAGAGACGGAGACAGAGACAGCGACAGGGCCAGGGAGAGGGACGGGGCAGAGACAGAGGCAGAGACAGAGGCAGAGACAGAGACAGAGGCAGAGACAGAAACAGAGACAGAGACAGATACGGGGACAGAGGCAGAGGCAGAGACAGAGACAGAGACAGAGACAGAGACAGAGACAGAGACGGAGACAGATGCAGAAACAGAGCCAGGGACAGACAGGGAGACAGGGACAGGGGGAGAGACAGCGACAGAGACAGAGACAGAGGCAGAGGCAGAGGCAGAGTCTCAGACAGAGACAGAGACAGAGACAGAGACAGAGACGGAGACAAAGACCGAGACAGAGGCAGAGACACAGACACAGACAGAGACACAGACAGAGACAGAGACAGAGACAGAGACAGAGACAGAGACAGAGACAGAGACAGAGACAGAGACAGAGGCAGAGTCAGAGGCAGAGACAGAGCCAGGGACAGACACGGAGACAGGGACAGAGGCAGAGACAGCGACAGAGACAGAGACAGAGGCAGAGGCAGAGGCAGAGGCAGAGTCTCAGACAGAGACAGAGACAGAGACAGAGACAGAGACGGAGACAAAGACCGAGACAGAGGCAGAGACAGAGACAGGGACAGAGACAGAGACAGAGACAGAGACAGAGACAGAGACGGAGACAAAGACCGGGACAGAGACAGAGACGGAGACAGAGGCAGAGACAGAGCCAGGGACTGAGACTGTGACAGAGACAGCGGCAGAGACAGAGACAGAGACAGAGACAGAGACACAGACAGAGACAAAGACAGAGACAGAGACAGAGACAGACACAGAGACTGAGACGGAGACAGAGACAGAGGGAGAGGCAGCGACAGAGACTGAGACAGAGACAGAGACAGAGACAGAGACAGAGACAGAGACAGAGACAGAGACGGACACAGAGACAGAGACGGAGACAGAGACAGAGACAGAGACAGAGACAGAGACAGAGACAGAGACAGAGACAGAGACGGAGACAGAGACAGAGACAGAGACAGAGACAGAGACAGAGACAGAGTCAGAGACGGAGACAGAGGCAGAGACAGAGCCAGGGACAGAGACAGAGACAGAGACAGAGGGAGAGACAGCGACACAGGCAGAGACAGAGACGGAGACAGAGACAGAGGCAGAGACAGAGAAAGAGATAGAGACAGAGACAGAGACAGAGACAGAGACGGAGACAAAGACCGAGAAAGAGACAGAGACTGAGACAGAGGCAGAGACAGGGCCAGGGACTGAGACTGAGACAGAGACAGCGGCAGAGACAGAGACGGACACAGAGACAGAGACACAGACAGAGACAGAGACAGAGACAGAGACGGAGACAGAGGCAAAGACAGAGCCAGGGACAGAGTCGGAGACAGAGACAGAGGGAGAGACAGCGACAGAGGCAGAGACAGAAACAGAGACAGAGACAGTTACGGGGACAGAGACAGAGGCAGAGACAGAGACACAGACAGAGACGGACACAGAGACAGAGACTGAGACAGAGACAGAGACAGCGGCAGAGACAGAGACGGAGACAGAGACAGAGACACAGACAGAGACAGGGACAGGAACAGAGACAGAGACGGAGACAGAGACGGAGACAAAGACCGTGACAGGGACAGAGACGGAGACAGAGGCAGAGACAGAGCCAGGGACAGAGACAGAAACAGAGTCAGAGACGGAGACAGAGGCAGAGATAGAGACAGAGACAGAGACAGAGACAGAGGCAGAGACAGAGCCAGGGACAGACACGGAGACAGGGACAGAGGCAGAGACAGCGACAGAGACAGAGACAGAGGCAGAGGCAGAGGCAGAGGCAGAGTCTCAGACAGAGACAGAGATAGAGACAGAGACAGAGACGGAGACAAAGACCGAGACAGAGGCAGAGACACAGACACAGACAGAGACACAGACAGAGACAGAGACAGAGACAGAGACAGAGACAGAGACAGAGACAGAGACAGAGACAGAGACAGAGACAGAGACAGAGACAGAGACAGAGACAGAGACAGAGACAGAGGCAGAGACAGAGACGGAGACAAAGACCGAGACAGAGACAGAGACGGAGACAGAGGCAGAGACAGAGCCAGGGACTGAGACTGAGACAGAGACAGCGGCAGAGACAGAGACAGAGACAGAGACAGAGACAGAGACAGAGACAGAGACAGAGACAGACACAGAGACTGAGACGGAGACAGAGACAGAGGGAGAGACAGCGACAGAGACTGAAACAGAGACAGAGACAGAGACAGGGACAGAGAGAGAGACAGAGACAGAGACAGAGGCAGAGGCAGAGACGGATATAGAGGCAGAGACAGAGTCAGAGACGGAGACAGAGGCAGAGACAGAGCCAGCGACAGAGACAGAGACAGAGACAGAGGGAGAGACAGCGACAGAGACAGAGACAGAGACGGAGACGGAGACAGAGACAGAGACAGAGACAGAGACAGAGACAGAGACAGAGACAGAGACAGAGACAGAGACAGAGACAGAGACAGAGATAGAGACAGAGACAGAGACAGAGACAGAGACAGAGACAGAGACAGAGACAGAGACAGAGACAGAGACAGAAACAGATACAGAGACAGAGACGGAGACAAAGTCCGAGAAAGAGACAGAGACGGAGACAGGGGCAGAGACAGAGCCAGGGACTGAGACTGAGACAGAGACGGACACAGAGACAGAGAAACAGACAGAGACAGAGACAGAGACTGAGACAGAGACAGAGACAGAGACAGAGACAGAGACAGGGACAGAGACAGAGACAGAGACAGATGCATAGACAGAGACGGAGACAGAGACAGCGACAGGGCCAGGGAGAGGGACGGGGCAGAGACAGAGGCAGAGACAGAGGCAGCGACAGAGACAGAGACAGAGGCAGAGGCAGAGGCAGAGGCAGAGTCTCAGACAGAGACAGAGACAGAGACAGAGACAGAGACGGAGACAAAGACCGAGACAGAGGCAGAGACACAGACACAGACAGAGACACAGACAGAGACAGAGACAGAGACAGAGACAGAGACAGAGACAGAGACAGAGACAGAGACAGAGACAGAGACAGAGACAGAGAGAGAGACAGAGACAGAGACAGAGACAGAGACAGAGACAGAGACAGAGACAGAGACGGAGACAGAGACAGGGACAGAGACAGAGACAGAGACAGAGACAGAGACAGAGACAGAGACGGAGACAAAGACCGGGACAGAGACAGAGACGGAGACAGAGGCAGAGACAGAGCCAGGGACTGAGACTGTGACAGTGACAGCGGCAGAGACAGAGACAGAGACAGAGACAGAGACAGAGACACAGACAGAGACAAAGACAGAGACAGAGACAGAGACAGAGACAGACACAGAGACTGAGACGGAGACAGAGACAGAGGGAGAGGCAGCGACAGAGACTGAGACAGAGACAGAGACAGAGACAGAGACAGGGACAGAGACAGAGACAGAGACGGACACAGAGACAGAGACGGAGACAGAGACAGAGACAGAGACAGAGACAGAGACAGAGACAGAGACAGAGACGGAGACAGAGACAGAGACAGAGACAGAGACAGAGACAGAGACAGAGACAGGGTCAGAGACGGAGACAGAGGCAGAGACAGAGCCAGGGACAGAGACAGAGACAGAGACAGAGGGAGAGACAGCGACAGAGGCAGAGACAGAGACGGAGACAGAGACAGAGGCAGAGACAGAGAAAGAGATAGAGACAGAGACAGAGACGGAGACAAAGACCGAGAAAGAGACAGAGACTGAGACAGAGGCAGAGACAGGGCCAGGGACTGAGACTGAGACAGAGACAGCGGCAGAGACAGAGACGGACACAGAGACAGAGACACAGACAGAGACAGAGACAGAGACAGAGACGGAGACAGAGGCAAAGACAGAGCCAGGGACAGAGTCGGAGACAGAGACAGAGGGAGAGACAGCGACAGAGGCAGAGACAGAAACAGAGACAGAGACAGTTACGGGGACAGAGACAGAGGCAGAGACAGAGACACAGACAGAGACGGACACAGAGACAGAGACTGAGACAGAGACAGAGACAGCGGCAGAGACAGAGACGGAGACAGAGACAGAGACACAGACAGAGACAGGGACAGGAACAGAGACAGAGACGGAGACAGAGACGGAGACAAAGACCGTGACAGGGACAGAGACGGAGACAGAGGCAGAGACAGAGCCAGGGACAGAGGCAGAAACAGAGTCAGAGACGGAGACAGAGGCAGAGATAGAGACAGAGACAGAGACGGAGGCAGAGACAGAGACAGAGACAGAGACAGAGACAGAGACAGAGACAGAGACAGAGACAGAGACAGAGACAGAGACAGAGACAGAGACAGAGACAGAGACAGAAACAGAGACAGGGACAGAGACAGAGACAGAGACAGAGACGGAGACAGGGGCAGAGACAGAGCCAGGGACTGAGACTGAGACAGAGACAGCGGCAGAGACAGAGACGGACACAGAGACAGAGACACAGACAGAGACAGAGACAGAGACTGAGACAGAGACAGAGACAGAGACAGAGACAGAGACAGAGACAGAGACAGAGACAGTGACAGAGACAGAGACAGAGACAGATGCATAGACAGAGACGGAGACAGAGACAGCGACAGGGCCAGGGAGAGGGACGGGGCAGAGACAGAGGCAGAGACAGAGACAGAGACAGAGACAGAGGCAGAGACAGAAACAGAGACAGAGACAGATACGGGGACAGAGACAGAGGCAGAGACAGAGACAGAGACAGAGACAGAGACGGAGACAAAGACCGAGACAGAGACAGAGACGGAGACAGAGGCAGAGACAGAGCCAGGGACAGACACGGAGACAGGGACAGAGGGAGAGACAGCGACAGAGACAGAGACAGAGGCAGAGGCAGAGGCAGAGTCTCAGACAGAGACGGTGACAGAGACAGAGACGGAGACAAAGACCGAGACAGAGGCAGAGACACAGACACAGACAGAGACACAGACAGAGACAGAGACACAGACAGAGACAGAGACAGAGACAGAGACAGAGACAGAGACAGAGACAGAGACAGAGACAGAGACAGAGACAGAGACAGAGACAGAGACAGAGACAGAGACAGAGACAGAGACAGAGACAGAGACAGAGACAGAGACAGAGACAGAGACAGAGACAGAGACAGAGACAGAGACAGAGACAGAGACAGAGACAGAGACGGAGACAAAGACCGAGAAAGAGACAGAGACGGAGACAGGGGCAGAGACAGAGTCAGGGACTGAGACTGAGACAGAGACAGCGGCAGAGACAGAGACGGACACAGAGACAGAGACACAGACAGAGACAGAGACAGAGACTGAGACAGAGACCGAGACAGAGACAGAGACAGACACAGAGACAGAGACAGAGACAGAGACAGAGACAGAGACAGAGACAGAGACAGAGACAGAGACCGAGAGAGAGACAGAGGCAGAGACCGAGAGAGAGACAGAGGCAGAGACAGAGATAGAGACAGAGACGGCGACAGAGACAGAGACAGAGACTGAGACAGAGACAGAGACAGAGACAGAGACAGAGACAGAGACAGAGACACAGACAGAGACAGAAACCGAGACAGGGACAGAGACAGAGACAGAGAGAGAGACAGAGACAGAGGCAGAGACAGAGATAGAGACAGAGACAGAGACGGAGACAGAGACAGAGACAGAGACAGAGACAGAGACAGAGGGAGAGACAGCGACAGAGGCAGAGACAGAGACGGAGACAGAGACAGAGGCAGAGACAGAGAAAGAGATAGAGACAGAGACAGAGACAGAGACAGAGACGGAGACAAAGACCGAGAAAGAGACAGAGACTGAGACAGAGGCAGAGACAGGGCCAGGGACTGAGACTGAGACAGAGACAGCGGCAGAGACAGAGACGGACACAGAGACAGAGACACAGACAGAGACAGAGACAGAGACAGAGACGGAGACAGAGGCAAAGACAGAGCCAGGGACAGAGTCGGAGACAGAGACAGAGGGAGAGACAGCGACAGAGGCAGAGACAGAAACAGAGACAGAGACAGTTACGGGGACAGAGACAGAGGCAGAGACAGAGACACAGACAGAGACGGACACAGAGACAGAGACTGAGACAGAGACAGAGACAGCGGCAGAGACAGAGACGGAGACAGAGACAGAGACACAGACAGAGACAGGGACAGGAACAGAGACAGAGACGGAGACAGAGACGGAGACAAAGACCGTGACAGGGACAGAGACGGAGACAGAGGCAGAGACAGAGCCAGGGACAGAGACAGAAACAGAGTCAGAGACGGAGACAGAGGCAGAGATAGAGACAGAGACAGAGACGGAGGCAGAGACAGAGACAGAGACAGAGACAGAGACAGAGACAGAGACAGAGACAGAGACAGAGACAGAGACAGAGACAGAAACAGAGACAGGGACAGAGACAGAGACAGAGACAGAGACGGAGACAGGGGCAGAGACAGAGCCAGGGACTGAGACTGAGACAGAGACAGCGGCAGAGACAGAGACGGACACAGAGACAGAGACACAGACAGAGACAGAGACAGAGACTGAGACAGAGACAGAGACGGAGACAGAGACAGAGACAGAGACAGAGACAGGGACAGAGACAGAGGCAGTGACAGAGACAGAGACAGAGACAGATGCATAGACAGAGACGGAGACAGAGACAGCGACAGGGCCAGGGAGAGGGACGGGGCAGAGACAGAGGCAGAGACAGAGACAGAGACAGAGACAGAGGCAGAGACAGAAACAGAGGCAGAGACAGATACGGGGACAGAGACAGAGGCAGAGACAGAGACAGAGACAGAGACAGAGACAGAGACGGAGACAAAGACCGAGACAGAGACAGAGACGGAGACAGAGGCAGAGACAGAGCCAGGGACAGACACGGAGACAGGGACAGAGGGAGAGACAGCGACAGAGACAGAGACAGAGGCAGAGGCAGAGGCAGAGTCTCAGACAGAGACGGTGACAGAGACAGAGACGGAGACAAAGACCGAGACAGAGGCAGAGACACAGACACAGACAGAGACACAGACAGAGACAGAGACACAGACAGAGACAGAGACAGTGACAGAGACAGAGACAGAGACAGAGACAGAGACAGAGACAGAGACAGAGACAGAGACAGAGACAGAGACAGAGACAGAGACAGAGACAGAGACAGAGACAGAGACAGAGACAGAGACAGAGACAGAAGCAGAGACAGAGACAGAGACGGAGACAGAGACCGAGAAAGAGACAGAGACGGAGACAGGGGCAGAGACAGAGTCAGGGACTGAGACTGAGACAGAGACAGCGGCAGAGACAGAGACGGACACAGAGACAGAGACACAGACAGAGACAGAGACAGAGACTGAGACAGAGACCGAGACAGAGACAGAGACAGAGACAGAGACAGAGACAGAGACAGAGAGAGAGACAGAGACAGATGCATAGACAGAGACGGAGACAGAGACAGCGACAGGGGCAGAGACACAGACACAGACAGAGACACAGACAGAGACAGAGACAGAGACAGAGACAGAGACAGAGACAGAGACAGAGACAGAGACAGAGACAGAGACAGAGACAGAGACAGAGACAGAGACAGAGACAGAGACAGAGACAGAGACAGAGACAGAGACAGAGACAGAGATAGGGACAGAGACAGAGACGGAGACAAAGACCGAGACAGAGACAGAGACGGAGACAGAGGCAGAGACAGAGCCAGGGACTGAGACTGAGACAGAGACAGCGGCAGAGACAGAGACAGAGACAGAGACAGAGACAGAGACAGAGACAGAGACAGAGACAGAGACAGAGACAGACACAGAGACTGAGACGGAGACAGTGACAGAGGGAGAGACAGCGACAGAGACTGAGACAGAGACAGAGACAGAGACAGGGACAGAGAGAGAGACAGAGACAGAGACAGAGGCAGAGGCAGAGACAGATATAGAGACAGAGACGGAGACAGAGACAGAGACAGAGACTGAGACTGAGACAGAGACAGCGGCAGAGACAGAGACGGAGACAGAGACAGAGACAAGGACCGAGACAGAGACAAGGACCGAGACAGAGACAGAGACGGAGACAGAGGCAAAGACAGAGCCAGGGACAGAGTCGGAGACAGAGACAGAGGAAGAGACAGCGACAGAGGCAGAGACAGAAACAGAGACAGAGACAGATACGGGGACAGAGACAGAGGCAGAGACAGAGACAGAGACAGAGACAGAGACAGAGACAGTGACAGAGACAGAAACAGAGACAGGGACAGAGACAGAGACAGAGACAGAGACCGAGAGAGAGACAGAGGCAGAGACCGAGAGAGAGACAGAGGCAGAGACAGAGATAGAGACAGAGACGGCGACAGAGACAGAGACAGAGACTGAGACAGAGACAGAGACAGAGACAGAGACAGAGACAGAGACACAGACAGAGACAGAAACCGAGACAGGGACAGAGACAGAGACAGAGAGAGAGACAGAGACAGAGGCAGAGACAGAGATAGAGACAGAGACAGAGACGGAGACAGAGACAGAGACAGAGACTGAGACAGAGACAGAGACAGAGGCGGAGACAAAGACCGAGACAGAGACAGAGACGGAGACAGAGGCAGAGACAGAGACGGACACAGAGACAGAGACACAGACAGAGACAGAGACAGAGACTGACACAGAGACAGAGACAGAGACAGAGACAGAGACAGAGACAGAGACAGAGACAGAGACAGGGACAGAGACAGATGCATAGACAGAGACGGAGACAGAGACAGCGACAGGGCCAGGGAGAGGGACGGGGCAGAGACAGAGGCAGAGACAGAGACAGAGACAGAGACAGAGGCAGAGACAGAAACAGAGACGGAGACAGATACGGGGACAGAGACAGAGGCAGAGACAGAGACAGAGACAGAGACAGAGACAGAGACAGAGACAGAGACAGAGACAGAGACAGAGACAGAGACAGAGACAGAGACAGAGACAGAGACAGGGACAGAGACAGAGACAGAGACAGAGACAGAGACAGAGACGGAGACAAAGACCGGGACAGAGACAGAGACGGAGACAGAGGCAGAGACAGAGCCAGGGACTGAGACTGTGACAGAGACAGCGGCAGAGACAGAGACAGAGACAGAGACAGAGACACAGACAGAGACAAATACAGAGACAGAGACAGAGACAGACACAGAGACTGAGACGGAGACAGAGACAGAGGGAGAGGCAGCGACAGAGACTGAGACAGAGACAGAGACAGAGACAGAGACAGGGACAGAGACAGAGACAGAGACGGACACAGAGACAGAGACGGAGACAGAGACAGAGACAGAGACAGAGACAGAGACAGAGACAGAGACAGAGACGGAGACAGAGACAGAGACAGAGACAGAGACAGAGACAGAGACAGAGACAGAGTCAGAGACGGAGACAGAGGCAGAGACAGAGCCAGGGACAGAGACAGAGACAGAGACAGAGGGAGAGACAGCGACAGAGGCAGAGACAGAGACGGAGACAGAGACAGAGGCAGAGACAGAGAAAGAGATAGAGACAGAGACAGAGACAGAGACAGAGACGGAGACAAAGACCGAGAAAGAGACAGAGACTGAGACAGAGGCAGAGACAGGGCCAGGGACTGAGACTGAGACAGAGACAGCGGCAGAGACAGAGACGGACACAGAGACAGAGACACAGACAGAGACAGAGACAGAGACAGAGACGGAGACAGAGGCAAAGACAGAGCCAGGGACAGAGTCGGAGACAGAGACAGAGGGAGAGACAGCGACAGAGGCAGAGACAGAAACAGAGACAGAGACAGTTACGGGGACAGAGACGGAGACAGAGACAGAGACACAGACAGAGACAGGGACAGGAACAGAGACAGAGACGGAGACAGAGACGGAGACAAAGACCGTGACAGGGACAGAGACGGAGACAGAGGCAGAGACAGAGCCAGGGACAGAGACAGAAACAGAGTCAGAGACGGAGACAGAGGCAGAGATAGAGACAGAGACAGAGACAGAGACAGAGGCAGAGACAGAGCCAGGGACAGACACGGAGACAGGGACAGAGGCAGAGACAGCGACAGAGACAGAGACAGAGGCAGAGGCAGAGGCAGAGGCAGAGGCAGAGTCTCAGACAGAGACAGAGACAGAGACAGAGACAGAGACGGAGACAAAGACCGAGACAGAGGCAGAGACACAGACACAGACAGAGACACAGACAGAGACAGAGACAGAGACAGAGACAGAGACAGAGACAGAGACAGAGACAGAGACAGAGACAGAGACAGAGACAGAGACAGAGACAGAGACAGAGACAGAGACAGAGGCAGAGACAGAGACGGAGACAAAGACCGAGACAGAGACAGAGACGGAGACAGAGGCAGAGACAGAGCCAGGGACTGAGACTGAGACAGAGACAGCGGCAGAGACAGAGACAGAGACAGAGACAGAGACAGAGACAGAGACAGAGACAGAGACAGAGACAGAGACAGAGACAGACACAGAGACTGAGACGGAGACAGAGACAGAGGGAGAGACAGCGACAGAGACTGAAACAGAGACAGAGACAGAGACAGGGACAGAGAGAGAGACAGAGACAGAGACAGAGGCAGAGGCAGAGACGGATATAGAGGCAGAGACAGAGTCAGAGACGGAGACAGAGGCAGAGACAGAGCCAGCGACAGAGACAGAGACAGAGACAGAGGGAGAGACAGCGACAGAGACAGAGACAGAGACGGAGACGGAGACAGAGACAGAGACAGAGACAGAGACAGAGACAGAGACAGAGACAGAGACAGAGACAGAGACAGAGACAGAGACAGAGACAGAGACAGAGACAGAGACAGAGACAGAGACAGAGACAGAGACAGAGACAGAAACAGATACAGAGACAGAGACGGAGACAAAGTCCGAGAAAGAGACAGAGACGGAGACAGGGGCAGAGACAGAGCCAGGGACTGAGACTGAGACAGAGACGGACACAGAGACAGAGAAACAGACAGAGACAGAGACAGAGACTGAGACAGAGACAGAGACAGAGACAGAGACAGAGACAGGGACAGAGACAGAGACAGAGACAGATGCATAGACAGAGACGAAGACAGAGACAGCGACAGGGCCAGGGAGAGGGACGGGGCAGAGACAGAGGCAGAGACAGAGACAGCGACAGAGACAGAGACAGAGGCAGAGGCAGAGGCAGAGGCAGAGTCTCAGACAGAGACAGAGACAGAGACAGAGACAGAGACGGAGACAAAGACCGAGACAGAGACAGAGACGGAGACAGAGGCAGAGACAGAGACAGAGACAGAGACAGAGACAGAGACGGAGACAGAGACAGAGACAGAGACAGAGACAGAGACAGAGACAGAGTCAGAGACAGAGACAGAGACAGAGACAGAGACAGAGACAGAGACAGAGACAGAGACAGAGACAGAGACAGAGACAGAGACAGAGACAGACACAGAGACTGAGACGGAGACAGAGACAGAGGGAGAGGCAGCGACAGAGACTGAGACAGAGACAGAGACAGAGACAGAGACAGGGACAGAGACAGAGACAGAGACGGACACAGAGACAGAGACGGAGACAGAGACAGAGACAGAGACAGAGACAGAGACAGAGACAGAGACAGAGACAGAGACGGAGACAGAGACAGAGACAGAGACAGAGACAGAGACAGAGACAGAGTCAGAGACGGAGACAGAGGCAGAGACAGAGCCAGGGACAGAGACAGAGACAGAGACAGAGGGAGAGACAGCGACAGAGGCAGAGACAGAGACGGAGACAGAGACAGAGGCAGAGACAGAGAAAGAGATAGAGACAGAGACAGAGACAGAGACAGAGACGGAGACAAAGACCGAGAAAGAGACAGAGACTGAGACAGAGGCAGAGACAGGGCCAGGGACTGAGACTGAGACAGAGACAGCGGCAGAGACAGAGACGGACACAGAGACAGAGACACAGACAGAGACAGAGACAGAGACAGAGACGGAGACAGAGGCAAAGACAGAGCCAGGGACAGAGTCGGAGACAGAGACAGAGGGAGAGACAGCGACAGAGGCAGAGACAGAAACAGAGACAGAGACAGTTACGGGGACAGAGACAGAGGCAGAGACAGAGACACAGACAGAGACGGACACAGAGACAGAGACTGAGACAGAGACAGAGACAGCGGCAGAGACAGAGACGGAGACAGAGACAGAGACACAGACAGAGACAGGGACAGGAACAGAGACAGAGACGGAGACAGAGACGGAGACAAAGACCGTGACAGGGACAGAGACGGAGACAGAGGCAGAGACAGAGCCAGGGACAGAGACAGAAACAGAGTCAGAGACGGAGACAGAGGCAGAGATAGAGACAGAGACAGAGACGGAGGCAGAGACAGAGACAGAGACAGAGACAGAGACAGAGACAGAGACAGAGACAGAGACAGAGACAGAGACAGAGACAGAGACAGAGACAGAGACAGAAACAGAGACAGGGACAGAGACAGAGACAGAGACAGAGACGGAGACAGGGGCAGAGACAGAGCCAGGGACTGAGACTGAGACAGAGACAGCGGCAGAGACAGAGACGGACACAGAGACAGAGACACAGACAGAGACAGAGACAGAGACTGAGACAGAGACAGAGACAGAGACAGAGACAGAGACAGAGACAGAGACAGTGACAGAGACAGAGACAGTGACAGAGACAGAGACAGAGACAGATGCATAGACAGAGACGGAGACAGAGACAGCGACAGGGCCAGGGAGAGGGACGGGGCAGAGACAGAGGCAGAGACAGAGACAGAGACAGAGACAGAGGCAGAGACAGAAACAGAGACAGAGACAGATACGGGGACAGAGACAGAGGCAGAGACAGAGACAGAGACAGAGACAGAGACGGAGACAAAGACCGAGACAGAGACAGAGACGGAGACAGAGGCAGAGACAGAGACAGAGACCGAGAGAGAGACAGAGGCAGAGACAGAGATAGAGACAGAGACGGAGACAGAGACAGAGACAGAGCCTGAGACAGAGACAGGGACAGAGACAGAGACAGAGACAGAGACACAGACAGAGACAGAAACCGAGACAGGGACAGAGACAGAGACAGAGAGAGAGACAGAGACAGAGGCAGAGACAGAGATTGAGACAGAGACGGAGACAGAGACAGAGACAGAGACTGAGACAGAGACAGAGACAGAGACGGAGACAAAGACCGAGACAGAGACAGAGACGGAGACAGAGGCAGAGACAGAGCCAGGGACAGAGACAGAGACAGAGACAGAGACAGAGACAGAGACGGAGACAGAGACAGAGACAGAGCCAGGGACAGAGACAGAGACAGGGACAGTGGGAGAGACAGCGACAGAGACAGAGACAGAGACGGAGACGGAGACAGAGACAGAGACAGAGACAGAGACAGAGACAGAGACAGAGACAGAGACAGAGACAGAGACAGAGACAGAGACAGAGACAGAGACAGAGACAGAAACAGAGACAGAGACAGAGACGGAGACAAAGACCGAGAAAGAGACAGAGACGGAGACAGGGGCAGAGACAGAGCCAGGGACTGAGACTGAGACAGAGACAGCGGCAGAGACAGAGACGGACACAGAGACAGAGACACAGACAGAGACAGAGACAGAGACTGAGACAGAGACAGAGACAGAGACAGAGACAGAGACAGAGACAGAGACAGAGACAGAGACTGAGACAGAGACAGAGACAGAGACAGAGACAGAGACTGAGACTGAGACAGAGACAGCGGCAGAGACAGAGACGGAGACAGAGACAGAGACAAGGACCGAGACAGAGACAAGGACCGAGACA
This sequence comes from Megachile willughbiella, assembly GCA_945859595.2. Lineage (NCBI taxonomy): Eukaryota > Metazoa > Arthropoda > Insecta > Hymenoptera > Megachilidae > Megachile > Megachile willughbiella. The sequence continues at coordinate 1,028,318 of CAMAOD020000270.1, forward strand.
GAGACAGAGACGGAGACAGAGGCAAAGACAGAGCCAGGGACAGAGTCGGAGACAGAGACAGAGGGAGAGACAGCGACAGAGGCAGAGACAGAAACAGAGACAGAGACAGATACGGGGACAGAGACAGAGGCAGAGACAGAGACAGAGACAGAGACAGAGACAGAGACAGAGACAGAAACAGAGACAGGGACAGAGACAGAGACAGAGACAGAGACCGAGAGAGAGACAGAGGCAGAGACAGAGATAGAGACAGAGACGGAGACAGAGACAGAGACAGAGCCTGAGACAGAGACAGGGACAGAGACAGAGACAGAGACAGAGACACAGACAGAGACAGAAACCGAGACAGGGACAGAGACAGAGACAGAGAGAGAGACAGAGACAGAGGCAGAGACAGAGATTGAGACAGAGACGGAGACAGAGACAGAGACAGAGACTGAGGCAGAGACAGAGACAGAGACGGAGACAAAGACCGAGACAGAGACAGAGACGGAGACAGAGGCAGAGACAGAGCCAGGGACAGAGACAGGGACAGAGACAGAGACAGAGACAGAGACGGAGACAGAGACAGAGACAGAGACAGAAACAGAGGAGGAGACAGAGACGGAGACAAAGACCGAGAAAGAGACAGAGACGGAGACAGGGGCAGAGACAGAGCCAGGGACTGAGACTGAGACAGAGACAGCGGCAGAGACAGAGACGGACACAGAGACAGAGACACAGACAGAGACAGAGACAGAGACTGAGACAGAGACAGAGACAGAGACAGAGACAGAGACAGAGACAGAGACAGAGACAGAGACTGAGACAGAGACAGAGACAGAGACAGAGACAGAGACTGAGACTGAGACAGAGACAGCGGCAGAGACAGAGACGGAGACAGAGACAGAGACAAGGACCGAGACAGAGACAAGGACCGAGACAGAGACAGAGACGGAGACAGAGGCAAAGACAGAGCCAGGGACAGAGTCGGAGACAGAGACAGAGGGAGAGACAGCGACAGAGGCAGAGACAGAAACAGAGACAGAGACAGATACGGGGACAGAGACAGAGGCAGAGACAGAGACAGAGACAGAGACAGAGACAGAGACAGAGACAGAGTCAGAGACGGAGACAGAGGCAGAGACAGAGCCAGGGACAGAGACAGAGACAGAGACAGAGGGAGAGACAGCGACAGAGGCAGAGACAGAGACGGAGACAGAGACAGAGGCAGAGACAGAGAAAGAGATAGAGACAGAGACAGAGACAGAGACAGAGACGGAGACAAAGACCGAGAAAGAGACAGAGACTGAGACAGAGGCAGAGACAGGGCCAGGGACTGAGACTGAGACAGAGACAGCGGCAGAGACAGAGACGGACACAGAGACAGAGACACAGACAGAGACAGAGACAGAGACAGAGACGGAGACAGAGGCAAAGACAGAGCCAGGGACAGAGTCGGAGACAGAGACAGAGGGAGAGACAGCGACAGAGGCAGAGACAGAAACAGAGACAGAGACAGTTACGGGGACAGAGACAGAGGCAGAGACAGAGACACAGACAGAGACGGACACAGAGACAGAGACTGAGACAGAGACAGAGACGGAGACAGAGACAGAGACACAGACAGAGACAGGGACAGGAACAGAGATAGAGACGGAGACAGAGACGGAGACAAAGACCGTGACAGGGACAGAGACGGAG
>CAMAOD020000270.1:1035000-1052500 GCA_945859595.2 Megachile willughbiella
GACAGAGACAGAGACAGAGACAGAGACAGAGACAGAGACAGAGACAGAGACAGATGCATAGACAGAGACGGAGACAGAGACAGCGACAGGGCCAGGGAGAGGGACGGGGCAGAGACAGAGGCAGAGACAGAGACAGAGACAGAGACAGAGGCAGAGACAGAGACAGAGACAGAGACAGAGACAGAGACAGAGACAGAGACAGAGACAGAGACAGAGACAGAGACAGAGACAGAGACAGAGACAGAGACAGAGACAGAGACAGAGACAGAGACAGAGACAGAAGCAGAGACAGAGACAGAGACGGAGACAAAGACCGAGAAAGAGACAGAGACGGAGACAGAGGCAGAGACAGAGTCAGGGACTGAGACTGAGACAGAGACAGCGGCAGAGACAGAGACGGACACAGAGACAGAGACACAGACAGAGACAGAGACAGAGACTGAGACAGAGACAGAGACAGAGACAGAGACAGAGACAGAGACAGAGACAGAGACAGAGACAGAGACAGAGACAGATGCATAGACAGAGACGGAGACAGAGACAGCGACAGGGGCAGAGACACAGACACAGACAGAGACACAGACAGAGACAGAGACAGAGACAGAGGCAGAGACAGAGACAGAGACAGAGACAGAGACAGAGACAGAGACAGAGACAGAGACAGAGACAGAGACAGAGACAGAGACAGAGACAGAGACAGAGATAGGGACAGAGACAGAGACGGAGACAAAGACCGAGACAGAGACAGAGACGGAGACAGAGGCAGAGACAGAGCCAGGGACTGAGACTGAGACAGAGACAGCGGCAGAGACAGAGACAGAGACAGAGACAGAGACAGAGACAGAGACAGAGACAGAGATAGAGACAGAGACAGACACAGAGACTGAGACGGAGACAGAGACAGAGGGAGAGACAGCGACAGAGACTGAGACAGAGACAGAGACAGGGACAGAGAGAGAGACAGAGACCGAGAGAGAGACAGAGGCAGAGACAGAGATAGAGACAGAGACGGCGACAGAGACAGAGACAGAGACTGAGACAGAGACAGAAACAGAGACAGAGACAGAGACAGAGACACAGACAGAGACAGAAACCGAGACAGGGACAGAGACAGAGACAGAGAGAGAGACAGAGACAGCGGCAGAGACAGAGAATGAGACAGAGACGGAGACAGAGACAGAGACAGAGACTGAGACAGAGACAGAGACAGAGGCGGAGACAAAGACCGAGACAGAGACAGAGACGGAGACAGAGGCAGAGACAGAGACGGACACAGAGACAGAGACACAGACAGAGACAGAGACAGAAACAGAGACAGGGACAGAGACAGAGACAGAGACAGAGACGGAGACAGGGGCAGAGACAGAGCCAGGGACTGAGACTGAGACAGAGACAGCGGCAGAGACAGAGACGGACACAGAGACAGAGACACAGACAGAGACAGAGACAGAGACTGAGACAGAGACAGAGACAGAGACAGAGACAGAGACAGAGACAGTGACAGAGACAGAGACAGAGACAGATGCATAGACAGAGACGGAGACAGAGACAGCGACAGGGCCAGGGAGAGGGACGGGGCAGAGACAGAGGCAGAGACAGAGACAGAGACAGAGACAGAGGCAGAGACAGAAACAGAGACAGAGACAGATACGGGGACAGAGACAGAGGCAGAGACAGAGACAGAGACAGAGACAGAGACGGAGACAAAGACCGAGACAGAGACAGAGACGGAGACAGAGGCAGAGACAGAGCCAGGGACAGACACGGAGACAGGGACAGAGGGAGAGACAGCGACAGAGACAGAGACAGAGGCAGAGACAGAGCCAGGGACAGAGACAGAGACAGAGACAGTGGGAGAGACAGCGACAGAGACAGAGACAGATGCATAGACAGAGACGGAGACAGAGACAGCGACAGGGCCAGGGAGAGGGACGGGGCAGAGACAGAAACAGAGACAGAGACAGATACGGGGACAGAGACAGAGGCAGAGACAGAGACAGAGACAGAGACAGAGACGGAGACAAAGACCGAGACAGAGACAGAGACGGAGACAGAGGCAGAGACAGAGCCACGGACAGACACGGAGACAGGGACAGAGGGAGAGACAGCGACAGAGACAGAGACAGAGGCAGAGGCAGAGGCAGAGGCAGAGTCTCAGACAGAGACAGAGACAGAGACGGAGACAAAGACCGAGACAGAGGCAGAGACACAGACACAGACAGAGACACAGACAGAGACAGAGACAGAGACAGAGACAGAGACAGAGACAGAGACAGAGACAGAGACAGAGACAGAGACAGAGACAGAGACAGAGACAGAGACGGAGACAGAGACAGAGACAGAGACAGAGACAGAGACAGACACAGAGACTGAGACGGTGACAGAGACAGAGGGAGAGACAGCGACAGAGACTGAGACAGCGACAGAGGCAGAGACAGAGACGGAGACAGAGACAGAGGCAGAGACAGAGAAAGAGATAGAGACAGAGACAGAGACAGAGACAGAGACGGAGACAAAGACCGAGAAAGAGACAGAGACTGAGACAGAGGCAGAGACAGAGCCAGGGACTGAGACTGAGACAGAGACAGCGGCAGAGACAGAGACGGACACAGAGACAGAGACACAGACAGAGACAGAGACAGAGACAGAGACGGAGACAGAGGCAAAGACAGAGCCAGGGACAGAGTCGGAGACAGAGACAGAGGGAGAGACAGCTACAGAGGCAGAGACAGAATCAGAGACAGAGACAGTTACGGGGACAGAGACAGAGGCAGAGACAGAGACACAGACAGAGACGGACACAGAGACAGAGACTGAGACAGAGACAGAGACAGCGGCAGAGACAGAGACGGAGACAGAGACAGAGACACAGACAGAGACAGGGACAGGAACAGAGACAGAGACGGAGACAGAGACGGAGACAAAGACCGTGACAGGGACAGAGACGGAGACAGAGGCAGAGACAGAGCCAGGGACAGAGACAGAAACAGAGTCAGAGACGGAGACAGAGGCGGAGATAGAGACAGAGACAGAGACGGAGGCAGAGACAGAGACAGAGACAGAGACAGAGACAGAGACAGAGACAGAGACAGAGACAGAGACAGAGACAGAGACAGAGACAGAGACAGAGACAGAGACAGAGACAGAGACAGAAACAGAGACAGGGACAGAGACAGAGACAGAGACAGAGACGGAGACAGGGGCAGAGACAGAGCCAGGGACTGAGACTGAGACAGAGACAGCGGCAGAGACAGAGACGGACACAGAGACAGAGACACAGACAGAGACAGAGACAGAGACTGAGACAGAGACAGAGACGGAGACAGAGACAGAGACAGAGACAGAGACAGTGACAGAGACAGAGACAGAGACAGATGCATAGACAGAGACGGAGACAGAGACAGCGACAGGGCCAGGGAGAGGGACGGGGCAGAGACAGAGGCAGAGACAGAGGCAGAGACAGAGACAGAGGCAGAGACAGAAACAGAGACAGAGACAGATACGGGGACAGAGACAGAGGCAGAGACAGAGACAGAGACAGAGACAGAGACGGAGACAAAGACCGAGACAGAGACAGAGACGGAGACAGAGGCAGAGACAGAGCCAGGGACAGACACGGAGACAGGGACAGAGGGAGAGACAGCGACAGAGACAGAGACAGAGGCAGAGGCAGAGGCAGAGTCTCAGACAGAGACGGTGACAGAGACAGAGACGGAGACAAAGACCGAGACAGAGGCAGAGACACAGACACAGACAGAGACACAGACAGAGACAGAGACAGAGACGGAGACAGAGACAGAGACAGAGACAGAGACAGAGACAGACACAGAGACTGAGACGGTGACAGAGACAGAGGGAGAGACAGCGACAGAGACTGAGACAGCGACAGAGGCAGAGACAGAGACGGAGACAGAGACAGAGGCAGAGACAGAGAAAGAGATAGAGACAGAGACAGAGACAGAGACAGAGACGGAGACAAAGACCGAGAAAGAGACAGAGACTGAGACAGAGGCAGAGACAGAGCCAGGGACTGAGACTGAGACAGAGACAGCGGCAGAGACAGAGACGGACACAGAGACAGAGACACAGACAGAGACAGAGACAGAGACGGAGACAGAGGCAAAGACAGAGCCAGGGACAGAGTCGGAGACAGAGACAGAGGGAGAGACAGCTACAGAGGCAGAGACAGAAACAGAGACAGAGACAGTTACGGGGACAGAGACAGAGGCAGAGACAGAGACACAGACAGAGACGGACACAGAGACAGAGACTGAGACAGAGACAGAGACAGCGGCAGAGACAGAGACGGAGACAGAGACAGAGACACAGACAGAGACAGGGACAGGAACAGAGACAGAGACGGAGACAGAGACGGAGACAAAGACCGTGACAGGGACAGAGACGGAGACAGAGGCAGAGACAGAGCCAGGGACAGAGACAGAAACAGAGTCAGAGACGGAGACAGAGGCGGAGATAGAGACAGAGACAGAGACGGAGGCAGAGACAGAGACAGAGACAGAGACAGAGACAGAGACAGAGACAGAGACAGAGACAGAGACAGAGACAGAGACAGAGACAGAGACAGAAACAGAGACAGGGACAGAGACAGAGACAGAGACAGAGACGGAGACAGGGGCAGAGACAGAGCCAGGGACTGAGACTGAGACAGAGACAGCGGCAGAGACAGAGACGGACACAGAGACAGAGACACAGACAGAGACAGAGACAGAGACTGAGACAGAGACAGAGACGGAGACAGAGACAGAGACAGAGGCAGAGACAGTGACAGAGACAGAGACAGAGACAGATGCATAGACAGAGACGGAGACAGAGACAGCGACAGGGCCAGGGAGAGGGACGGGGCAGAGACAGAGGCAGAGACAGAGGCAGAGACAGAGACAGAGGCAGAGACAGAAACAGAGACAGAGACAGATACGGGGACAGAGACAGAGGCAGAGACAGAGACAGAGACAGAGACAGAGACGGAGACAAAGACCGAGACAGAGACAGAGACGGAGACAGAGGCAGAGACAGAGCCAGGGACAGACACGGAGACAGGGACAGAGGGAGAGACAGCGACAGAGACAGAGACAGAGGCAGAGGCAGAGGCAGAGTCTCAGACAGAGACGGTGACAGAGACAGAGACGGAGACAAAGACCGAGACAGAGGCAGAGACACAGACACAGACAGAGACACAGACAGAGACAGAGACACAGACAGAGACAGGGACAGAGACAGAGACAGAGACAGAGGCAGAGGCAGAGGCAGAGTCTCAGACAGAGACAGAGACAGAGACGGAGACAAAGACCGAGGCAGAGGCAGAGACACAGACACAGACAGAGACACAGACAGAGACAGAGACAGAGACAGAGACAGAGACAGAGACAGAGACAGAGACAGAGACAGAGACAGAGACAGAGACAGAGACAGAGACAGAGACAGAGACAGAGACAGAGACAGAGACGGAGACAGAGACAGAGACAGAGACAGAGACAGAGACAGACACAGAGACTGAGACGGTGACAGAGACAGAGGGAGAGACAGCGACAGAGACTGAGACAGCGACAGAGGCAGAGACAGAGACGGAGACAGAGACAGAGGCAGAGACAGAGAAAGAGATAGAGACAGAGACAGAGACAGAGACTGAGACGGAGACAAAGACCGAGAAAGAGACAGAGACTGAGACAGAGGCAGAGACAGAGCCAGGGACTGAGACTGAGACAGAGACAGCGGCAGAGACAGAGACGGACACAGAGACAGAGACACAGACAGAGACAGAGACAGAGACGGAGACAGAGACGGAGACAGAGACGGAGACAAAGACCGTGACAGGGACAGAGACGGAGACAGAGGCAGAGACAGAGCCAGGGACAGAGACAGAAACAGAGTCAGAGACGGAGACAGAGGCGGAGATAGAGACAGAGACAGAGACGGAGGCAGAGACAGAGACAGAGACAGAGACAGAGACAGAGACAGAGACAGAGACAGAGACAGAGACAGAGACAGAGACAGAGACAGAAACCGAGACAGGGACAGAGACAGAGACGGAGAGAGAGACAGAGACAGAGGCAGAGACAGAGATAGAGACAGAGACGGAGACAGCGACAGAGGCAGAGACAGAAACAGAGACAGAGACAGATACGGGGACAGAGACAGAGGCAGAGACAGAGACAGAGACAGAGACAGAGACAGAGACAGAGACAGAAACAGAGACAGGGACAGAGACAGAGACAGAGACAGAGACCGAGAGAGAGACAGAGGCAGAGACAGAGATAGAGACAGAGACGGAGACAGAGACAGAGACAGAGACTGAGACAGAGACAGAGACAGAGACAGAGACAGAGACAGAGACACAGACAGAGACAGAAACCGAGACAGGGACAGAGACAGAGACGGAGAGAGAGACAGAGACAGAGGCAGAGACAGAGATAGAGACAGAGACGGAGACAGAGACAGAGACAGAGACTGAGACAGAGACAGAGACAGAGGCGGAGACAAAGACCGAGACAGAGACAGAGACGGAGACAGAGGCAGAGACAGAGACGGACACAGAGACAGAGACACAGACAGAGACAGAGACAGAGACTGAGACAGAGACAGAGACAGAGACAGAGACAGAGACAGAGACAGAAACAGAGACAGAGACAGATACGGGGACAGAGACAGAGGCAGAGACAGAGACAGAGATAGAGACAGAGACGGAGACAAGGACCGAGACAGAGACAGAGACGGAGACGGAGACAGAGGCAGAGACAGAGACAGAGACAGAGACAGAGACAGAGACAGAGACAGAGACAGAGACAGAGACAGAGACAGAGACGGAGACAAAGACCGAGACAGAGACAGAGACGGAGACAGAGGCAGAGACAGAGCCAGGGACTGAGACTGAGACAGAGACAGCGGCAGAGACAGAGACAGAGACAGAGACAGAGACAGAGACAGAGACAGAGACAGAGACAGAGACAGAGACAGAGACAGATGCATAGACAGAGACGGCGACAGAGACAGCGACAGGGCCAGGGAGAGGGACGGGGCAGAGACAGAGGCAGAGACAGAGACAGAGACAGAGACAGAGACAGAGGCAGAGACAGAAACAGAGACAGAGACAGATACGGGGACAGAGACAGAGGCAGAGACAGAGACAGAGATAGAGACAGAGACGGAGACAAAGACCGAGACAGAGACAGAGACGGAGACAGAGGCAGAGACAGAGCCAGGGACAGACGCGGAGACAGGGACAGAGGGAGAGACAGCGACAGAGACAGAGACAGAGGCAGAGGCAGAGGCAGAGTCTCAGACAGAGACAGAGACAGAGACAGAGACGGAGACAAAGACCGAGACAGAGGCAGAGACACAGACACAGACACAGACAGAGACACAGACAGAGACAGAGACAGAGACAGAGACAGAGACGGAGACAGAGGCAAAGACAGAGCCAGGGACAGAGTCGGAGACAGAGACAGAGGGAGAGACAGCTACAGAGGCAGAGACAGAAACAGAGACAGAGACAGTTACAGGGACAGAGACAGAGGCAGAGACAGAGACACAGACAGAGACGGACACAGAGACAGAGACTGAGACAGAGACGGAGACAGCGGCAGAGACAGAGACGGAGACAGAGACAGAGACACAGACAGAGACAGGGACAGGAACAGAGACAGAGACGGAGACAGAGACGGAGGCAGAGACAGAGACAGAGACAGAGGCAGAGACAGAGACAGAGACAGAGACAGAGACAGAGACAGAGACACAGACAGAGACAGAAACCGAGACAGGGACCGAGACAGAGACAGAGACGGAGACAGAGGCAAAGACAGAGCCAGGGACAGAGTCGGAGACAGAGACAGAGGGAGAGACAGCGACAGAGGCAGAGACAGAAACAGAGACAGAGACAGATACGGGGACAGAGACAGAGGCAGAGACAGAGACAGAGACAGAGACAGAGACAGAGACAGAAACAGAGACAGGGACAGAGACAGAGACAGAGACAGAGACCGAGAGAGAGACAGAGGCAGAGACAGAGATAGAGACAGAGACGGAGACAGAGACAGAGACAGAGACTGAGACAGAGACAGAGACAGAGACAGAGACAGAGACAGAGACAGAGACACAGACAGAGACAGAAACCGAGACAGGGACCGAGACAGAGACAGAGACGGAGACAGAGGCAAAGACAGAGCCAGGGACAGAGTCGGAGACAGAGACAGAGGGAGAGACAGCTTCAGAGGCAGAGACAGAAACAGAGACAGAGACAGTTACGGGGACAGAGACAGAGGCAGAGACAGAGACACAGACAGAGACAGAGACAGAGACAGAGACAGAGACAGAGACAGAGACAGAAACAGAGACAGAGACAGAGACGGTGACAAAGACCGAGAAAGAGACAGAGACGGAGACAGGGGCAGAGACAGAGCCAGGGACTGAGACTGAGACAGAGACAGCGGCAGAGACAGAGACGGACACAGAGACAGAGACACAGACGGAGACAGAGACAGGGACTGAGACAGAGACAGAGACAGAGACAGAGACAGAGACAGAGACAGAGACAGAGACAGAGACAGAGACAGAGACAGAGACAGATGCATAGACAGAGACGGAGACAGAGACAGCGACAGGGCCAGGGAGAGGGACGGGGCAGAGACAGAGGCAGAGACAGAGACAGAGACAGAGACAGAGGCAGAGACAGAAACAGAGACGGAGACAGATACGGGGACAGAGACAGAGGCAGAGACAGAGACAGAGACAGAGACAGAGACGGAGACAAAGACCGAGACAGAGACAGAGACGGAGACAGAGGCAGAGACAGAGCCAGGGACAGACACGGAGACAGGGACAGAGGGAGAGACAGCGACAGAGACAGAGACAGAGGCAGAGGCAGACACAGAGACTGAGACGGAGACAGAGACAGAGGGAGAGACAGCGACAGAGACTGAGACAGAGACAGAGACAGAGACAGGGACAGAGAGAGAGACAGAGACAGAGACAGAGGCAGAGGCAGAGACAGATATAGAGACAGAGACGGAGACAGAGACAGAGACAGAGACTGAGACTGAGACAGAGACAGCGGCAGAGATAGAGACAGAGACGGAGACAGAGACAGAGACAGAGACTGAGACAGAGACAGAGACAGAGACAGAGACAGAGACACAGACAGAGACAGAAACCGAGACAGGGACAGAGACAAAGACAGAGAGAGAGACAGAGACAGAGGCAGAGACAGAGATAGAGACAGAGACGGAGACAGAGACAGAGACAGAGACTGAGAGAGAGACAGAGACAGAGACAGAGACTGAGACAGAGACAGAGACAGAGACGGAGACAAAGACCGAGACAGAGACAGAGACGGAGACAGAGGCAGAGACAGAGCCAGGGACAGAGACAGAGACAGAGACAGAGACAGAGACAGAGACAGAGACAGAGACAGAGACAGAGACAGAGACAGAGACAGAGACGGAGACAGAGACAGAGACAGAGACTGAGACAGAGACAGAGACAGAGACAGAGACTGAGACAGAGACAGAGAGAGAGACGGAGACAAAGACCGAGACAGAGACAGAGACAGAGACGGAGACAGAGGCAGAGACAGAGCCAGGGACAGAGACAGAGACAGAGACAGAGACAGAGACAGAGACAGAGACAGAGACAGAGACAGAGACGGAGACAGAGACAGAGACAGAGCCAGGGACAGAGACAGAGACAGAGACAGTGGGAGAGACAGCGACAGAGACAGAGACAGAGACGGAGACGGAGACGGAGACAAAGACCGAGTCAGAGACAGAGACGGAGACAGAGGCAGAGACAGAGCCAGGGACAGACACGGAGACAGGGACAGAGGGAGAGACAGCGACAGAGACAGAGACAGAGGCAGAGGCAGAGGCAGAGTCTCAGACAGAGACAGAGACAGAGACAGAGACGGAGACAAAGACCGAGACAGAGGCAGAGACACAGACACAGACAGAGACACAGACAGAGACAGAGACAGAGACAGAGACAGAGACAGAGACAGAGACAGAGACAGAGACAGAGACAGAGACAGAGGCAGAGGCAGAGACAGAGACGGAGACAAAGACCGAGACAGAGACAGAGACGGAGACAGAGGCAGAGACAGAGCCAGGGACTGAGACTGAGACAGAGACAGCGGCAGAGACAGAGACAGAGACAGAGACAGAGACAGAGACAGAGACAGAGACAGAGACAGAGACAGACACAGAGACTGAGACGGAGACAGAGACAGAGGGAGAGACAGCGACAGAGACTGAAACAGAGACAGAGACAGAGACAGGGACAGAGAGAGAGACAGAGACAGAGACAGAGGCAGAGGCAGAGACGGATATAGAGGCAGAGACAGAGTCAGAGACGGAGACAGAGGCAGAGACAGAGCCAGCGACAGAGACAGAGACAGAGACAGAGGGAGAGACAGCGACAGAGACAGAGACAGAGACGGAGACGGAGACAGAGACAGAGACAGAGACAGAGACAGAGACAGAGACAGAGACAGAGACAGAGACAGAGACAGAGACAGAGACAGAGACAGAGACAGAGACAGAGACAGAGACAGAGACAGAGACAGAGACAGAGACAGAGACAGAGACAGAGACAGAGACAGAGACAGAGACAGAGACAGAGACAGAGACAGGGACAGAGACAGAGACAGAGACAGAGACAGAGACAGAGACGGAGACAAAGACCGGGACAGAGACAGAGACGGAGACAGAGGCAGAGACAGAGCCAGGGACTGAGACTGTGACAGAGACAGCGGCAGAGACAGAGACAGAGACAGAGACAGAGACACAGACAGAGACAAAGACAGAGACAGAGACAGAGACAGAGACAGACACAGAGACTGAGACGGAGACAGAGACAGAGGGAGAGGCAGCGACAGAGACTGAGACAGAGACAGAGACAGAGACAGAGACAGGGACAGAGACAGAGACAGAGACGGACACAGAGACAGAGACGGAGACAGAGACAGAGACAGAGACAGAGACAGAGACAGAGACAGAGACAGAGACAGAGACGGAGACAGAGACAGAGACAGAGACAGAGACAGAGACAGAGACAGAGACAGAGTCAGAGACGGAGACAGAGGCAGAGACAGAGCCAGGGACAGAGACAGAGACAGAGACAGAGGGAGAGACAGCGACAGAGGCAGAGACAGAGACGGAGACAGAGACAGAGGCAGAGACAGAGAAAGAGATAGAGACAGAGACAGAGACAGAGACAGAGACGGAGACAAAGACCGAGAAAGAGACAGAGACTGAGACAGAGGCAGAGACAGGGCCAGGGACTGAGACTGAGACAGAGACAGCGGCAGAGACAGAGACGGACACAGAGACAGAGACACAGACAGAGACAGAGACAGAGACAGAGACGGAGACAGAGGCAAAGACAGAGCCAGGGACAGAGTCGGAGACAGAGACAGAGGGAGAGACAGCGACAGAGGCAGAGACAGAAACAGAGACAGAGACAGTTACGGGGACAGAGACAGAGGCAGAGACAGAGACACAGACAGAGACGGACACAGAGACAGAGACTGAGACAGAGACAGAGACAGCGGCAGAGACAGAGACGGAGACAGAGACAGAGACACAGACAGAGACAGGGACAGGAACAGAGACAGAGACGGAGACAGAGACGGAGACAAAGACCGTGACAGGGACAGAGACGGAGACAGAGGCAGAGACAGAGCCAGGGACAGAGACAGAAACAGAGTCAGAGACGGAGACAGAGGCAGAGATAGAGACAGAGACAGAGACGGAGGCAGAGACAGAGACAGAGACAGAGACAGAGACAGAGACAGAGACAGAGACAGAGACAGAGACAGAGACAGAGACAGAGACAGAGACAGAGACAGAAACAGAGACAGGGACAGAGACAGAGACAGAGACAGAGACGGAGACAGGGGCAGAGACAGAGCCAGGGACTGAGACTGAGACAGAGACAGCGGCAGAGGCAGAGACGGACACAGAGACAGAGACACAGACAGAGACAGAGACCGAGACAGAGACAGAGACAGATGCATAGACAGAGACGGAGACAGAGACAGCGACAGGGGCAGAGACACAGACACAGACAGAGACACAGACAGAGACAGAGACAGAGACAGAGACAGAGACAGAGACAGAGACAGAGACAGAGACAGAGACAGAGACAGAGACGGAGACAGAGGCAAAGACAGAGCCAGGGACAGAGTCGGAGACAGAGACAGAGGGAGAGACAGCGACAGAGACAGAGCCAGGGACAGACACGGAGACAGGGACAGAGGGAGAGACAGCGACAGAGACAGAGACAGAGGCAGAGGCAGAGGCAGAGTCTCAGACAGAGACGGTGACAGAGACAGAGACGGAGACAAAGACCGAGACAGAGGCAGAAACACAGACACAGACACAGACACAGACAGAGACAGAGACACAGACAGAGACAGAGACAGAGACAGAGACAGAGACAGAGACAGAGACAGAGACAGAGACAGAGACAGAGACAGAGACAGAGACAGAGACAGAGACAGAGACAGAGACAGAGACAGAGACAGAGACAGAGACAGAGACAGAGACAGAGACAGAGACAGAGACAGAGACAGAGACAGAGACAGAGACAGAGACGGAGACAAAGACCGAGAAAGAGACAGAGACGGAGACAGGGGCAGAGACAGAGTCAGGGACTGAGACTGAGACAGAGACAGCGGCAGAGACAGAGACGGACACAGAGACAGGGACAGAGACACAGACAGAGACAGAGACAGAGACAGAGACTGAGACAGAGACCGAGACAGAGACAGAGACAGAGACAGAGACAGAGACAGAGACAGAGACAGAGACAGAGACAGAGACAGAGACAGATGCATAGACAGAGACGGAGACAGAGACAGCGACAGGGGCAGAGACACAGACACAGACAGAGACACAGACAGAGACAGAGACAGAGACAGAGACAGAGACAGAGACAGAGACAGAGACAGAGACAGAGACAGAGACAGAGACAGAGACAGAGATAGGGACAGAGACAGAGACGGAGACAAAGACCGAGACAGAGACAGAGACGGAGACAGAGGCAGAGACAGAGCCAGGGACTGAGACTGAGACAGAGACAGCGGCAGAGACAGAGACAGAGACAGAGACAGAGACAGAGACAGAGACAGAGACAGACACAAAGACTGAGACGGAGACAGTGACAGAGGGAGAGACAGCGACAGAGACTGAGACAGAGACAGAGACAGAGACAGGGACAGAGAGAGAGACAGAGACAGAGACAGAGGCAGAGGCAGAGGCAGAGACAGATATAGAGACAGAGACGGAGACAGAGACAGAGACAGAGACTGAGACTGAGACAGAGACAGCGGCAGAGACAGAGACGGAGACAGAGACAGAGACAAGGACCGAGACAGAGACAAGGACCGAGACAGAGACAGAGACGGAGACAGAGGCAAAGACAGAGCCAGGGACAGAGTCGGAGACAGAGACAGAGGAAGAGACAGCGACAGAGGCAGAGACAGAAACAGAGACAGAGACAGATACGGGGACAGAGACAGAGGCAGAGACAGAGACAGAGACAGAGACAGAGACAGAGACAGAGAGAGAAACAGAGACAGGGACAGAGACAGAGACAGAGACAGAGACCGAGAGAGAGACAGAGGCAGAGACCGAGAGAGAGACAGAGGCAGAGACAGAGATAGAGACAGAGACGGCGACAGAGACAGAGACAGAGACTGAGACAGAGACAGAGACAGAGACAGAGACAGAGACAGAGACACAGACAGAGACAGAAACCGAGACAGGGACAGAGACAGAGACAGAGAGAGAGACAGAGACAGAGGCAGAGACAGAGATAGAGACAGAGACGGAGACAGAGACAGAGACAGAGACTGAGACAGAGACAGAGACAGAGGCGGAGACAAAGACCGAGACAGAGACAGAGACGGAGACAGAGGCAGAGACAGAGACGGACACAGAGACAGAGACACAGACAGAGACAGAGACAGAGACTGACACAGAGACAGAGACAGAGACAGAGACAGAGACAGAGACAGAGACAGAGACAGGGACAGAGACAGATGCATAGACAGAGACGGAGACACAGACAGCGACAGGGCAAGGGAGAGGGACGGGGCAGAGACAGAGGCAGAGACAGAGACAGAGACAGAGACAGAGGCAGAGACAGAAACAGAGACAGAGACAGATACGGGGACAGAGACAGAGGCAGAGACAGAGACAGAGACGGAGACAAAGACCGAGACAGAGACAGAGACGGAGACAGAGGCAGAGACAGAGCCAGGGACAGACACGGAGACAGGGACAGAGGGAGAGACAGCGACAGAGACAGAGACAGAGGCAGAGGCAGAGGCAGAGTCTCAGACAGAGACAGAGACAGAGACAGAGACGGAGACAAAGACCGAGACAGAGGCAGAGACACAGACACAGACAGAGACACAGACAGAGACAGAGACAGAGGCAGAGACAGAGACAGAGACAGAGACAGAGACAGAGACAGAGACAGAGACAGAGACAGAGACAGAGACAGAGACAGAGACAGAGACAGAGACGGTGACAAAGACCGAGACAGAGACAGAGACGGAGACAGAGGCAGAGACAGAGCCAGGGACTGAGACTGAGACAGAGACAGCGGCAGAGACAGAGACAGAGACAGAGACAGAGACAGAGACAGAGACAGAGACAGAGACAGACCCAGAGACTGAGACGGAGACAGAGACAGAGGGAGAGACAGCGACAGAGACTGAGACAGAGACAGAGACAGAGACAGGGACAGAGAGAGAGACAGAGACAGAGACAGAGGCAGAGGCAGAGACAGATATAGAGACAGAGACGGAGACAGAGACAGAGACAGAGACTGAGACTGAGACAGAGACAGCGGCAGAGACAGAGACGGAGACAGAGACAGAGACAAAGACCGAGACAGAGACAGAGACGGAGACAGAGGCAAAGACAGAGCCAGGGACAGAGTCGGAGACAGAGACAGAGGGAGAGACAGCGACAGAGGCAGAGACAGAAACAGAGACAGAGACAGATACGGGGACAGAGACAGAGGCAGAGACAGAGACAGAGACAGAGACAGAGACAGAGACAGAGACAGAAACAGAGACAGGGACAGAGACAGAGACAGAGACAGAGACCGAGAGAGAGACAGAGGCAGAGACAGAGATAGAGACAGAGACGGAGACAGCGACAGAGACAGAGCCTGAGACAGAGACAGAGACAGAGACAGAGACAGAGACACAGACAGAGACAGAAACCGAGACAGAGACAGAGACGGAGACGGAGACAGAGACAGAGACAGAGACAGAGACAGAGACAGAGACAGAGACAGAGACAGAGACAGAGACAGAGACAGAGACAGAGACAGAAACAGAGACAGAGACAGAGACGGAGACAAAGACCGAGAAAGAAACAGAGACGGAGACAGGGGCAGAGACAGAGCCAGGGACTGAGACTGAGACAGAGACAGCGGCAGAGACAGAGACGGACACAGAGACAGAGACACAGACAGAGACAGAGACAGAGACTGAGACAGAGACAGAGACAGAGACAGAGACAGAGACAGAGACAGAGACAGAGACAGAGACTGAGACAGAGACAGAGACAGAGACAGAGACAGAGACTGAGACTGAGACAGTGACAGCGACAGAGACAGAGACGGAGACAGAGACAGAGACAAGGACCGAGACAGAGACAAGGACCGAGACAGAGACAGAGACGGAGACAGAGGCAAAGACAGAGCCAGGGACAGAGTCGGAGACAGAGACAGAGGGAGAGACAGCGACAGAGGCAGAGACAGAAACAGAGACAGAGACAGATACGGGGACAGAGACAGAGGCAGAGACAGAGACAGAGACAGAGACAGAGACAGAGACAGAGACAGAGTCAGAGACGGAGACAGAGGCAGAGACAGAGCCAGGGACAGAGACAGAGACAGAGACAGAGGGAGAGACAGCGACAGAGGCAGAGACAGAGACGGAGACAGAGACAGAGGCGGAGACAGAGAAAGAGATAGAGACAGAGACAGAGACAGAGACAGAGACGGAGACAAAGACCGAGAAAGAGACAGAGACTGAGACAGAGACAGAGACAGAGACAGAGACAGAGACAGAGACAGAGACAGAGACAGAGACAGAGACAGAGACAGAGACAGAGACAGAGACAGAGACGGAGACAGGGGCAGAGACAGAGTCAGGGACTGAGACTGAGACAGAGACAGCGGCAGAGACAGAGACGGACACAGAGACAGAGACACAGACAGAGACAGAGACAGAGACTGAGACAGAGACAGAGACAGAGACAGAGACAGAGACAGAGACAGAGACAGAGACAGAGACAGAGACAGAGACAGAGACAGAGACAGAGACAGAGACAGAGACAGAGACAGATGCATAGACAGAGACGGAGACAGAGACAGCGACAGGGCCAGGGAGAGGGACGGGGCAGAGACAGAAACAGAGACAGAGACAGATACGGGGACAGAGACAGAGGCAGAGACAGAGACAGAGACAGAGACAGAGACGGAGACAAAGACCGAGACAGAGACAGAGACGGAGACAGAGGCAGAGACAGAGCCACGGACAGACACGGAGACAGGGACAGAGGGAGAGACAGCGACAGAGACAGAGACAGAGGCAGAGGCAGAGGCAGAGTCTCAGACAGAGACAGAGACAGAGACGGAGACAAAGACCGAGACAGAGGCAGAGACACAGACACAGACAGAGACACAGACAGAGACAGAGACAGAGACAGAGACAGAGACAGAGACAGAGACAGAGACAGAGACAGAGACAGAGACAGAGACAGAGACAGAGACAGAGACAGAGACGGAGACAGAGACAGAGACAGAGACAGAGACAGAGACAGACACAGAGACTGAGACGGTGACAGAGACAGAGGGAGAGACAGCGACAGAGACTGAGACAGCGACAGAGGCAGAGACAGAGACGGAGACAGAGACAGAGGCAGAGACAGAGAAAGAGATAGAGACAGAGACAGAGACAGAGACAGAGACGGAGACAAAGACCGAGAAAGAGACAGAGACTGAGACAGAGGCAGAGACAGAGCCAGGGACTGAGACTGAGACAGAGACAGCGGCAGAGACAGAGACGGACACAGAGACAGAGACACAGACAGAGACAGAGACAGAGACAGAGACGGAGACAGAGGCAAAGACAGAGCCAGGGACAGAGTCGGAGACAGAGACAGAGGGAGAGACAGCTACAGAGGCAGAGACAGAAACAGAGACAGAGACAGTTACGGGGACAGAGACAGAAGCAGAGACAGAGACACAGACAGAGACGGACACTGAGACAGAGACTGAGACAGAGACAGAGACAGCGGCAGAGACAGAGACGGAGACAGGGACAGAGACACAGACAGAGACAGGGACAGGAACAGAGACAGAGACAGATACGGGGACAGAGACAGAGGCAGAGACAGAGACAGAGACAGAGACAGAGACGGAGACAAAGACCGAGACAGAGACAGAGACGGAGACAGAGGCAGAG
>CAMAOD020000270.1:1057500-1060000 GCA_945859595.2 Megachile willughbiella
AGGCAGAGACAGAGACGGACACAGAGACAGAGACACAGACAGAGACAGAGACAGAGACTGAGACAGAGACAGAGACAGAGACAGAGACAGAGACAGAGACAGAGACAGAGACAGAGACAGAGACAGAGACAGATGCATAGACAGAGACGGAGACAGAGACAGCGACAGGGACGGGGCAGAGACAGAGGCAGAGACAGAGACAGAGACAGAGACAGAGGCAGAGACAGAAACAGAGACAGAGACAGATACGGGGACAGAGACAGAGGCAGAGACAGAGACAGAGACAGAGACAGAGACGGAGACAAAGACCGAGACAGAGAAAGAGACGGAGACAGAGGCAGAGACAGAGCCAGGGACAGACACGGAGACAGGGACAGAGGGAGAGACAGCGACAGAGACAGAGACAGAGGCAGAGGCAGAGGCAGAGTCTCAGACAGAGACTCAGACAGAGACAGAGACGGAGACAAAGACCGAGACAGAGGCAGAGACACAGACGCAGACAGAGACACAGACAGAGACAGAGACAGAGACAGAGACAGAGACAGAGACAGAGACAGAGACAGAGACAGAGACAGAGACAGAGACAGAGACAGAGACAGAGACAGAGACAGAGACAGAGACAGAGACGGAGACAGAGACAGAGACAGAGACAGAGACAGAGACAGACACAGAGACTGAGACGGAGACAGAGACAGAGGGAGAGACAGCGACAGAGACTGAGACAGCGACATAGGCAGAGACAGAGACGGAGACAGAGACAGAGGCAGAGACAGAGAAAGAGATAGAGACAGAGACAGAGACAGAGACAGAGACAGAGACGGAGACAAAGACCGAGAAAGAGACAGAGACTGAGACAGAGGCAGAGACAGAGCCAGGGACTGAGACTGAGACAGAGACAGCGGCAGAGACAGAGACGGACACAGAGACAGAGACACAGACAGAGACAGAGACAGAGACAGAGACGGAGACAGAGGCAAAGACAGAGCCAGGGACAGAGTCGGAGACAGAGACAGAGGGAGAGACAGCTACAGAGGCAGAGACAGAAACAGAGACAGAGACAGTTACGGGGACAGAGACAGAGGCAGAGACAGAGACACAGACAGAGACGGACACAGAGACAGAGACTGAGACAGAGACAGAGAAAGCGGCAGAGACAGAGACGGAGACAGAGACAGAGACACAGACAGAGACAGGGACAGGAACAGAGACAGAGACGGAGACAGAGACGGAGACAAAGACCGTGACAGGGACAGAGACGGAGACAGAGGCAGAGACAGAGCCAGGGACAGAGACAGAAACAGAGTCAGAGACGGAGACAGAGGCAGAGATAGAGACAGAGACAGAGACGGAGGCAGAGACAGAGACAGAGACAGAGACAGAGACAGAGACAGAGACAGAGACAGAGACAGAGACAGAGACAGAGACAGAGACAGAGACAGAAACAGAGACAGGGACAGAGACAGAGACAGAGACAGAGACGGAGACAGGGGCAGAGACAGAGCCAGGGACTGAGACTGAGACAGAGACAGCGGCAGAGACAGAGACGGACACAGAGACAGAGACACAGACAGAGACAGAGACAGAGACTGAGACAGAGACAGAGACAGAGACAGAGACAGAGACAGAGACAGAGACAGAGACAGTGACAGAGACAGATGCATAGACAGAGACGGAGACAGAGACAGCGACAGGGCCAGGGAGAGGGACGGGGCAGAGACAGAGGCAGAGACAGAGACAGAGACAGAGACAGAGGCAGAGACAGAAACAGAGACGGAGACAGATACGGGGACAGAGACAGAGGCAGAGACAGAGACAGAGGCAGAGACAGAGACGGAGACAAAGACCGAGACAGAGACAGAGACGGAGACAGAGGCAGAGACAGAGCCAGGGACAGACACGGAGACAGGGACAGAGGGAGAGACAGCGACAGAGACAGAGACAGAGGCAGAGGCAGAGGCAGAGTCTCAGACAGAGACGGTGACAGAGACAGAGACGGAGACAAAGACCGAGACAGAGGCAGAGACACAGACACAGACAGAGACACAGACAGAGACAGAGACACAGACAGAGACAGAGACAGAGACAGAGACAGAGACAGAGACAGAGACAGAGACAGAGACAGAGGCAGAGACAGAGCCAGGGACAGAGACAGAGACAGAGACAGTGGGAGAGACAGCGACAGAGACAGAGACAGAGACAGAGACAGAGACAGGGACAGAGAGAGAGACAGAGACAGAGACAGAGGCAGAGGCAGAGACAGATATAGAGACAGAGACGGAGACAGAGACAGAGACAGAGACTGAGACTGAGACAGAGACAGAGACAGAGACAGAGACAGAGACAGAGACAGAGACAGAGACAGAGACAGAGACAGAGACAGATGCATAGACAGAGACGGAGACAGAGACAGCGACAGGGACGGGGCAGAGACAGAGGCAGAGACAGAGACAGAGACAGAGACAGAGGCAGAGACAGAAACAGAGACAGAGACAGATACGGG
>CAMAOD020000270.1:1067500-1077500 GCA_945859595.2 Megachile willughbiella
ACGGAGACAGAGGCAGAGACAGAGACGGACACAGAGACAGAGACACAGACAGAGACAGAGACAGAGACTGAGACAGAGACAGAGACAAAGACAGAGACAGAGACAGAGACAGAGACAGAGACAGAGACAGAGACAGAGACAGAGACAGAGACAGAGACAGAGACAGAGACAGAGACAGAGACAGAGACAGAGACAGAGACGGAGACAAAGACCGAGACAGAGACAGAGACGGAGACAGAGGCAGAGACAGAGCCAGGGACTGAGACTGAGACAGAGACAGCGGCAGAGACAGAGACAGAGACAGAGACAGAGACAGAGACAGAGACAGAGACAGAGACAGAAACAGAGACAGAGACAGAGACAGAGACAGACACAGAGACTGAGACGGAGACAGAGACAGAGGGAGAGACAGCGACAGAGACTGAGACAGAGACAGAGACAGAGACAGGGACAGAGAGAGAGACAGAGACAGAGACAGAGACAGAGACAGATGCATAGACAGAGACGGAGACAGAGACAGCGACAGGGCCAGGGAGAGGGACGGGGCAGAGACAGAGGCAGAGACAGAGACAGAGACAGAGACAGAGGCAGAGACAGAAACAGAGACAGAGACAGATACGGGGACAGAGACAGAGGCAGAGACAGAGACAGAGACAGAGACAGAGACGGAGACAAAGACCGAGACAGAGACAGAGACGGAGACAGAGGCAGAGACAGAGCCAGGGACAGACACGGAGACAGGGACAGAGGGAGAGACAGCGACAGAGACAGAGACAGAGGCAGAGGCAGAGGCAGAGTCTCAGACAGAGACAGAGACAGAGACAGAGACGGAGACAAAGACCGAGACAGAGGCAGAGACACAGACACAGACAGAGACACAGACAGAGACAGAGACAGAGACAGAGACAGAGACAGAGACAGAGACAGAGACAGAGACAGAGACAGAGACAGAGACAGAGACAGAGACAGAGACAGAGACAGAGACAGAGACAGAGACAGAGACAGAGACAGAGACAGAGACAGAGACGGAGACAAAGACCGAGACAGAGACAGAGACGGAGACAGAGGCAGAGACAGAGCCAGGGACTGAGACTGAGACAGAGACAGCGGCAGAGACAGAGACAGAGACAGAGACAGAGACAGAGACAGAGACAGAGACAGAGACAGAGACAGAGACAGAGACAGAGACAGACACAGAGACTGAGACGGAGACAGAGACAGAGGGAGAGACAGCGACAGAGACTGAGACAGAGACAGAGACAGAGACAGGGACAGAGAGAGAGACAGAGACAGAGACAGAGACAGAGACAGATGCATAGACAGAGACGGAGACAGAGACAGCGACAGGGCCAGGGAGAGGGACGGGGCAGAGACAGAGGCAGAGACAGAGACAGAGACAGAGACAGAGACGGAGACAAAGACCGAGACAGAGACAGAGACGGAGACAGAGGCAGAGACAGAGCCAGGGACTGAGACTGAGACAGAGACAGAGGCAGAGACAGAGACGGAGACAGAGACAGAGACAGAGACAGAGACAGAGACAGACACAGAGACAGAGACAGAGACAGAGACAGAGACAGAGACAGAGACAGAGACAGAGACAGAGACAGAGACAGAGACAGAGACGGAGACAGAGACAGAGACAGAGACAGAGACAGAGACAGACACAGAGACTGAGACGGAGACAGAGACAGAGGGAGAGACAGCGACAGAGACTGAGACAGCGACAGAGGCAGAGACAGAGACGGAGACAGAGACAGAGGCAGAGACAGAGAAAGAGATAGAGACAGAGACAGAGACAGAGACAGAGACGGAGACAAAGACCGAGAAAGAGACAGAGACTGAGACAGAGGCAGAGACAGAGCCAGGGACTGAGACTGAGACAGAGACAGCGGCAGAGACAGTGACGGACACAGAGACAGAGACACAGACAGAGACAGAGACAGAGACAGAGACGGAGACAGAGGCAAAGACAGAGCCAGGGACAGAGTCGGAGACAGAGACAGAGGGAGAGACAGCTACAGAGGCAGAGACAGAAACAGAGACAGAGACAGTTACGGGGACAGAGACAGAGGCAGAGACAGAGACACAGACAGAGACGGACACAGAGACAGAGACTGAGACAGAGACGGAGACAGCGGCAGAGACAGAGACGGAGACAGAGACAGAGACACAGACAGAGACAGGGACAGGAACAGAGACAGAGACGGAGACAGAGACGGAGACAAAGACCGTGACAGGGACAGAGACGGAGACAGAGGCAGAGACAGAGCCAGGGACAGAGACAGAAACAGAGTCAGAGACGGAGACAGAGGCAGAGATAGAGACAGAGACAGAGACGGAGGCAGAGACAGAGACAGAGACAGAGACAGAGACAGAGACAGAGACAGAGACAGAGACAGAGACAGAGACAGAGACACAGACAGAGACAGAAACCGAGACAGGGACCGAGACAGAGACAGAGACGGAGACAGAGGCAAAGACAGAGCCAGGGACAGAGTCGGAGACAGAGACAGAGGGAGAGACAGCGACAGAGGCAGAGACAGAAACAGAGACAGAGACAGATACGGGGACAGAGACAGAGGCAGAGACAGAGACAGAGACAGAGACAGAGACAGAGACAGAGACAGAAACAGAGACAGGGACAGAGACAGAGACAGAGACAGAGACCGAGAGAGAGACAGAGGCAGAGACAGAGATAGAGACAGAGACGGAGACAGAGACAGAGACTGAGACAGAGACAGAGACAGAGACAGAGACAGAGACAGAGACAGAGACAGAGACACAGAAAGAGACAGAAACCGAGACAGGGACCGAGACAGAGACAGAGACGGAGACAGAGGCAAAGACAGAGCCAGGGACAGAGTCGGAGACAGAGACAGAGGGAGAGACAGCTACAGAGGCAGAGACAGAAACAGAGACAGAGACAGTTACGGGGACAGAGACAGAGGCAGAGACAGAGACACAGACAGAGACAGAGACAGAGACAGAGACAGAGACAGAGACAGAGACAGAAACAGAGACAGAGACAGAGACGGAGACAAAGACCGAGAAAGAGACAGAGACGGAGACAGGGGCAGAGACAGAGCCAGGGACTGAGACTGAGACAGAGACAGTGGCAGAGACAGAGACGGACACAGAGACAGAGACACAGACGGAGACAGAGACAGGGACTGAGACAGAGACAGAGACAGAGACAGAGACAGAGACAGAGACAGAGACAGAGACAGAGACAGAGACAGAGACAGAGACAGAGACAGAGACAGATGCATAGACAGAGACGGAGACAGAGACAGCGACAGGGCCAGGGAGAGGGACGGGGCAGAGACAGAGGCAGAGACAGAGACAGAGACAGAGACAGAGGCAGAGACAGAAACAGAGACGGAGACAGATACGGGGACAGAGACAGAGGCAGAGACAGAGACAGAGACAGAGACAGAGACAGAGACGGAGACAAAGACCGAGACAGAGACAGAGACGGAGACAGAGGCAGAGACAGAGCCAGGGACAGACACGGAGACAGGGACAGAGGGAGAGACAGCGACAGAGACAGAGACAGAGGCAGAGGCAGACACAGAGACTGAGACGGAGACAGAGACAGAGGGAGAGACAGCGACAGAGACTGAGACAGAGACAGAGACAGAGACAGGGACAGAGAGAGAGACAGAGACAGAGACAGAGGCAGAGGCAGAGACAGATATAGAGACAGAGACGGAGACAGAGACAGAGACAGAGACTGAGACTGAGACAGAGACAGCGGCAGAGATAGAGACAGAGACGGAGACAGAGACAGAGACAGAGACTGAGACAGAGACAGAGACAGAGACAGAGACAGAGACACAGACAGAGACAGAAACCGAGACAGGGACAGAGACAGAGACAGAGAGAGAGACAGAGACAGAGGCAGAGACAGAGATAGAGACAGAGACGGAGACAGAGACAGAGACAGAGACTGAGACAGAGACAGAGACAGAGACAGAGACTGAGACAGAGACACAGACAGAGACGGAGACAAAGACCGAGACAGAGACAGAGACGGAGACAGAGGCAGAGACAGAGCCAGGGACAGAGACAGAGACAGAGACAGAGACAGAGACAGAGACAGAGACAGAGACAGAGACAGAGACAGAGACAGAGACAGAGACGGAGACAGAGACAGAGACAGAGACTGAGACAGAGACAGAGACAGAGACAGAGACTGAGACAGAGACAGAGGGAGAGACGGAGACAAAGACCGAGACAGAGACAGAGACAGAGACGGAGACAGAGGCAGAGACAGAGCCAGGGACAGAGACAGAGACAGAGACAGAGACAGAGACAGAGACAGAGACAGAGACAGAGACAGAGACAGAGACAGAGACAGAGACAGAGACAGAGACAGAGACAGAGACAGAGACACAGACAGGGACAGAAACCGAGACAGGGACAGAGACAGAGACGGAGAGAGAGACAGAGACAGAGGCAGAGACAGAGATAGAGACAGAGACGGAGACAGAGACAGAGACAGAGACTGAGACAGAGACAGAGACAGAGGCGGAGACAAAGACCGAGACAGAGACAGAGACGGAGACAGAGGCAGAGACAGAGACGGACACAGAGACAGAGACACAGACAGAGACAGAGACAGAGACTGAGACAGAGACAGAGACAGAGACAGAGACAGAGACAGAGACAGAGACAGAGAGAGAGACAGAGACAGAGACAGAGACAGAGACAGATGCATAGACAGAGACGGAGACAGAGACAGCGACAGGGCCAGGGAGAGGGACGGGGCAGAGACAGAGGCAGAGACAGAGACAGAGACAGAGACAGAGACAGAGGCAGAGACAGAAACAGAGACAGAGACAGATACGGGGACAGAGACAGAGGCAGAGACAGAGACAGAGATAGAGACAGAGACGGAGACAAAGACCGAGACAGAGACAGAGACGGAGACAGAGGCAGAGACAGAGCCAGGGACAGACACGGAGACAGGGACAGAGGGAGAGACAGCGACAGAGACAGAGACAGAGGCAGAGGCAGAGGCAGAGTCTCAGACAGAGACAGAGACAGAGACAGAGACGGAGACAAAGACCGAGACAGAGGCAGAGACACAGACACAGACAGAGACACAGACAGAGACAGAGACAGAGACAGAGACAGAGACAGAGACAGAGACAGAGACAGAGACAGAGACAGAGACAGAGACAGAGACAGAGACAGAGACAGAGACAGAGACAGAGACAGAGACAGAGACAGAGACAGAGACAGAGACAGAGACGGAGACAAAGACCGAGACAGAGACAGAGACGGAGACAGAGGCAGAGACAGAGCCAGGGACTGAGACTGAGACAGAGACAGCGGCAGAGACAGAGACAGAGACAGAGACAGAGACAGAGACAGAGACAGAGACAGAGACAGAGACAGAGACAGAGACAGAGACAGAGACAGACACAGAGACTGAGACGGAGACAGAGACAGAGGGAGAGACAGCGACAGAGACTGAGACAGAGACAGAGACAGAGACAGGGACAGAGAGAGAGACAGAGACAGAGACAGAGACAGAGACAGAGACAGAGACAGAGACAGAGACAGACACAGAGACTGAGACGGAGACAGAGACTGAGACAGAGACAGAGGCGGAGACAAAGACCGAGACAGAGACAGAGACAGAGACAGAGACAGGGACAGAGAGAGAGACAGAGACAGAGACAGAGGCAGAGGCAGAGACAGATATAGAGACAGAGACGGAGACAGAGACAGAGACAGAGACTGAGACTGAGACAGAGACAGCGGCAGAGACAGAGACGGAGACAGAGACAGAGACAAGGACCGAGACAGAGACAAGGACCGAGACAGAGACAGAGACGGAGACAGAGGCAAAGACAGAGCCAGGGACAGAGTCGGAGACAGAGACAGAGGGAGAGACAGCGACAGAGGCAGAGACAGAAACAGAGACAGAGACAGATACGGGGACAGAGACAGAGGCAGAGACAGAGACAGAGACAGAGACAGAGACAGAGACAGAGACAGAAACAGATACAGGGACAGAGACAGAGACAGAGACAGAGACCGAGATAGAGACAGAGGCAGAGACAGAGATAGAGACAGAGACGGAGACAGAGACAGAGACAGAGACTGAGACAGAGACAGAGACAGAGACAGAGACAGAGACAGAGACACAGACAGAGACAGAAACCGAGACAGGGACAGAGACAGAGACGGAGAGAGAGACAGAGACAGAGGCAGAGACAGAGATAGAGACAGAGACGGAGACAGAGACAGAGACAGAGACTGAGACAGAGACAGAGACAGAGGCGGAGACAAAGACCGAGACAGAGACAGAGACGGAGACAGAGGCAGAGACAGAGACGGACACAGAGACAGAGACACAGACAGAGACAGAGACAGAGACAGAGACAGAGACAGAGACAGAGACAGAGACAGAGACAGAGACAGAGACAGAGACAGATGCATAGACAGAGACGGAGACAGAGACAGCGACAGGGCCAGGGAGAGGGACGGGGCAGAGACAGAGGCAGAGACAGAGACAGAGACAGAGACAGAGACAGAGGCAGAGACAGAAACAGAGACAGAGACAGATACGGGGACAGAGACAGAGGCAGAGACAGAGACAGAGATAGAGACAGAGACGGAGACAAAGACCGAGACAGAGACAGAGACGGAGACAGCGGCAGAGACAGTGATGGACACAGAGACAGAGACACAGACAGAGACAGAGACAGAGACAGAGACGGAGACAGAGGCAAAGACAGAGCCAGGGACAGAGTCGGAGACAGAGACAGAGGGAGAGACAGCTACAGAGGCAGAGACAGAAACAGAGACAGAGACAGTTACGGGGACAGAGACAGAGGCAGAGACAGAGACACAGACAGAGACGGACACAGAGACAGAGACTGAGACAGAGACGGAGACAGCGGCAGAGACAGAGACGGAGACAGAGACAGAGACACAGACAGAGACAGGGACAGGAACAGAGACAGAGACGGAGACAGAGACGGAGACAAAGACCGTGACAGGGACAGAGACGGAGACAGAGGCAGAGACAGAGCCAGGGACAGAGACAGAAACAGAGTCAGAGACGGAGACAGAGGCTGAGATAGAGACAGAGACAGAGACGGAGGCAGAGACAGAGACAGAGACAGAGACAGAGACAGAGACAGAGACAGAGACAGAGACAGAGACAGAGACACAGACAGAGACAGAAACCGAGACAGGGACCGAGACAGAGACAGAGACGGAGACAGAGGCAAAGACAGAGCCAGGGACAGAGTCGGAGACAGAGACAGAGGGAGAGACAGCGACAGAGGCAGAGACAGAAACAGAGACAGAGACAGATACGGGGACAGAGACAGAGGCAGAGACAGAGACAGAGACAGAGACAGAGACAGAGACAGAGACAGAAACAGAGACAGGGACAGAGACAGATACAGAGACAGAGACCGAGAGAGAGACAGAGGCAGAGACAGAGATAGAGACAGAGACGGAGACAGAGACAGAGACAGAGACTGAGACAGAGACAGAGACAGAGACAGAGACAGAGACAGAGACAGAGACACAGACAGAGACAGAAACCGAGACAGGGACCGAGACAGAGACAGAGACGGAGACAGAGGCAAAGACAGAGCCAGGGACAGAGTCGGAGACAGAGACAGAGGGAGAGACAGCTACAGAGGCAGAGACAGAAACAGAGACAGAGACAGTTACGGGGACAGAGACAGAGGCAGAGACAGAGACACAGACAGAGACAGAGACAGAGACAGAGACAGAGACAGAGACAGAGACAGAAACAGAGACAGAGACAGAGACAGAGACGGAGACAAAGACCGAGACAGAGACAGAGACGGAGACAGAGGCAGAGACAGAGCCAGGGACAGAGACAGAGACAGAGACAGAGACAGAGACAGAGACAGAGACAGAGACAGAGACAGAGACGGAGACAGAGACAGAGACAGAGACTGAGACAGAGACAGAGACAGAGACAGAGACTGAGACAGAGACAGAGAGAGAGACGGAGACAAAGACCGAGACAGAGACAGAGACAGAGACGGAGACAGAGGCAGAGACAGAGCCAGGGACAGAGACAGAGACAGAGACAGAGACAGAGACAGAGACAGAGACAGAGACAGAGACAGAGACAGAGACAGAGACAGAGACAGAGACGGAGACAGAGACAGAGACAGAGCCAGGGACAGAGACAGAGACAGAGACAGTGGGAGAGACAGCGACAGAGACAGAGACAGAGACGGAGACGGAGACGGAGACAAAGACCGAGTCAGAGACAGAGACGGAGACAGAGGCAGAGACAGAGCCAGGGACAGACACGGAGACAGGGACAGAGGGAGAGACAGCGACAGAGACAGAGACAGAGGCGGAGGCAGAGGCAGAGTCTCAGACAGAGACAGAGACAGAGACAGAGACGGAGACAAAGACCGAGACAGAGGTAGAGACACAGACACAGACAGAGACACAGACAGAGACAGAGACAGAGACAGAGACAGAGACAGAGACAGAGACTGAGACAGAGACAGAGGCAGAGGCAGAGACAGAGACGGAGACAAAGACCGAGACAGAGACAGAGACGGAGACAGAGGCAGAGACAGAGCCAGGGACTGAGACTGAGACAGAGACAGCGGCAGAGACAGAGACAGAGACAGAGACAGAGACAGAGACAGAGACAGAGACAGAGACAGAGACAGACACAGAGACTGAGACGGAGACAGAGACAGAGGGAGAGACAGCGACAGAGACTGAAACAGAGACAGAGACAGAGACAGGGACAGAGAGAGAGACAGAGACAGAGACAGAGGCAGAGGCAGAGACGGATATAGAGGCAGAGACAGAGTCAGAGACGGAGACAGAGGCAGAGACAGAGCCAGCGACAGAGACAGAGACAGAGACAGAGGGAGAGACAGCGACAGAGACAGAGACAGAGACGGAGACGGAGACAGAGACAGAGACAGAGACAGAGACAGAGACAGAGACAGAGACAGAGACAGAGACAGAGACAGAGACAGAGACAGAGACAGAGACAGAGACAGAGACAGAGACAGAGACAGAGACAGAGACAGAGACAGAGACAGAGACAGAAACAGAGACAGAGACAGAGACGGAGACAAAGTCCGAGAAAGAGACAGAGACGGAGACAGGGGCAGAGACAGAGCCAGGGACTGAGACTGAGACAGAGACGGACACAGAGACAGAGAAACAGACAGAGACAGAGACAGAGACTGAGACTGAGACAGAGACAGAGACAGAGACAGAGACAGGGACAGAGACAGAGACAGAGACAGATGCATAGACAGAGACGGAGACAGAGACAGCGACAGGGCCAGGGAGAGGGACGGGGCAGAGACAGAGGCAGAGACAGAGACAGAGACAGAGGCAGAGACAGAAACAGAGACAGAGACAGATACGGGGACAGAGACAGAGGCAGAGACAGAGACAGAGACAGAGACAGAGACGGAGACAAAGACCGAGACAGAGACAGAGACGGAGACAGAGGCAGAGACAGAGCCAGGGACAGACACGGAGACAGGGACAGAGGGAGAGACAGCGACAGAGACAGAGACAGAGGCAGAGGCAGAGGCAGAGTCTCAGACAGAGACGGTGACAGAGACAGAGACGGAGACAAAGACCGAGACAGAGGCAGAGACACAGACACAGACAGAGACACAGACAGAGACAGAGACACAGACAGAGACAGAGACAGAGACAGAGACAGAGACAGAGACAGAGACAGAGACAGAGACAGAGACAGAGACAGAGACAGATGCATAGACAGAGACGGAGACAGAGACAGCGACAGGGGCAGAGACACAGACACAGACAGAGACACAGACAGAGACAGAGACAGAGACAGAGACAGAGACAGAGACAGAGATAGGGACAGAGACAGAGACGGAGACAAAGACCGAGACAGAGACAGAGACGGAGACAGAGGCAGAGACAGAGCCAGGGACTGAGACTGAGACAGAGACAGCGGCAGAGACAGAGACAG
>CAMAOD020000270.1:1082500-1085000 GCA_945859595.2 Megachile willughbiella
ACAGAGACAGAGACAGAGACAGAGACAGAGACAGAGACAGAGACAGAGACAGAGACAGAGACACAGACAGAGACAGAAACCGAGACAGGGACCGAGACAGAGACAGAGACGGAGACAGAGGCAAAGACAGAGCCAGGGACAGAGTCGGAGACAGAGACAGAGGGAGAGACAGCGACAGAGGCAGAGACAGAAACAGAGACAGAGACAGATACGGGGACAGAGACAGAGGCAGAGACAGAGACAGAGACAGAGACAGAGACAGAGACAGAGACAGAAACAGAGACAGGGACAGAGACAGATACAGAGACAGAGACCGAGAGAGAGACAGAGGCAGAGACAGAGATAGAGACAGAGACGGAGACAGAGACAGAGACAGAGACTGAGACAGAGACAGAGACAGAGACAGAGACAGAGACAGAGACAGAGACACAGACAGAGACAGAAACCGAGACAGGGACCGAGACAGAGACAGAGACGGAGACAGAGGCAAAGACAGAGCCAGGGACAGAGTCGGAGACAGAGACAGAGCGAGAGACAGCTACAGAGGCAGAGACAGAAACAGAGACAGAGACAGTTACGGGGACAGAGACAGAGGCAGAGACAGAGACACAGACAGAGACAGAGACAGAGACAGAGACAGAGGCAGAGACAGAGACAGAAACAGAGACAGAGACAGAGACAGAGACGGAGACAAAGACCGAGACAGAGACAGAGACGGAGACAGAGGCAGAGACAGAGCCAGGGACAGAGACAGAGACAGAGACAGAGACAGAGACAGAGACAGAGACAGAGACAGAGACAGAGACGGAGACAGAGACAGAGACAGAGACTGAGACAGAGACAGAGACAGAGACAGAGACTGAGACAGAGACAGAGAGAGAGACGGAGACAAAGACCGAGACAGAGACAGAGACAGAGACGGAGACAGAGGCAGAGACAGAGCCAGGGACAGAGACAGAGACAGAGACAGAGACAGAGACAGAGACAGAGACAGAGACAGAGACAGAGACAGAGACAGAGACAGAGACAGAGACGGAGACAGAGACAGAGACAGAGCCAGGGACAGAGACAGAGACAGAGACAGTGGGAGAGACAGCGACAGAGACAGAGACAGAGACGGAGACGGAGACGGAGACAAAGACCGAGTCAGAGACAGAGACGGAGACAGAGGCAGAGACAGAGCCAGGGACAGACACGGAGACAGGGACAGAGGGAGAGACAGCGACAGAGACAGAGACAGAGGCGGAGGCAGAGGCAGAGTCTCAGACAGAGACAGAGACAGAGACAGAGACGGAGACAAAGACCGAGACAGAGGTAGAGACACAGACACAGACAGAGACACAGACAGAGACAGAGACAGAGACAGAGACAGAGACAGAGACAGAGACTGAGACAGAGACAGAGGCAGAGGCAGAGACAGAGACGGAGACAAAGACCGAGACAGAGACAGAGACGGAGACAGAGGCAGAGACAGAGCCAGGGACTGAGACTGAGACAGAGACAGGGGCAGAGACAGAGACAGAGACAGAGACAGAGACAGAGACAGAGACAGAGACAGAGACAGAGACAGAGACAGACACAGAGACTGAGACGGAGACAGAGACAGAGGGAGAGACAGCGACAGAGACTGAAACAGAGACAGAGACAGAGACAGGGACAGAGAGAGAGACAGAGACAGAGACAGAGGCAGAGGCAGAGACGGATATAGAGGCAGAGACAGAGTCAGAGACGGAGACAGAGGCAGAGACAGAGCCAGCGACAGAGACAGAGACAGAGACAGAGGGAGAGACAGCGACAGAGACAGAGACAGAGACGGAGACGGAGACAGAGACAGAGACAGAGACAGAGACAGAGACAGAGACAGAGACAGAGACAGAGACAGAGACAGAGACAGAGACAGAGACAGAGACAGAGACAGAGACAGAGACAGAGACAGAGACAGAGACAGAGACAGAGACAG
Source organism: Megachile willughbiella (assembly GCA_945859595.2). Lineage (NCBI taxonomy): Eukaryota > Metazoa > Arthropoda > Insecta > Hymenoptera > Megachilidae > Megachile > Megachile willughbiella. The sequence continues at coordinate 1,084,461 of CAMAOD020000270.1, forward strand.
AGACAGAGACAGAGACAGAAACAGAGACAGAGACAGAGACGGAGACAAAGTCCGAGAAAGAGACAGAGACGGAGACAGGGGCAGAGACAGAGCCAGGTACTGAGACTGAGACAGAGACGGACACAGAGACAGAGAAACAGACAGAGACAGAGACAGAGACTGAGACTGAGACAGAGACAGAGACAGAGACAGAGACAGGGACAGAGACAGAGACAGAGACAGATGCATAGACAGAGACGGAGACAGAGACAGCGACAGGGCCAGGGAGAGGGACGGGGCAGAGACAGAGGCAGAGACAGAGACAGAGACAGAGGCAGAGACAGAAACAGAGACAGAGACAGATACGGGGACAGAGACAGAGGCAGAGACAGAGACAGAGACAGAGACAGAGACGGAGACAAAGACCGAGACAGAGACAGAGACGGAGACAGAGGCAGAGACAGAGCCAGGGACAGACACGGAGACAGGGACAGAGGGAGAGACAGCGACAGAGACAGAGACAGAGGCAGAGGCAGAGGCAGAGTCTCAGACAGAGACGGT
>CAMAOD020000270.1:1095000-1102500 GCA_945859595.2 Megachile willughbiella
GAGACAGAGACAGAGACAGAGACGGAGACAGAGGCAGAGACAGAGCCAGGGACTGAGACTGAGACAGAGACAGCGGCAGAGACAGAGACGGACACAGAGACAGAGACACAGACAGAGACAGAGACAGAGACAGAGACGGAGACAGAGGCAGAGATAGAGACAGAGACAGAGACGGAGGCAGAGACAGAGAAAGAGATAGAGACAGAGACAGAGACAGAGACAGAGACGGAGACAAAGACCGAGAAAGAGACAGAGACTGAGACAGAGGCAGAGACAGAGCCAGGGACTGAGACTGAGACAGAGACAGCGGCAGAGACAGAGACGGACACAGAGACAGAGACACAGACAGAGACAGAGACAGAGACAGAGACGGAGACAGAGGCAAAGACAGGGCCAGGGACAGAGTCGGAGACAGAGACAGAGGGAGAGACAGCTACAGAGGCAGAGAGAGAAACAGAGACAGAGACAGTTACGGGGACAGAGACAGAGGCAGAGACAGAGACGGAGACAAAGACCGAGACAGAGACAGAGACGGAGACAGAGGCAGAGACAGAGCCAGGGACAGAGACAGAGACAGAGACAGAGACAGAGACAGAGACAGAGACAGAGACGGAGACAGAGACAGAGACAGAGCCAGGGACAGAGACAGAGACAGAGACTGAGACAGAGACAGAGACAGAGACAGAGACAGAGACACAGACAGAGACAGATGCATAGCCAGAGACGGAGACGGAGACAGCGACAGGGCCAGGGAGAGGGACGGGGCAGAGACAGAGGCAGAGACAGAGATAGAGACAGAGACGGAGACAGAGACAGAGACAGAGACTGAGACAGAGACAGAGACAGAGACAGAGACAGAGACAGAGACAGAGACACAGACAGAGACAGAAACCGAGACAGGGACAGAGACAGAGACAGAGAGAGAGACAGAGACAGAGGCAGAGACAGAGATAGAGACAGAGACGGAGACAGAGACAGAGACAGAGACAGAGACACAGACAGAGACAGAAACCGAGACAGGGACAGAGACAGAGACAGAGAGAGAGACAGAGACAGAGGCAGAGACAGAGACAGGGACAGAGACAGGGACAGAGACAGAGACGGAGACAGGGGCAGAGACAGAGCCAGGGACTGAAACTGAGACGGAGACAGCGGCAGAGACAGAGACGGACACAGAGACAGAGACACAGACAGAGACAGAGACAGAGACTGAGACAGAGACAGAGACAGAGACAGAGACAGTGACAGAGACAGAGACAGAGACAGATGCATAGCCAGAGACGGAGACGGAGACAGCGACAGGGCCAGGGAGAGGGACGGGGCAGAGACAGAGGCAGAGACAGAGACAGAGACAGAGACAGAGGCAGAGACAGAAACAGAGACAGAGACAGATACGGGGACAGAGACAGAGGCAGGGACAGAGACAGAGACAGAGACAGAGACGGAGACAAAGACCGAGACAGAGACAGAGACGGAGACAGAGGCAGAGACAGAGCCAGGGACAGACACGGAGACAGGGACAGAGGGAGAGACAGCGACGGAGACAGAGACAGAGGCAGAGGCAGAGGCAGAATCTCAGACAGAGACGGTGACAGAGACAGAGACGGAGACAAAGACCGAGACAGAGGCAGAGACACAGACACAGACAGAGACACAGACAGAGACAGAGACACAGACAGAGACAGAGACAGAGACAGAGACAGAGACAGAGACAGAGACAGAGACAGAGACAGAGACAGAGACAGAGACAGAGACAGAGGCAGAGACAGAGCCAGGGACAGAGACAGAGACAGAGACAGTGGGAGAGACAAAGACCGAGACAGAGGCAGAGACACAGACACAGACAGAGACACAGACAGAGACAGAGACACAGACAGAGACAGAGACAGAGACAGAGACAGAGACAGAGACAGAGACAGAGACAGAGACAGAGACAGAGACAGAGACAGAGGCAGAGACAGAGCCAGGGACAGAGACAGAGACAGAGACAGTGGGAGAGACAGCGACAGAGACAGAGACAGAGACGGAGACGGAGACAGAGACAGAGACAGAGACAGAGACAGAGACAGAGACAGAGACAGAGACAGAGACAGAAACAGAGACAGAGACAGAAGCAGAGACAGAGACAGAGACGGAGACAAAGACCGAGAAAGAGACAGAGACGGAGACAGGGGCAGAGACAGAGTCAGGGACTGAGACTGAGACAGAGACAGCGGCAGAGACAGAGACGGACACAGAGACAGAGACACAGACAGAGACAGAGACAGAGACAGAGACTAAGACAGAGACAGAGACAGAGACAGAGACAGAGACAGAGACAGAGACAGAGACAGAGACAGAGACAGATGCATAGACAGAGACGGAGACAGAGACAGCGACAGGGCCAGGGAGAGGGACGGGGCAGAGACAGAGGCAGAGACAGAGACAGAGACAGAGACAGAGGCAGAGACAGAAACAGAGACAGAGACAGATACGGGGACAGAGACAGAGGCAGAGACAGAGACAGAGACAGAGACAGAGACGGAGACAAAGACCGAGACAGAGACAGAGACGGAGACAGAGGCAGAGACAGAGCCAGGGACAGACACGGAGACAGGGACAGAGGGAGAGACAGCGACAGAGACTTAGACAGAGGCAGAGGCAGAGGCAGAGTCTCAGACAGAGACAGAGACAGAGACAGAGACGGAGACAAAGACCGAGACAGAGGCAGAGACACAGACACAGACAGAGACACAGACAGAGACAGAGACAGAGACAGAGACAGAGACAGAGACAGAGACAGAGACAGAGACAGAGACAGAGACAGAGACAGAGACAGAGACAGAGACAGAGACAGAGACAGAGACAGAGACAGAGACGGAGACAAAGACCGAGACAGAGACAGAGACGGAGACAGAGGCAGAGACAGAGCCAGGGACTGAGACTGAGACAGAGACAGCGGCAGAGACAGAGACAGAGACAGAGACAGAGACAGAGACAGAGACAGAGACAGAGACAGACACAGAGACTGAGACGGAGACAGAGACAGAGGGAGAGACAGCGACAGAGACTGAGACAGAGACAGAGACAGAGACAGGGACAGAGAGAGAGACAGAGACAGAGACAGAGGCAGAGGCAGAGACAGATATAGAGACAGAGACGGAGACAGAGACAGAGACAGAGACTGAGACTGAGACAGAGACAGCGGCAGAGACAGAGACGGAGACACAGACAGAGACAAAGACCGAGACAGAGACAGAGACGGAGACAGAGGCAAAGACAGAGCCAGGGACAGAGTCGGAGACAGAGACAGAGGGAGAGACAGCGACAGAGGCAGAGACAGAAACTGAGACAGAGACAGATACGGGGACAGAGACAGAGGCAGAGACAGAGACAGAGACAGAGACAGAGACAGAGACAGAGACAGAGACAGAGACAGAGACAGAAACAGAGACAGGGACAGAGACAGAGACAGAGACAGAGACAGAGACAGAGACAGAAACAGATACAGGGACAGAGACAGAGACAGAGACAGAGACCGAGATAGAGACAGAGGCAGAGACAGAGATAGAGACAGAGACGGAGACAGAGACAGAGACAGAGACTGAGACAGAGACAGAGACAGAGACAGAGACAGAGACAGAGACACAGACAGAGACAGAAACCGAGACAGGGACAGAGACAGAGACGGAGAGAGAGACAGAGACAGAGGCAGAGACAGAGATAGAGACAGAGACGGAGACAGAGACAGAGACAGAGACTGAGACAGAGACAGAGACAGAGGCGGAGACAAAGACCGAGACAGAGACAGAGACGGAGACAGAGGCAGAGACAGAGACGGACACAGAGACAGAGACACAGACAGAGACAGAGACAGAGACAGAGACAGAGACAGAGACAGAGACAGAGACAGAGACAGAGACAGAGACAGAGACAGATGCATAGACAGAGACGGAGACAGAGACAGCGACAGGGCCAGGGAGAAGGACGGGGCAGAGACAGAGGCAGAGACAGAGACAGAGACAGAGACAGAGACAGAGGCAGAGACAGAAACAGAGACAGAGACAGATACGGGGACAGAGACAGAGGCAGAGACAGAGACAGAGATAGAGACAGAGACGGAGACAAAGACCGAGACAGAGACAGAGACGGAGACAGCGGCAGAGACAGTGACGGACACAGAGACAGAGACACAGACAGAGACAGAGACAGAGACAGAGACGGAGACAGAGGCAAAGACAGAGCCAGGGACAGAGTCGGAGACAGAGACAGAGGGAGAGACAGCTACAGAGGCAGAGACAGAAACAGAGACAGAGACAGTTACGGGGACAGAGACAGAGGCAGAGACAGAGACACAGACAGAGACGGACACAGAGACAGAGACTGAGACAGAGACGGAGACAGCGGCAGAGACAGAGACGGAGACAGAGACAGAGACACAGACAGAGACAGGGACAGGAACAGAGACAGAGACGGAGACAGAGACGGAGACAAAGACCGTGACAGGGACAGAGACGGAGACAGAGGCAGAGACAGAGCCAGGGACAGAGACAGAAACAGAGTCAGAGACGGAGACAGAGGCTGAGATAGAGACAGAGACAGAGACGGAGGCAGAGACAGAGACAGAGACAGAGACAGAGACAGAGACAGAGACAGAGACAGAGACAGAGACAGAGACACAGACAGAGACAGAAACCGAGACAGGGACCGAGACAGAGACAGAGACGGAGACAGAGGCAAAGACAGAGCCAGGGACAGAGTCGGAGACAGAGACAGAGGGAGAGACAGCGACAGAGGCAGAGACAGAAACAGAGACAGAGACAGATACGGGGACAGAGACAGAGGCAGAGACAGAGACAGAGACAGAGACAGAGACAGAGACAGAGACAGAAACAGAGACAGGGACAGAGACAGATACAGAGACAGAGACCGAGAGAGAGACAGAGGCAGAGACAGAGATAGAGACAGAGACGGAGACAGAGACAGAGACAGAGACTGAGACAGAGACAGAGACAGAGACAGAGACAGAGACAGAGACAGAGACACAGACAGAGACAGAAACCGAGACAGGGACCGAGACAGAGACAGAGACGGAGACAGAGGCAAAGACAGAGCCAGGGACAGAGTCGGAGACAGAGACAGAGGGAGAGACAGCTACAGAGGCAGAGACAGAAACAGAGACAGAGACAGTTACGGGGACAGAGACAGAGGCAGAGACAGAGACACAGACAGAGACAGAGACAGAGACAGAGACAGAGACAGAGACAGAGACAGAAACAGAGACAGAGACAGAGACAGAGACGGAGACAAAGACCGAGACAGAGACAGAGACGGAGACAGAGGCAGAGACAGAGCCAGGGACAGAGACAGAGACAGAGACAGAGACAGAGACAGAGACAGAGACAGAGACAGAGACAGAGACGGAGACAGAGACAGAGACAGAGACTGAGACAGAGACAGAGACAGAGACAGAGACTGAGACAGAGACAGAGAGAGAGACGGAGACAAAGACCGAGACAGAGACAGAGACAGAGACGGAGACAGAGGCAGAGACAGAGCCAGGGACAGAGACAGAGACAGAGACAGAGACAGAGACAGAGACAGAGACAGAGACAGAGACAGAGACAGAGACAGAGACAGAGACAGAGACGGAGACAGAGACAGAGACAGAGCCAGGGACAGAGACAGAGACAGAGACAGTGGGAGAGACAGCGACAGAGACAGAGACAGAGACGGAGACGGAGACGGAGACAAAGACCGAGTCAGAGACAGAGACGGAGACAGAGGCAGAGACAGAGCCAGGGACAGACACGGAGACAGGGACAGAGGGAGAGACAGCGACAGAGACAGAGACAGAGGCGGAGGCAGAGGCAGAGTCTCAGACAGAGACAGAGACAGAGACAGAGACGGAGACAAAGACCGAGACAGAGGTAGAGACACAGACACAGACAGAGACACAGACAGAGACAGAGACAGAGACAGAGACAGAGACAGAGACAGAGACAGAGACTGAGACAGAGACAGAGGCAGAGGCAGAGACAGAGACGGAGACAAAGACCGAGACAGAGACAGAGACGGAGACAGAGGCAGAGACAGAGCCAGGGACTGAGACTGAGACAGAGACAGCGGCAGAGACAGAGACAGAGACAGAGACAGAGACAGAGACAGAGACAGAGACAGAGACAGAGACAGACACAGAGACTGAGACGGAGACAGAGACAGAGGGAGAGACAGCGACAGAGACTGAAACAGAGACAGAGACAGAGACAGGGACAGAGAGAGAGACAGAGACAGAGACAGAGGCAGAGGCAGAGACGGATATAGAGGCAGAGACAGAGTCAGAGACGGAGACAGAGGCAGAGACAGAGCCAGCGACAGAGACAGAGACAGAGACAGAGGGAGAGACAGCGACAGAGACAGAGACAGAGACGGAGACGGAGACAGAGACAGAGACAGAGACAGAGACAGAGACAGAGACAGAGACAGAGACAGAGACAGAGACAGAGACAGAGACAGAGACAGAGACAGAGACAGAGACAGAGACAGAGACAGAGACAGAGACAGAGACAGAGACAGAGACAGAGACAGAGACAGAAACAGAGACAGAGACAGAGACGGAGACAAAGTCCGAGAAAGAGACAGAGACGGAGACAGGGGCAGAGACAGAGCCAGGTACTGAGACTGAGACAGAGACGGACACAGAGACAGAGAAACAGACAGAGACAGAGACAGAGACTGAGACTGAGACAGAGACAGAGACAGAGACAGAGACAGGGACAGAGACAGAGACAGAGACAGATGCATAGACAGAGACGGAGACAGAGACAGCGACAGGGCCAGGGAGAGGGACGGGGCAGAGACAGAGGCAGAGACAGAGACAGAGACAGAGGCAGAGACAGAAACAGAGACAGAGACAGATACGGGGACAGAGACAGAGGCAGAGACAGAGACAGAGACAGAGACAGAGACGGAGACAAAGACCGAGACAGAGACAGAGACGGAGACAGAGGCAGAGACAGAGCCAGGGACAGACACGGAGACAGGGACAGAGGGAGAGACAGCGACAGAGACAGAGACAGAGGCAGAGGCAGAGGCAGAGTCTCAGACAGAGACGGTGACAGAGACAGAGACGGAGACAAAGACCGAGACAGAGGCAGAGACACAGACACAGACAGAGACACAGACAGAGACAGAGACACAGACAGAGACAGAGACAGAGACAGAGACAGAGACAGAGACAGAGACAGAGACAGAGACAGAGACAGAGACAGAGACAGAGACAGAGACAGAGACAGAGACAGAGACAGAGACAGAGACAGAGACAGAGACAGAGACAGAGACAGAGACAGAGACAGAGACAGAGACAGAGACAGAGACAGAAGCAGAGATAGAGACAGAGACGGAGACAAAGACCGAGAAAGAGACAGAGACGGAGACAGGGGCAGAGACAGAGTCAGGGACTGAGACTGAGACAGAGACAGCGGCAGAGACAGAGACGGACACAGAGACAGAGACAGAGAC
>CAMAOD020000270.1:1105000-1107500 GCA_945859595.2 Megachile willughbiella
CAGAGACGGAGACAGAGACAGAGACAGAGACTGAGACTGAGACAGAGACAGCGGCAGAGACAGAGACGGAGACAGAGACAGAGACAAAGACCGAGACAGAGACAGAGACGGAGACAGAGGCAAAGACAGAGCCAGGGACAGAGTCGGAGACAGAGACAGAGGGAGAGACAGCGACAGAGGCAGAGACAGAAACAGAGACAGAGACAGATACGGGGACAGAGACAGAGGCAGACACAGAGACAGAGGCAGAGACAGAGACAGAGACAGAGACAGAAACAGAGACAGGGACAGAGACAGAGGCAGAGACAGAGACCGAGAGAGAGACAGAGGCAGAGACAGAGATAGAGACAGAGACGGAGACAGAGACAGAGACAGAGCCTGAGACAGAGACAGAGACAGAGACAGAGACAGAGACACAGACAGAGACAGAAACCGAGACAGAGACAGAGACAGACACAGAGACTGAGACGGAGACAGAGACAGAGGGAGAGACAGCGACAGAGACTGAGACAGAGACAGAGACAGAGACAGGGACAGAGAGAGAGACAGAGACAGAGACAGAGGCAGAGGCAGAGACAGATATAGAGACAGAGACGGAGACAGAGACAGAGACAGAGACTGAGACTGAGACAGAGACAGCGGCAGAGACAGAGACGGAGACAGAGACAGAGACAAAGACCGAGACAGAGACAGAGACGGAGACAGAGGCAAAGACAGAGCCAGGGACAGAGTCGGAGACAGAGACAGAGGGAGAGACAGCGACAGAGGCAGAGACAGAAACAGAGACAGAGACAGATACGGGGACAGAGACAGAGGCAGACACAGAGACAGAGGCAGAGACAGAGACAGAGACAGAGACAGAAACAGAGACAGGGACAGAGACAGAGACAGAGACAGAGACCGAGAGAGAGACAGAGGCAGAGACAGAGATAGAGACAGAGACGGAGACAGAGACAGAGACAGAGCCTGAGACAGAGACAGAGACAGAGACAGAGACAGAGACAGAGACAGAGACACAGACAGAGACAGAAACCGAGACAGGGACAGAGACAGAGACAGAGAGAGAGACAGAGACAGAGGCAGAGACAGAGATTGAGACAGAGACGGAGACAGAGACAGAGACAGAGACTGAGACAGAGACAGAGACAGAGACAGAGACGGAGACAAAGACCGAGTCAGAGACAGAGACGGAGACAGAGGCAGAGACAGAGCCAGGGACAGAGACAGAGACAGAGACAGAGACAGAGACGGAGACAGAGACAGAGACAGAGCCAGGGACAGAGACAGAGACAGGGACAGTGGGAGAGACAGCGACAGAGACAGAGACAGAGACGGAGACGGAGACAGAGACAGAGACAGAGACAGAGACAGAGACAGAGACAGAGACAGAGACAGAGACAGAGACAGAGACAGAAACAGAGACAGAGACAGAGACGGAGACAAAGACCGAGAAAGAAACAGAGACGGAGACAGGGGCAGAGACAGAGCCAGGGACTGAGACTGAGACAGAGACAGCGGCAGAGACAGAGACGGACACAGAGACAGAGACACAGACAGAGACAGACACAGAGACTGAGACAGAGACAGAGACAGAGACAGAGACAGAGACAGAGACAGAGACAGAGACAGAGACAGAGACTGAGACAGAGACAGAGACAGAGACAGAGACAGAGACTGAGACTGAGACAGTGACAGCGGCAGAGACAGAGACGGAGACAGAGACAGAGACAAGGACCGAGACAGAGACAAGGACCGAGACAGAGACAGAGACGGAGACAGAGGCAAAGACAGAGCCAGGGACAGAGTCGGAGACAGAGACAGAGGGAGAGACAGCGACAGAGGCAGAGACAGAAACAGAGACAGAGACAGATACGGGGACAGAGACAGAGGCAGAGACAGAGACAGAGACAGAGACAGAGACAGAGACAGACACAGAGACTGAGACGGAGACAGAGACAGAGGGAGAGACAGCGACAGAGACTGAGACAGCGACAGAGGCAGAGACAGAGACGGAGACAGAGACAGAGGCAGAGACAGAGAAAGAGATAGAGACAGAGACAGAGACAGAGACAGAGACGGAGACAAAGACCGAGAAAGAGACAGAGACTGAGACAGAGGCAGAGACAGAGCCAGGGACTGAGACTGAGACAGAGACAGCGGCAGAGACAGAGACGGACACAGAGACAGAGACACAGACAGAGACAGAGACAGAGACAGAGACGGAGACAGAGGCAAAGACAGGGCCAGGGACAGAGTCGGAGACAGAGACAGAGGGAGAGACAGCTACAGAGGCAGAGAGAGAAACAGAGACAGAGACAGTTACGGGGACAGAGACAGAGGCAGAGACAGAGACACAGACAGAGACGGACACAGAGACAGAGACTGAGACAGAGACGGAGACAGCGGCAGAGACAGAGACGGAGACAGAGACAGAGACACAGACAGAGACAGGGACAGGAACAGAGACAGAGACGGAGACAGAGACGGAGACAAAGACCGT
>CAMAOD020000270.1:1115000-1125000 GCA_945859595.2 Megachile willughbiella
CAGAGACAGAGGGAGAGACAGCGACAGAGGCAGAGACAGAAACTGAGACAGAGACAGATACGGGGACAGAGACAGAGGCAGAGACAGAGACAGAGACAGAGACAGAGACAGAGACAGAGACAGAGACAGAGACAGAGACAGAAACAGAGACAGGGACAGAGACAGAGACAGAGACAGAGACCGAGAGAGAGACAGAGGCAGAGACAGAGATAGAGACAGAGACGGAGACAGAGACAGAGACAGAGACTGAGACAGAGACAGAGACAGAGACAGAGACAGAGACAGAGACAGAGACAGAGACACAGACAGAGACAGAAACCGAGACAGGGACAGAGACAGAGACAGAGAGAGAGACAGAGACAGAGGCAGAGACAGAGATTGAGACAGAGACGGAGACAGAGACGGAGACAGAGACTGAGACAGAGACAGAGACAGATGCATAGACAGAGACGGAGACAGAGACGGAGACAGAGGCAGAGACAGAGCCAGGGACAGACACGGAGACAGAGACAGAGACAGAGACAGACACAGAGACTGAGACGGAGACAGAGACAGAGGGAGAGACAGCGACAGAGACTGAGACAGAGACAGAGACAGAGACAGGGACAGAGAGAGAGACAGAGACAGAGACAGAGGCAGAGGCAGAGACAGATATAGAGACAGAGACGGAGACAGAGACAGAGACAGAGACTGAGACGGAGACAAAGACCGAGACAGAGGCAGAGACACAGACACAGACAGAGACACAGACAGAGACAGAGACAGAGACAGAGACAGAGACAGAGACAGAGACAGAGACAGAGCCAGGGACTGAGACTGAGACAGAGACAGCGGCAGAGACAGAGACAGAGACAGAGACAGAGACAGAGACAGAGACAGAGACAGACACAGAGACTGAGACGGAGACAGAGACAGAGGGAGAGACAGCGACAGAGACTGAGACAGAGACAGAGACAGAGACAGGGACAGAGAGAGAGACAGAGACAGAGACAGAGGCAGAGGCAGAGACAGATATAGAGACAGAGACGGAGACAGAGACAGAGACAGAGACTGATACTGAGACAGAGACAGCGGCAGAGACAGAGACGGAGACAGAGACAGAGACAAGGACCGAGACAGAGACAAGGACCGAGACAGAGACAGAGACGGAGACAGAGGCAAAGACAGAGCCAGGGACAGAGTCGGAGACAGAGACAGAGGGAGAGACAGCGACAGAGGCAGAGACAGAAACAGAGACAGAGACAGATACGGGGACAGAGACAGAGGCAGAGACAGAGACAGAGACAGAGACAGAGACAGAGACAGAGACAGAAACAGAGACAGGGACAGAGACAGAGACAGAGACAGAGACCGAGAGAGAGACAGAGGCAGAGACAGAGATAGAGACAGAGACGGAGACAGAGACAGAGACAGAGACTGAGACAGAGACAGAGACAGAGACAGAGACAGAGACAGAGACACAGACAGAGACAGAAACCGAGACAGGGACAGAGACAGAGACAGAGAGAGAGACAGAGACAGAGGCAGAGACAGAGATAGAGACAGAGACGGAGACAGAGACAGAGACAGAGACTGAGACAGAGACAGAGACAGAGGCGGAGACAAAGACCGAGACAGAGACAGAGACGGAGACAGAGGCAGAGACAGAGACGGACACAGAGACAGAGACACAGACAGAGACAGAGACAGAGACTGAGACAGAGACAGAGACAGAGACAGAGACAGAGACAGAGACAGAGACAGAGACAGAGACAGAGACAGAGACAGAGACAGAGACGGAGACAAAGACCGAGACAGAGACAGAGACGGAGACAGAGGCAGAGACAGAGCCAGGGACTGAGACTGAGACAGAGACAGCGGCAGAGACAGAGACAGAGACAGAGACAGAGACAGAGACAGAGACAGAGACAGAGACAGAGACAGAGACAGACACAGAGACTGAGACGGAGACAGAGACAGAGGGAGAGACAGCGACAGAGACTGAGACAGAGACAGAGACAGAGACAGGGACAGAGAGAGAGACAGAGACAGAGACAGAGGCAGAGGCAGAGACAGATATAGAGACAGAGACGGAGACAGAGACAGAGACAGAGACTGAGACAGAGACAGAGACAGAGACAGAGACGGAGACAAAGACCGAGACAGAGACAGAGACGGAGACAGAGGCAGAGACAGAGCCAGGGACAGAGACAGAGGCAGAGGCAGAGACAGAGACAGAGACGGAGACAGAGACAGAGACGGAGACAGAGACAGAGACAGAGCCAGGGACAGAGACAGAGACAGGGACAGTGGGAGAGACAGCGACAGAGACAGAGACAGAGACGGAGACGGAGACAGAGACAGAGACAGAGACAGAGGCTGGGACAGAGAGAGAGACAGAGACAGAGACAGAGGCAGAGACAGAAACAGAGACAGAGACAGATACGGGGACAGAGACAGAGGCAGAGACAGAGACAGAGACAGAGACGGACACAGAGACAGAGACGGGGACAGAGACAGAGACACAGACAGAGACAGAGACAGAGACAGAGACAGAGACAGAGACAGAGACAGAGACAGAGACAGAGACAGAGACAGAGACAGAGACAGAGACAGAGACAGAGACAGAGACAGAGACAGAGACGGAGACAGAGGCAGAGACAGAGACAGGGACAGAGAGAGAGACTGAGACAGAGACAGAGGCAGAGGCAGAGACAGATATAGAGACAGAGACGGAGACAGAGACAGAGACAGAGACTGAGACTGAGACAGAGACAGCGGCAGAGACAGAGACGGAGACAGAGACAGAGACAAGGACCGAGACAGAGACAAGGGCCGAGACAGAGACAGAGACGGAGACAGAGGCAAAGACAGAGCCAGGGACAGAGTCGGAGACAGAGACACAGGGAGAGACAGCGACAGAGGCAGAGACAGAAACAGAGACAGAGACAGATACGGGGACAGAGACAGAGGCAGAGACAGAGACAGAGACAGAGACAGAGACAGAGACAGAGACAGAAACAGAGACAGGGACAGAGACAGAGACAGAGACAGAGACCGAGACAGAGGCAGAGACGGAGACAGAGGCAGAGACAGAGCCAGGGACTGAGACTGAGACAGAGACAGCGGCAGAGACAGAGACAGAGACAGAGACAGAGACAGAGACAGAGACAGAGACAGAGACAGAGACATAGACAGACACAGAGACTGAGACGGAGACAGAGACAGAGGGAGAGACAGCGACAGAGACTGAGACAGAGACAGAGACAGAGACAGGGACAGAGAGAGAGACAGAGACAGAGACAGAGGCAGAGGCAGAGACAGATATAGAGACAGAGACGGAGACAGAGACAGAGACAGAGACTGAGACTGAGACAGAGACAGAGACAGAGGCGGAGACAAAGACCGAGACAGAGACAGAGACGGAGACAGAGGCAGAGACAGAGACGGACACAGAGACAGAGACACAGACAGAGACAGAGACAGAGACTGAGACAGAGACAGAGACAGAGACAGAGACTGAGACAGAGACAGAGACAGAGACAGAGACAGACACAGAGACTGAGACGGAGACAGAGACAGAGGGAGAGACAGCGACAGAGACTGAGACAGAGACAGAGACAGAGACAGGGACAGAGAGAGAGACAGAGACAGAGACAGAGGCAGAGACAGAAACAGAGACAGAGAGAGATACGGGGACAGAGACAGAGGCAGAGACAGAGACAGAGACAGAGACGGACACAGAGACAGAGACGGGGACAGAGACAGAGACACAGACAGAGACAGAGACAGAGACAGAGACAGAGACAGAGACAGAGACAGAGACAGAGACAGAGACAGAGACAGAGACAGAGACAGAGACAGAGACAGAGACAGAGACAGAGACAGAGACAGAGACAGAGACAGAGACAGAGACGGAGACAGAGGCAGAGACAGAGCCAGGGACAGAGACAGAGACAGAGGCAGAGGGAGAGACAGCGACAGAGACAGAGACGGAGACGGAGACAGAGACAGAGACAGAGACAGAGACAGAGACAGAGACAGAGACAGAGACGGAGACAGAGACAGAGACAGAGACAGAGACAGAGACAGAGACAGAGACAGAAACAGAGACAGGGACAGAGACGGAGACAAAGACCGAGAAAGAGACAGAGACGGAGACAGGGGCAGAGACAGAGCCAGGGACTGAGACTGAGACAGAGACAGCGGCAGAGACAGAGACGGACACAGAGACAGAGACACAGACAGAGACAGAGACAGACTCTGAGACAGAGACAGAGACAGAGACAGAGACAGAGACAGGGACAGAGACAGAGACAGAGACAGATGCATAGACAGAGACGGAGACAGAGACGGAGACAGAGGCAGAGACAGAGCCAGGGACAGACACGGAGACAGGGACAGGGGGAAAGACAGCGACAGAGACAGAGACAGAGGCAGAGGCAGAGGCAGAGTCTCAGACAGAGACAGAGACAGAGACAGAGACAGAGACGGAGACAAAGACCGAGACAGAGGCAGAGACACAGACACAGACAGAGACACAGACAGAGACAGAGACAGAGGGAGAGACAGCGACAGAGGCAGAGACAGAGACGGAGACAGAGACAGAGACAGAGACAGAGACACAGACAGAGACAGAGGCAGAGACAGAGAAAGAGATAGAGACAGAGACAGAGACAGAGACAGAGACGGAGACAAAGACCGAGAAAGAGGCAGAGACGGAGACAGAGGCAGAGACAGAGCCAGGGACTGAGACTGAGACAGAGACAGCGGCAGAGACAGAGACGGACACAGAGACAGAGACACAGACAGAGACAGAGACAGAGACTGAGACAGCGACAGAGACAGAGACTGATACAGAGACAGAGACAAATACAAATACAGAGACAGAGACAGAGACGGAGACAAAGACCGAGACAGAAGCAGAGACACAGACAGAGACAGAGACAGAGACAGAAACAGAGACAGAGACCAAGACAGAGACAGAAACAGAGACAGAGACAGAGACAGAGACAGAGACAGAGACAGAGACAGAGACAGAGACAGAGACAGAGACAGAGACAGAGACGGAGACAGAGACAGAGACAGAGACAGAGACAGAGACAGAGACAGAGACAGAGACAGAGACAGAGACAGAGACAGAGACAGAGACAGAAACAGAGACAGGGACAGAGACAGAGACAGAGACAGAGACAGAGAGAGAGACAGAGGCAGAGACAGAGATAGAGACAGAGACGGAGACAGAGACAGAGACAGAGACTGAGACAGAGACAGAGACAGAAACAGAGACAGAGACAGAGACACAGACAGAGACAGAAACCGAGACAGGGACAGAGACAGAGACAGAGAGAGAGACAGAGACAGAGGCAGAGACAGAGATAGAGACAGAGACGGAGACAGAGACAGAGACAGAGACTGAGACAGAGACAGAGACAGAGACAGAGACGGAGACAAAGACCGAGACAGAGACAGAGACGGAGACAGAGGCAGAGACAGAGCCAGGGTCAGAGACAGAGACAGAGACAGAGACAGAGACAGAGACAGAGACAGAGACAGAGACAGAGACAGAGACAGAGACAGAGACAGAGACGGAGACAGAGACAGAGACAGAGACAGAGACAGAGACAGAGACAGAGACAGAGACGGAGACAGAGACAGAGACAGAGACAGAAACAGAGACAGGGACAGAGACAGAGACAGAGACAGAGACAGAGAGAGAGACAGAGGCGGAGACAGAGATAGAGACAGAGACGGAGACAGAGACAGAGACAGAGACTGAGACAGAGACAGAGACAGAGACAGAGACAGAGACAGAGACAGAGACAGAGACAGAGACAGAGACGGAGACAAAGACCGAGACAGAGGCAGAGACGGAGACAGAGGCAGAGACAGAGCCAGGGACTGAGACTGAGACAGAGACAGCGGCAGAGACAGAGACAGAGGCAGAGGCAGAGGCAGAGTCTCAGACAGAGACAGAGACAGAGACAGAGACGGAGACAAAGACCGAGACAGAGGCAGAGACACAGACACAGACAGAGACACAGACAGAGACAGAGACAGAGACAGAGACAGAGACAGAGACAGAGACAGAGACAGAGACAGAGACAGAGACAGAGACAGAGACAGAGACGGAGACAAAGACCGAGACAGAGGCAGAGACGGAGACAGAGGCAGAGACAGAGCCAGGGACTGAGACTGAGACAGAGACAGCGGCAGAGACAGAGACAGAGACAGAGACAGAGACAGAGACAGAGACAGAGACAGAGACAGAGACATAGACAGACACAGAGACTGAGACGGAGACAGAGACAGAGGGAGAGACAGCGACAGAGACTGAGACAGAGACAGAGACAGAGACAGGGACAGAGAGAGAGACAGAGACAGAGACAGAGGCAGAGGCAGAGACAGATATAGAGACAGAGACGGAGACAGAGACAGAGACAGAGACTGAGACTGAGACAGAGACAGAGACAGAGGCGGAGACAAAGACCGAGACAGAGACAGAGACGGAGACAGAGGCAGAGACAGAGACGGACACAGAGACAGAGACACAGACAGAGACAGAGACAGAGACTGAGACAGAGACAGTGACAGAGACAGAGACAGAGACAGAGACAGAGACAGAGACAGAGACAGAGACAGAGACAGAGACAGATGCATAGACAGAGACGGAGACAGAGACAGCGACAGGGCCAGGGAGAGGGACGGGGCAGAGACAGAGGCAGAGACAGAGACAGAGACAGAGACAGAGGCAGAGACAGAAACAGAGACAGAGACAGATACGGGGACAGAGACAGAGGCAGAGACAGAGACAGAGACAGAGACAGAGACGGAGACAGAGACCGAGACAGAGACAGAGACGGAGACAGAGGCAGAGACAGAGCCAGGGACAGACACGGAGACAGGGACAGAGGGAGAGACAGCGACAGAGACAGAGACAGAGGCAGAGGCAGAGGCAGAGTCTCAGACAGAGACAGAGACAGAGACAGAGACGGAGACAAAGACCGAGACAGAGGCAGAGACACAGACACAGACAGAGACACAGACAGAGACTGAGACGGAGACAGAGACAGAGGGAGAGACAGCGACAGAGACTGAGACAGAGACAGAGACAGAGACAGGGACAGAGAGAGAGACAGAGACAGAGACAGAGGCAGAGACAGAAACAGAGACAGAGACAGATACGGGGACAGAGACAGAGGCAGAGACAGAGACAGAGACAGAGACGGACACAGAGACAGAGACGGGGACAGAGACAGAGACACAGACACAGACAGAGACAGAGACAGAGACAGAGACAGAGACAGAGACAGAGACAGAGACAGAGACAGAGACAGAGACAGAGACAGAGACAGAGACAGAGACAGAGACAGAGACAGAGACGGAGACAGAGGCAGAGACAGAGCCAGGGACAGAGACAGAGACAGAGACAGAGGGAGAGACAGCGACAGAGACAGAGACGGAGACGGAGACAGAGACAGAGACAGAGACAGAGACAGAGACAGAGACAGAGACAGATACAGAGACAGAGACAGAGACAGAGACAGAGACAGAGACAGAGACAGAGACAGAGACAGAAACAGAGACAGAGACAGAGACGGAGACAAAGACCGAGAAAGAGACAGAGACGGAGACAGGGGCAGAGACAGAGCCAGGGACTGAGACAGAGACAGAGACAGAGACGGAGACAAAGACCGAGACAGAGACAGAGACGGAGACAGAGGCAGAGACAGAGCCAGGGACTGAGACTGAGACAGAGACAGCGGCGGAGACAGAGACAGAGACAGAGACAGAGACAGAGACAGAGACAGAGACAGAGACAGAGACAGACACAGAGACTGAGACGGAGACAGAGACAGAGGGAGAGACAGCGACAGAGACTGAGACAGAGACAGAGACAGAGACAGGGACAGAGAGAGAGACAGAGACAGAGACAGAGGCAGAGACAGAAACAGAGACAGAGAGAGATACGGGGACAGAGACAGAGGCAGAGACAGAGACAGAGACAGAGACGGACACAGAGACAGAGACGGGGACAGAGACAGAGACACAGACAGAGACAGAGACAGAGACAGAGACAGAGACGGAGACAGAGGCAGAGACAGAGCCAGGGACAGACACGGAGACAGGGACAGGGGGAGAGACAGCGACAGAGACAGAGACAGAGGCAGAGGCAGAGGCAGAGTCTCAGACAGAGACAGAGACAGAGACAGAGACAGAGACGGAGACAAAGACCGAGACAGAGGCAGAGACACAGACACAGACAGAGACACAGACAGAGACAGAGACGGAGGGAGAGACAGCGACAGAGGCAGAGACAGAGACGGAGACAGAGACAGAGACAGAGACAGAGACACAGACAGAGACAGAGGCAGAGACAGAGAAAGAGATAGAGACAGAGACAGAGACAGAGACAGAGACGGAGACAAAGACCGAGAAAGAGGCAGAGACGGAGACAGAGGCAGAGACAGAGCCAGGGACTGAGACTGAGACAGAGACAGCGGCAGAGACAGAGACGGACACAGAGACAGAGACACAGACAGAGACAGAGACAGAGACAGAGACTGAGACAGCGACAGAGACAGAGACTGATACAGAGACAGAGACAAATACAGATACAGAGACAGAGACAGAGACGGAGACAAAGACCGAGACAGAAGCAGAGACACAGACAGAGACAGAGACAGAGACAGAAACAGAGACAGAGACCAAGACAGAGACAGAAACAGAGACAGAGACAGAGACAGAGACAGAGACAGAGACAGAGACAGAGACAGAGACAGAGACAGAGACAGAGACAGAGACGGAGACAGAGACAGAGACAGAGACAGAGACAGAGACAGAGACAGAGACAGAGACAGAGACAGAGACAGAGACAGAGACAGAGACAGAAACAGAGACAGGGACAGAGACAGAGACAGAGACAGAGACAGAGAGAGAGACAGAGGCAGAGACAGAGATAGAGACAGAGACGGAGACAGAGACAGAGACAGAGACTGAGACAGAGACAGAGACAGAAACAGAGACAGAGACAGAGACACAGACAGAGACAGAAACCGAGACAAGGACAGAGACAGAGACAGAGAGAGAGACAGAGACAGAGGCAGAGACAGAGATAGAGACAGAGACGGAGACAGAGACAGAGACAGAGACTGAGACAGAGACAGAGACAGAGACAGAGACGGAGACAAAGACCGAGACAGAGACAGAGACGGAGACAGAGGCAGAGACAGAGCCAGGGACAGAGACAGAGACAGAGACAGTGACAGAGACAGAGACAGAGACAGAGACAGAGACAGAGACAGAGACAGAGACGGAGACAGAGACAGAGACAGAGACAGAGACAGAGACAGAGACAGAGACAGAGACGGAGACAGAGACAGAGACAGAGACAGAAACAGAGACAGGGACAGAGACAGAGACAGAGACAGAGACAGAGAGAGAGACAGAGGCGGAGACAGAGATAGAGACAGAGACGGAGACAGAGACAGAGACAGAGACTGAGACGGAGACAAAGACCGAGACAGAGACAGAGACGGAGACAGAGGCAGAGACAGAGCCAGGGACAATGACGGAGACAGAGACAGAGATAGAGACAGACACAGACACAGAGACAGAGACAGAGACAAAGACGGATATAGAGGCAGAGACAGAGTCAGAGACGGAGACAGAGGCAGAGACAGAGCCAGCGACAGAGACAGAGACAGAGACAGAGGGAGAGACAGCGACAGAGACAGAGACAGAGACGGAGACGGAGACAGAGACAGAGACAGAGACAGAGACAGACACAGAGACAGAGACAGAGACAGGGACAGAGACAGAGACAGAGACAGAGACAGAGACAGAAACAGAGACAGTGACAGAGACGGAGACAAAGTCCGAGAAAGAGACAGAGACGGAGACAGGGGCAGAGACAGAGCCAGGGACTGAGACTGAGACAGAGACAGCGGCAGAGACAGAGACGGACACAGAGACAGAGACACAGACAGAGACAGAGACAGAGACTGAGACAGAGACAGAG
>CAMAOD020000270.1:1130000-1190000 GCA_945859595.2 Megachile willughbiella
AGACAGAGACGGAGACAGAGGCAGAGACAGAGCCAGGGACTGAGACTGAGACGGAGACAGCGGCAGAGACAGAGACGGACACAGAGACAGAGACACAGACAGAGACAGAGACAGAGACTGAGACAGAGACAGAGACAGAGACAGAGACAGAGACAGAGACAGAGACAGAGACAGATGCATAGACAGAGACGGAGACTGAGACAGCGACAGGGCCAGGGAGAGGGACGGGGCAGAGACAGAGGCAGAGACAGAGACAGAGACAGAGACAGAGGCAGAGACAGAAACAGAGACAGATACGGGGACAGAGACAGAGGCAGAGACAGAGACAGAGACAGAGACAGAGACGGAGACAAAGACGGAGACAAAGACCGAGACAGAGACAGAGACGGAGACAGAGGCAGAGACAGAGCCAGCGACTGAGATTGAGACAGAGACAGCGGCAGAGACAGAGACAGAGACAGAGACAGAGACAGAGACAGAGACAGAGACAGAGACAGAGACAGAGACAGAGACAGAGACAGAGACAGAGACAGAGACAGAGACAGAGACAGAGACAGAGACAGAGACAGACACAGAGACTGAGACGGAGACAGAGACAGAGGGAGAGACAGCGACAGAGACTGAGACAGAGACAGAGACAGAGACAGGGACAGAGAGAGAGACAGAGACAGAGACAGAGGCAGAGGCAGAGACAGATATAGAGACAGAGACGGAGACAGAGACAGAGACAGAGACTGAGACTGAGACAGAGACAGCGGCAGAGACAGAGACGGAGACAGAGACAGAGACAAAGACCGAGACAGAGACAGAGACGGAGACGGAGGCAAAGACAGAGCCAGGGACAAAGTCGGAGACAGAGACAGAGAGAGAGACAGCGACAGAGGCAGAGATAGAAACAGAGACAGAGACAGATACGGGGACAGAGACAGAGGCAGAGACAGGGACAGAGACAGAGACAGAGACAGAGACAGAGACAGAGACAGAAACAGAGACAGGGACAGAGACAGAGACAGAGACAGAGACCGAGAGAGAGACAGAGGCAGAGACAGAGATAGAGACAGGGACGGAGACAGAGACAGAGACAGAGACTGAGACAGAGGCAGAGACAGAGACGGACACAGAGACAGAGACACAGACAGAGACAGAGACAGAGACTGAGACAGAGACAGAGACAGAGACAGAGACAGAGACAGAGACGGAGACAGAGACAGAGACAGAGACAGAGACAGAGACAGAGACAGAGACAGAGACAGATGCATAGACAGAGACGGAGACAGAGACAGCGACAGGGCCAGGGAGAGGGACGGGGCAGAGACAGAGGCAGAGACAGAGACAGAGACAGAGACAGAGGCAGAGACAGAAACAGAGACAGAGACAGATACGGGGACAGAGACAGAGGCAGAGACAGAGACAGAGACAGAGACAGAGACGGAGACAGAGGCAGAGACAGAGCCAGGGACAGACACGGAGACAGGGACAGAGGGAGAGACAGCGACAGAGACAGAGACAGAGGCAGAGGCAGAGGCAGAGTCTCAGACAAAGACAGAGACAGAGACAGAGACGGAGACAAAGACCGAGACAGAGGCAGAGACACAGACACAGACAGAGACACAGACAGAGACAGAGACAGAGACAGAGACAGAGACAGAGACAGAGACAGAGACAGAGACAGAGACAGAGACAGAGACAGAGACAGAGACAGAGACAGAGACAGAGACAGAGACAGAGACAGAGTCAGAGGCGGAGACAGAGGCAGAGACAGAGCCAGGGACAGAGACTGAGACAGAGACAGAGGGAGAGACAGCGACAGAGGCAGAGACAGAGACGGAGACAGAGACAGAGACAGAGACAGAGACAGAGACAGAGGCAGAGACAGAGAAAGAGATAGAGACAGAGACAGAGACAGAGACAGAGACGGAGACAAAGACCGAGAAAGAGACAGAGACACAGACAGAGACGGACACAGAGACAGAGACTGAGACAGAGACAGAGACAGCGGCAGAGACAGAGACGGAGACAGAGACAGAGACACAGACAGAGACAGGGACAGGAACAGAGACAGAGACGGAGACAGAGACGGAGACAAAGACCGTGACAGGGACAGAGACGGAGATAGAGGCAGAGACAGAGCCAGGGACAGAGAGAGAAGCAGAGTCAGAGACGGAGACAGAGGCAGAGATAGAGACAGAGACAGAGACGGAGGCAGAGACAGAGACAGAGACAGAGACAGAGACAGAGACAGAGACAGAGACAGAGACAGAGACAGAGACAGAGACAGAGACAGAGACAGAAACAGAGGCAGGGACAGAGACAGAGACAGAGACAGAGACAGAGACAGAGACAGAGACAGAGGCAGAGACAGAGATAGAGACAGAGACGGAGACAGAGACAGAGACAGAGACTGAGACAGAGACAGAGACAGAGACAGAGACGGAGACAAAGACCGAGACAGAGACAGAGACGGAGACAGAGGCAGAGACAGAGCCAGGGACAGAGACGGAGACAGAGACAGAGATAGAGACAGAGACAGACACAGAGACAGAGACAGAGACAAAGACGGAGATAGAGGCAGAGACAGAGTCAGAGACGGAGACAGAGGCAGAGACAGAGCCAGGGACAGAGACAGTGGGAGAGACAGCGACAGAGACAGAGACAGAGACGGAGACGGAGACAGAGACAGAGACAGAGACAGAGACAGAGACAGAGACAGAGACAGAGACAGAGACAGAGACAGAGACAGAGACAGAGACAGAGACAGAGACAGAGACAGACACAGAGACAGAGACCGAGAGAGAGACAGAGGCAGAGACAGAGATAGAGACAGGGACGGAGACAGAGACAGAGACAGAGACTGAGACAGAGGCAGAGACAGAGACGGACACAGAGACAGAGACACAGACAGAGACAGAGACAGAGACTGAGACAGAGACAGAGACAGAGACAGAGACAGAGACAGAGACGGAGACAGAGACAGAGACAGAGACAGAGACAGAGACAGATGCATAGACAGAGACGGAGACAGAGACAGCGACAGGGCCAGGGAGAGGGACGGGGCAGAGACAGAGGCAGAGACAGAGACAGAGACAGAGACAGAGGCAGAGACAGAAACAGAGACAGAGACAGATACGGGGACAGAGACAGAGGCAGAGACAGAGACAGAGACAGAGACAGAGACGGAGACAGAGGCAGAGACAGAGCCAGGGACAGACACGGAGACAGGGACAGAGGGAGAGACAGCGACAGAGACAGAGACAGAGGCAGAGGCAGAGGCAGAGTCTCAGACAAAGACAGAGACAGAGACAGAGACGGAGACAAAGACCGAGACAGAGGCAGAGACACAGACACAGACAGAGACACAGACAGAGACAGAGACAGAGACAGAGACAGAGACAGAGACAGAGACAGAGACAGAGACAGAGACAGAGACAGAGACAGAGACAGAGACAGAGACAGAGACAGAGACAGAGACAGAGACAGAGTCAGAGGCGGAGACAGAGGCAGAGACAGAGCCAGGGACAGAGACTGAGACAGAGACAGAGGGAGAGACAGCGACAGAGGCAGAGACAGAGACGGAGACAGAGACAGAGACAGAGACAGAGACAGAGGCAGAGACAGAGAAAGAGATAGAGACAGAGACAGAGACAGAGACAGAGACGGAGACAAAGACCGAGAAAGAGACAGGGACACAGACAGAGACGGACACAGAGACAGAGACTGAGACAGAGACAGAGACAGCGGCAGAGACAGAGACGGAGACAGAGACAGAGACACAGACAGAGACAGGGACAGGAACAGAGACAGAGACGGAGACAGAGACGGAGACAAAGACCGTGACAGGGACAGAGACGGAGATAGAGGCAGAGACAGAGCCAGGGACAGAGACAGAAGCAGAGTCAGAGACGGAGACAGAGGCAGAGATAGAGACAGAGACAGAGACGGAGGCAGAGACAGAGACAGAGACAGAGACAGAGACAGAGACAGAGACAGAGACAGAGACAGAGACAGAGACAGAGACAGAGACAGAGACAGAAACAGAGGCAGGGACAGAGACAGAGACAGAGACAGAGACACAGACAGAGACAGAGACAGAGACAGAGGCAGAGACAGAGATAGAGACAGAGACGGAGACAGAGACAGAGACAGAGACTGAGACAGAGACAGAGACAGAGACAGAGACGGAGACAAAGACCGAGACAGAGACAGAGACGGAGACAGAGGCTGAGACAGAGCCAGGGACAGAGACGGAGACAGAGACAGAGATAGAGACAGAGACAGACACAGAGACAGAGACAGAGACAAAGACGGAGACAGAGGCAGAGACAGAGTCAGAGACGGAGACAGAGGCAGAGACAGAGCCAGGGACAGAGACAGTGGGAGAGACAGCGACAGAGACAGAGACAGAGACGGAGACGGAGACAGAGACAGAGACAGAGACAGAGACAGAGACAGAGACAGAGACAGAGACAGAGACAGAGACAGAGACAGAGACAGAGACAGAGACAGAGACAGAAGCAGAGACAGAGACAGAGACGGAGACAAAGACCGAGAAAGAGACAGAGACGGAGACAGAGGCAGAGACAGAGCCAAGGACTGAGACTGAGACGGAGACAGCGGCAGAGACAGAGACGGACACAGAGACAGAGACACAGACAGAGACAGAGACAGAGACTGAGACAGAGACAGAGACAGAGACAGAGACAGAGACAGAGACAGAGACAGAGACAGAGACAGAGACAGAGACAGAGACAGATGCATAGACAGAGACGGAGACAGAGACAGCGACAGGGCCAGGGAGAGGGACGGGGCAGAGACAGAGGCAGAGACAGAGACAGAGACAGAGACAGAGGCAGAGACAGAAACAGAGACAGAGACAGATACGGGGACAGAGACAGAGGCAGAGACAGAGACAGAGACAGAGACAGAGACAGAGACGGAGACAAAGACCGAGACAGAGACAGAGACGGAGACAGAGGCAGAGACAGAGCCAGGGACAGACACGGAGACAGGGACAGAGGGAGAGACAGCGACAGAGACAGAGACAGATGCAGAGGCAGAGGCAGAGTCTCAGACAGAGACAGAGACAGAGACAGAGACGGAGACAAAGACCGAGACAGAGGCAGAGACACAGACACAGACAGAGACACAGACAGAGACAGAGACAGAGACAGAGACAGAGACAGAGACAGAGACAGAGACAGAGACAGAGACAGAGACAGAGACAGAGACAGAGACAGAGACAGAGACAGAGACAGAGACGGAGACAAAGACCGAGACAGAGACAGAGACGGAGACAGAGGCAGAGACAGAGCCAGCGACTGAGACTGAGACAGAGACAGCGGCAGAGACAGAGACAGAGACAGAGACAGAGACAGAGACAGAGACAGAGACAGAGACAGAGACAGAGACAGAGACAGAGACAGACACAGAGACAGAGACAGACACAGAGACTGAGACGGAGACAGAGACAGAGGGAGAGACAGCGACAGAGACTGAGACAGAGACAGAGACAGAGACAGGGACAGAGAGAGAGACAGAGACAGAGACAGAGGCAGAGGCAGAGACAGATATAGAGACAGAGACGGAGACAGAGACAGAGACAGAGACTGAGACTGAGACAGAGACAGCGGCAGAGACAGAGACGGAGACAGAGACAGAGACAAAGACCGAGACAGAGACAGAGACGGAGACAGAGGCAAAGACAGAGCCAGGGACAGAGTCTGAGACAGAGACAGAGAGAGAGACAGCGACAGAGGCAGAGATAGAAACAGAGACAGAGACAGATACGGGGACAGAGACAGAGGCAGAGACAGAGACAGAGACAGAGACAGAGACAGAGACAGAGACAGAGACAGAAACAGAGACAGGGACAGAGACAGAGACAGAGACAGAGACCGAGACAGAGACAGAGACGGAGACAGAGGCAAAGACAGAGCCAGGGACAGAGTCGGAGACAGAGACAGAGGGAGAGACAGCGACAGAGGCAGAGACAGAAACAGAGACAGAGACAGATACGGGGACAGAGACAGAGGCAGAGACGGAGACAGAGACAGAGACAGAGACAGAGACAGAGACAGAAACAGAGACAGGGACAGAGACAGAGACAGAGACAGAGACAGAGACCGAGAGAGAGACAGAGGCAGAGACAGAGATAGAGACAGAGCCAGAGACGGAGACAGAGACAGAGACAGAGACTGAGACAGAGACAGAGACAGAGACAGAGACAGAGACAGAGACAGAGACAGAGACAGAGACAGAGACAGAGACAGAGACAGAGACAGATGCATAGACAGAGACGGAGACAGAGACAGCGACAGGGCCACGGAGAGGGATGGGGCAGAGACAGAGGCAGAGACAGAGACAGAGACAGAGACAGAGGCAGAGACAGAAACAGAGACAGAGACAGAGACGGAGACAAAGACCGAGAAGGAGACAGAGACGGAGACAGGGGCAGAGACAGAGCCAGGGACTGAGACTGAGACAGAGACAGCGGCAGACACAGAGACAGAGACAGAGACAGAGACAGAGACGGAGACAGAGACGGAGACAGAGACAGAGACAGAGACAGAGACAGAGACAGAGACAGAGACAGAGACAGAGACAGAAACAGAGACAGGGACAGAGACAGAGACAGAGACAGAAACAGAGAGAGAGACAGAGGCAGAGACAGAGATAGAGACAGAGACAGAGACAGAGACAGAGACAGAGACAGAGACAGAGACAGAAACAGAGACAGAGACAGAGACGGAGACACAGACCGAGAAAGAGACAGAGACGGAGACAGGGGCAGAGACAGAGCCAGGGACTGAGACTGAGACAGGGGCAGAGACAGAGCCAGGGACTGAGACTGAGACAGAGACAGCGGCAGAGACAGAGACGGACACAGAGACAGAGACACAGACAGTGACAGAGACAGAGACTGAGACAGAGACAGAGACAGAGACAGAGACAGAGACAGGGACAGAGACAGAGGCAGAGACACAGACACAGACAGAGACACAGACAGAGACAGAGACAGAGACAGAGACAGAGACAGAGACAGAGACAGAGACAGAGGCAGAGACAGAGCCAGGGACCGACACGGAGACAGGGACAGAGGGAGAGACAGCGACAGAGACAGAGACAGAGGCAGAGGCAGAGGCAGAGGCAGAGGCAGAGTCTCAGACAGAGACAGAGACAGAGACAGAGACAGAGACGGTGACAAAGACCGAGACAGAGGCAGAGACACAGACACAGACAGAGACACAGACAGAGACAGAGACAGAGACAGAGACAGAGACAGAGACAGAGACAGAGACAGAGACAGAGACAGAGACAGAGACAGAGACAGAGACAGAGACAGAGACAGAGACAGAGACAGAGACAGAGACAGAGACAGAGACAGAGACAGAGACAGAGACAGAGACAGAGACAGAGACAGAGACGGAGACAAAGACCGGGACAGAGACAGAGACGGAGACAGAGGCAGAGACAGAGCCAGGGACTGAGACTGAGACAGAGACAGCGGCAGAGACAGAGACAGAGACAGAGACAGAGACAGGGACAGAGACAGAGACAGAGACAGATGCATAGACAGAGACGGAGACAGAGACAGCGACAGGGCCAGGGAGAGGGACGGGGCAGAGACAGAGGCAGAGACAGAGACAGAGACAGAGACAGAGACAGAGGCAGAGACAGAGCCAGGGACAGACACGGAGACAGGGACAGAGGGAGAGACAGCGACAGGGACAGGGACAGAGGCAGAGGCAGAGGCAGAGGCAGAGGCAGAGTCTCAGACAGAGACAGAGACAGAGACAGAGACAGAGACGGAGACAAAGACCGAGACAGAGGCAGAGACACAGACACAGACAGAGACACAGACAGAGACAGAGACAGAGACAGAGACAGAGACAGAGACAGAGACAGAGACAGAGACAGAGACAGAGACAGAGACAGAGACAGAGACAGAGACAGAGACAGAGACAGAGACAGAGACAGAGACAGAGACAGAGACAGAGACAGAGACAGAGACAGAAACAGAGACAGAGACAGAGACGGAGACAAAGACCGAGAAAGAGACAGAGTCCGAGACAGGGGCAGAGACACAGCCAGGGACTGAGACTGAGACAGAGACAGCGGCAGAGACAGAGACGGACACAGAGACAGAGACACAGACAGAGACAGAGACAGAGACAGAGACTGAGACAGAGACAGAGACAGAGACAGAGACAGAGACAGAGACAGAGACAGGGACAGAGACAGAGACAGAGACAGATGCATAGACTGAGACGGAGACAGAGACAGCGACAGGGCCAGGGAGAGGGACGGGGCAGAGACAGAGGCAGAGACAGAGACAGAGACAGAGACAGAGGCAGAGACAGAAACAGAGACAGAGACAGATACGGGGACAGAGACAGAGGCAGAGACAGAGACAGAGACAGAGACAGAGACAGAGACGGAGACAAAGACCGAGACAGAGACAGAGACGGAGACAGAGGCAGAGACAGAGCCAGGGACAGACACGGAGACAGGGACAGGGGGAGAGACAGCGACAGAGACAGAGACAGAGGCAGAGGCAGAGGCAGAGTCTCAGACAGAGACAGAGACAGAGACAGAGACAGAGACGGAGACAAAGACCGAGACAGAGGCAGAGACACAGACACAGACAGAGACACAGACAGAGACAGAGACAGAGACAGAGACAGAGACAGAGACAGAGACAGAGACGGAGACAGAGACAGAGGCAGAGACAGAGGCAGGGACAGACACGGAGACAGGGACAGAGGGAGAGACAGCGACAGAGACAGAGACAGAGGCAGAGGCAGAGGCAGAGGCAGAGTCTCAGACAGAGACAGAGACAGAGACAGAGACAGAGACAGAGACGGAGACAAAGACCGAGACAGAGGCAGAGACACAGACACAGACAAAGACACAGACAGAGACAGAGACAGAGACAGAGACAGAGACAGAGACAGAGACAGAGACGGACACAGAGACAGAGACGGGGACAGAGACAGAGACACAGACAGAGACAGAGACAGAGACAGAGACAGAGACAGAGACAGAGACAGAGTCAGAGACAGAGACAGAGACAGAGACAGAGACAGAGACAGAGACAGAGACAGAGACAGAGACAGAGACAGAGACAGAGACAGAGACAGAGACAGAGACAGAGACAGAGACAGAGACAGAGACAGAGACAGAGACGGAGACAAAGACCGAGACAGAGACAGAGACGGAGACAGAGGCAGAGACAGAGCCAGGGACTGAGACTGAGACAGGGACAGCGGCAGAGACAGAGACAGAGTCAGAGACCGAGACAGAGACAGATACGGGGACAGAGACAGAGGCAGAGACAGAGACAGAGACAGAGACGGACACAGAGACAGAGACGGGGACAGAGACAGAGACACAGACAGAGACAGAGACAGAGACAGAGACAGAGACAGAGACAGAGACAGAGACAGAGACAGAGACAGAGACAGAGACAGAGACAGAGACAGAGACAGAGACAGAGACAGAGACAGAGACAGAGACAGAGACAGAGACAGAGACAGAGACGGAGACAGAGGCAGAGACAGAGCCAGGGACAGAGACAGAGACAGAGACAGAGACGGAGACAAAGACCGAGAAAGAGACAGAGACGGAGACAGGGGCAGAGACACAGCCAGGGACTGAGACTGAGACAGAGACAGCGGCAGAGACAGAGACGGACACAGAGACAGAGACACAGACAGAGACAGAGACAGACACAGAGACTGAGACAGAGACAGAGACAGAGACAGAGACAGAGACAGAGACAGGGACAGAGACAGAGACAGAGACAGATGCATAGACAGAGACGGAGACAGAGACAGCGACAGGGCCAGGGAGAGGGACGGGGCAGAGACAGAGGCAGAGACAGAGACAGAGACAGAGACAGAGACAGAGGCAGAGACAGAGCCAGGGACAGACACGGAGACAGGGACAGAGGGAGAGACAGCGACAGAGACAGAGACAGAGGCAGAGGCAGAGGCAGAGGCAGAGGCAGAGTCTCAGACAGAGACAGAGACAGAGACAGAGACAGAGACGGAGACAAAGACCGAGACAGAGGCAGAGACACAGACACAGACAGAGACACAGACAGAGACAGAGACAGAGACAGAGACAGAGACAGAGACAGAGACAGAGACAGAGACAGAGACAGAGACAGAGACAGAGACAGAGACAGAGACAGAGACAGAGACAGAGACAGAGACAGAGACAGAGACAGAGACAGAGACAGAGACAGAAACAGAGACAGAGACAGAGACGGAGACAAAGACCGAGAAAGAGACAGAGTCCGAGACAGGGGCAGAGACACAGCCAGGGACTGAGACTGAGACAGAGACAGCGGCAGAGACAGAGACGGACACAGAGACAGAGACACAGACAGAGACAGAGACAGAGACAGAGACTGAGACAGAGACAGAGACAGAGACAGAGACAGAGACAGAGACAGAGACAGGGACAGAGACAGAGACAGAGACAGATGCATAGACTGAGACGGAGACAGAGACAGCGACAGGGCCAGGGAGAGGGACGGGGCAGAGACAGAGGCAGAGACAGAGACAGAGACAGAGACAGAGGCAGAGACAGAAACAGAGACAGAGACAGATACGGGGACAGAGACAGAGGCAGAGACAGAGACAGAGACAGAGACAGAGACAGAGACGGAGACAAAGACCGAGACAGAGACAGAGACGGAGACAGAGGCAGAGACAGAGCCAGGGACAGACACGGAGACAGGGACAGGGGGAGAGACAGCGACAGAGACAGAGACAGAGGCAGAGGCAGAGGCAGAGTCTCAGACAGAGACAGAGACAGAGACAGAGACAGAGACGGAGACAAAGACCGAGACAGAGGCAGAGACACAGACACAGACAGAGACACAGACAGAGACAGAGACAGAGACAGAGACAGAGACAGAGACAGAGACGGAGACAGAGACAGAGGCAGAGACAGAGACAGGGACAGACACGGAGACAGGGACAGAGGGAGAGACAGCGACAGAGACAGAGACAGAGGCAGAGGCAGAGGCAGAGGCAGAGTCTCAGACAGAGACAGAGACAGAGACAGAGACAGAGACGGAGACAAAGACCGAGACAGAGGCAGAGACACAGACACAGACAAAGACACAGACAGAGACAGAGACAGAGACAGAGACAGAGACAGAGACAGAGACAGAGACAGAGACAGAGACAGAGACAGAGGCAGAGACAGAGACAGAGACAGAGACAGAGACAGAGACAGAGACAGAGACAGAGACAGAGACGGAGACAAAGACCGGGACAGAGACAGAGACGGAGACAGAGGCAGAGACAGAGCCAGGGACTGAGACTGAGACAGAGACAGCGGCAGAGACAGAGACAGAGACAGAGACAGAGACACAGACAGAGACAGAGACAGAGACAGAGACAAAGACAGAGACAGAGACAGAGACAGACACAGAGACTGAGACGGAGACAGAGACAGAGGGAGAGACAGCGACAGAGACTGAGACAGAGACAGAGACAGAGACAGGGACAGAGACAGAGACAGAGACGGACACAGAGACAGAGACACAGACAGAGACAGAGACAGAGACAGAGACAGAGACAGAGACAGAGACGGAGACAGAGACAGAGACAGAGACAGAGACAGAGACAGAGACAGAGACAGAGACAGAGACGGAGACAGAGGCAGAGACAGAGCCAGGGACAGAGACAGAGACAGAGACAGAGGGAGAGACAGCGACAGAGACAGAGACAGAGACAGAGACGGAGACAGAGACAGAGACAGAGACAGAGACAGAGACAGAGACAGAGACAGAGGCAGAGACAGAGAAAGAGACAGAGACAGAGACAGAGACAGAGACAGAGACAGAGATGGAGACAGAGACAGAGACAGAGATAGAGACAGAGACAGAGACAGAGACAGAGACAGAGACAGAGACAGAGACAGAGACAGAGACAGAGACAGAGACAGAGACAGAGACGGAGACAGAGGCAGAGACAGAAACAGAGACAGAGACAGTTACGGGGACAGAGACAGAGGCAGAGACAGAGACACAGACAGAGACGGACACAGAGACAGAGACTGAGACAGAGACAGAGACAGCGGCAGAGACAGAGACGGAGACAGAGACAGAGACACAGACAGAGACAGGGACAGAAACAGAGACGGAGACAAAGACCGAGACAGAGACAGAGACGGAGACAGAGGCAGAGACAGAGCCAGCGACTGAGACTGAGATAGAGACAGCGGCAGAGACAGAGACAGAGTCAGAGACAGAGACAGAGACAGAGACAGAGACAGAGGCAGAGACAGAGACAGAGACAGAGACAGAGACAGAGACAGAGACAGAGACAGAGACAGAGACAGAGACAGAGACAGAGACAGAGACGGAGACAAAGACCGAGACAGAGACAGAGACGGAGACAGAGGCAGAGACAGAGCCAGGGACTGAGACTGAGACAGGGACAGCGGCAGAGACAGAGACAGAGTCAGAGACAGAGACAGAGACAGATACGGGGACAGAGACAGAGGCAGAGACAGAGACAGAGACAGAGACGGACACAGAGACAGAGACGGGGACAGAGACAGAGACACAGACAGAGACAGAGACAGAGACAGAGACAGAGACAGAGACAGAGACAGAGACAGAGACAGAGACAGAGACAGAGACAGAGACAGAGACAGAGACAGAGACAGAGACAGAGACAGAGACAGAGACAGAGACAGAGACAGAGACAGAGACGGAGACAGAGGCAGAGACAGAGACACAGACAGAGACAGAGACAGAGACAGAGACAAAGACAGAGACAGAGACAGAGACAGACACAGAGACTGAGACGGAGACAGAGACAGAGGGAGAGACAGCGACAGAGACTGAGACAGAGACAGAGACAGAGACAGGGACAGAGACAGAGACAGAGACGGACACAGAGACAGAGACACAGACAGAGACAGAGACAGAGACAGAGACAGAGACAGAGACAGAGACGGAGACAGAGACAGAGACAGAGACAGAGACAGAGACAGAGACAGAGACAGAGACAGAGACGGAGACAGAGGCAGAGACAGAGCCAGGGACAGAGACAGAGACAGAGACAGAGGGAGAGACAGCGACAGAGACAGAGACAGAGACAGAGACGGAGACAGAGACAGAGACAGAGACAGAGACAGAGACAGAGACAGAGACAGAGGCAGAGACAGAGAAAGAGACAGAGACAGAGACAGAGACAGAGACAGAGACAGAGATGGAGACAGAGACAGAGACAGAGATAGAGACAGAGACAGAGACAGAGACAGAGACAGAGACAGAGACAGAGACAGAGACAGAGACAGAGACAGAGACAGAGACGGAGACAGAGGCAGAGACAGAAACAGAGACAGAGACAGTTACGGGGACAGAGACAGAGGCAGAGACAGAGACACAGACAGAGACGGACACAGAGACAGAGACTGAGACAGAGACAGAGACAGCGGCAGAGACAGAGACGGAGACAGAGACAGAGACACAGACAGAGACAGGGACAGAAACAGAGACGGAGACAAAGACCGAGACAGAGACAGAGACGGAGACAGAGGCAGAGACAGAGCCAGCGACTGAGACTGAGACAGAGACAGCGGCAGAGACAGAGACAGAGTCAGAGACAGAGACAGAGACAGAGACAGAGACAGAGGCAGAGACAGAGACAGAGACAGAGACAGAGACAGAGACAGAGACAGAGACAGAGACAGAGACAGAGACAGAGACAGAGACAGAGACGGAGACAAAGACCGAGACAGAGACAGAGACGGAGACAGAGGCAGAGACAGAGCCAGGGACTGAGACTGAGACAGGGACAGCGGCAGAGACAGAGACAGAGTCAGAGACAGAGACAGAGACAGATACGGGGACAGAGACAGAGGCAGAGACAGAGACAGAGACAGAGACGGACACAGAGACAGAGACGGGGACAGAGACAGAGACACAGACAGAGACAGAGACAGAGACAGAGACAGAGACAGAGACAGAGACAGAGACAGAGACAGAGACAGAGACAGAGACAGAGACAGAGACAGAGACAGAGACAGAGACAGAGACAGAGACAGAGACAGAGACAGAGACAGAGACAGAGACAGAGACAGAGACAGAGACAGAGACGGAGACAGAGGCAGAGACAGAGCCAGGGACAGAGACAGAGACAGAGACAGAGGGAGAGACAGCGACAGAGACAGAGACGGAGACGGAGACAGAGATAGAGATAGAGACAGAGACAGAGACAGAGACAGAGACAGAGACAGAGACAGAGACAGAGACAGAAACAGAGGCAGAGACAGAGACGGAGACAAAGACCGAGAAAGAGACAGAGACGGAGACAGGGGCAGAGACACAGCCAGGGACTGAGACTGAGACAGAGACAGCGGCAGAGACAGAGACGGACACAGAGACAGAGACACAGACAGAGACAGAGACAGAGACGGAGACAGAGGCAGAGACAGAGCCAGGGACAGAGACAGAGACAGAGACAGAGGGAGAGACAGCGACAGAGACAGAGACGGAGACGGAGACAGAGACAGAGATAGAGACAGAGACAGAGACAGAGACAGAGACAGAGACAGAGACAGAGACAGAGACAGAAACAGAGGCAGAGACAGAGACGGAGACAGAGACAGAGACAGAGACAGAGACAGAGACAGAGACAGAGACAGAGACAGAGACAGAGACAGAGACAGAGACAGAGACAGAGACAGAGACAGAGACAGAGACAGAGACGGAGACAGAGGCAGAGACAGAGCCAGGGACAGAGACAGAGACAGAGACAGAGACGGAGACAAAGACCGAGAAAGAGACAGAGACGGAGACAGGGGCAGAGACACAGCCAGGGACTGAGACTGAGACAGAGACAGCGGCAGAGACAGAGACGGACACAGAGACAGAGACACAGACAGAGACAGAGACAGACACAGAGACTGAGACAGAGACAGAGACAGAGACAGAGACAGAGACAGAGACAGGGACAGAGACAGAGACAGAGACAGATGCATAGACAGAGACGGAGACAGAGACAGCGACAGGGCCAGGGAGAGGGACGGGGCAGAGACAGAGGCAGAGACAGAGACAGAGACAGAGACAGAGACAGAGGCAGAGACAGAGCCAGGGACAGACACGGAGACAGGGACAGAGGGAGAGACAGCGACAGAGACAGAGACAGAGGCAGAGGCAGAGGCAGAGGCAGAGGCAGAGTCTCAGACAGAGACAGAGACAGAGACAGAGACAGAGACGGAGACAAAGACCGAGACAGAGGCAGAGACACAGACACAGACAGAGACACAGACAGAGACAGAGACAGAGACAGAGACAGAGACAGAGACAGAGACAGAGACAGAGACAGAGACAGAGACAGAGACAGAGACAGAGACAGAGACAGAGACAGAGACAGAGACAGAGACAGAGACAGAGACAGAGACAGAGACAGAAACAGAGACAGAGACAGAGACGGAGACAAAGACCGAGAAAGAGACAGAGTCCGAGACAGGGGCAGAGACACAGCCAGGGACTGAGACTGAGACAGAGACAGCGGCAGAGACAGAGACGGACACAGAGACAGAGACACAGACAGAGACAGAGACAGAGACAGAGACTGAGACAGAGACAGAGACAGAGACAGAGACAGAGACAGAGACAGAGACAGGGACAGAGACAGAGACAGAGACAGATGCATAGACTGAGACGGAGACAGAGACAGCGACAGGGCCAGGGAGAGGGACGGGGCAGAGACAGAGGCAGAGACAGAGACAGAGACAGAGACAGAGGCAGAGACAGAAACAGAGACAGAGACAGATACGGGGACAGAGACAGAGGCAGAGACAGAGACAGAGACAGAGACAGAGACAGAGACGGAGACAAAGACCGAGACAGAGACAGAGACGGAGACAGAGGCAGAGACAGAGCCAGGGACAGACACGGAGACAGGGACAGGGGGAGAGACAGCGACAGAGACAGAGACAGAGGCAGAGGCAGAGGCAGAGTCTCAGACAGAGACAGAGACAGAGACAGAGACAGAGACGGAGACAAAGACCGAGACAGAGGCAGAGACACAGACACAGACAGAGACACAGACAGAGACAGAGACAGAGACAGAGACAGAGACAGAGACAGAGACAGAGACGGAGACAGAGTCAGAGGCAGAGACAGAGACAGGGACAGACACGGAGACAGGGACAGAGGGAGAGACAGCGACAGAGACAGAGACAGAGGCAGAGGCAGAGGCAGAGGCAGAGTCTCAGACAGAGACAGAGACAGAGACAGAGACAGAGACAGAGACGGAGACAAAGACCGAGACAGAGGCAGAGACACAGACACAGACAAAGACACAGACAGAGACAGAGACAGAGACAGAGACAGAGACAGAGACAGAGACAGAGACAGAGACAGAGACAGAGACAGAGGCAGAGACAGAGACAGAGACAGAGACAGAGACAGAGACAGAGACAGAGACAGAGACAGAGACGGAGACAAAGACCGGGACAGAGACAGAGACGGAGACAGAGGCAGAGACAGAGCCAGGGACTGAGACTGAGACAGAGACAGCGGCAGAGACAGAGACAGAGACAGAGACAGAGACACAGACAGAGACAGAGACAGAGACAGAGACAAAGACAGAGACAGAGACAGAGACAGACACAGAGACTGAGACGGAGACAGAGACAGAGGGAGAGACAGCGACAGAGACTGAGACAGAGACAGAGACAGAGACAGGGACAGAGACAGAGACAGAGACGGACACAGAGACAGAGACACAGACAGAGACAGAGACAGAGACAGAGACAGAGACAGAGACAGAGACAGAGACGGAGACAGAGACAGAGACAGAGACAGAGACAGAGGCAGAGACAGAGACAGAGACAGAGACAGAGACGGAGACAGAGGCAGAGACAGAGCCAGGGACAGAGACAGAGAGAGAGACAGAGGGAGAGACAGCGACAGAGACAGAGACAGAGACAGAGACGGAGACAGAGACAGAGACAGAGACAGAGACAGAGACAGAGACAGAGACAGAGGCAGAGACAGAGAAAGAGACAGAGACAGAGACAGAGACAGAGACAGAGACAGAGACGGAGACAGAGACAGAGACAGAGATAGAGACAGAGACAGAGACAGAGACAGAGACAGAGACAGAGACAGAGACAGAGACAGAGACAGAGACAGAGACAGAGACAGAGACGGAGACAGAGGCAGAGACAGAAACAGAGACAGAGACAGTTACGGGGACAGAGACAGAGGCAGAGACAGAGACACAGACAGAGACGGACACAGAGACAGAGACTGAGACAGAGACAGAGACAGCGGCAGAGACAGAGACGGAGACAGAGACAGAGACACAGACAGAGACAGGGACAGAAACAGAGACGGAGACAAAGACCGAGACAGAGACAGAGACGGAGACAGAGGCAGAGACAGAGCCAGCGACTGAGACTGAGACAGAGACAGCGGCAGAGACAGAGACAGAGTCAGAGACAGAGACAGAGACAGAGACAGAGACAGAGGCAGAGACAGAGACAGAGACAGAGACAGAGACAGAGACAGAGACAGAGACAGAGACAGAGACAGAGACAGAGACAGAGACAGAGACGGAGACAAAGACCGAGACAGAGGCAGAGACGGAGACAGAGGCAGAGACAGAGCCAGGGACTGAGACTGAGACAGGGACAGCGGCAGAGACAGAGACAGAGTCAGAGACAGAGACAGAGACGGAGACAAAGACCGAGACAGAGACAGAGACGGAGACAGAGGCAGAGACAGAGCCAGGGACAGACACGGAGACGGGGACAGGGGGAGAGACAGCGACAGAGACAGAGACAGAGGCAGAGGCAGAGGCAGAGTCTCAGACAGAGACAGAGACAGAGACAGAGACAGAGACGGAGACAAAGACCGAGACAGAGGCAGAGACACAGACACAGACAGAGACACAGACAGAGACAGAGACAGAGACAGAGACAGAGACAGAGACAGAGACGGAGACAGAGACAGAGGCAGAGACAGAGACAGGGACAGACACGGAGACAGGGACAGAGGGAGAGACAGCGACAGAGACAGAGACAGAGGCAGAGGCAGAGGCAGAGGCAGAGTCTCAGACAGAGACAGAGACAGAGACAGAGACAGAGACAGAGACGGAGACAAAGACCGAGACAGAGGCAGAGACACAGACACAGACAAAGACACAGACAGAGACAGAGACAGAGACAGAGACAGAGACAGAGACAGAGACAGAGACAGAGACAGAGACAGAGACAGAGACAGAGGCAGAGACAGAGACAGAGACAGAGACAGAGACAGAGACAGAGACAGAGACAGAGACAGAGACGGAGACAAAGACCGGGACAGAGACAGAGACGGAGACAGAGGCAGAGACAGAGCCAGGGACTGAGACTGAGACAGAGACAGCGGCAGAGACAGAGACAGAGACAGAGACAGAGACACAGACAGAGACAGAGACAGAGACAGAGACAAAGACAGAGACAGAGACAGAGACAGACACAGAGACTGAGACGGAGACAGAGACAGAGGGAGAGACAGCGACAGAGACTGAGACAGAGACAGAGACAGAGACAGGGACAGAGACAGAGACAGAGACGGACACAGAGACAGAGACACAGACAGAGACAGAGACAGAGACAGAGACAGAGACAGGGACAGAGACAGAGGCGGAGACAGAGACAGAGACAGAGACAGAGACAGAGACAGAGACAGAGACAGAGACAGAGACGGAGACAGAGGCAGAGACAGAGCCA
This sequence comes from Megachile willughbiella, assembly GCA_945859595.2. NCBI lineage: Eukaryota > Metazoa > Arthropoda > Insecta > Hymenoptera > Megachilidae > Megachile > Megachile willughbiella. The sequence continues at coordinate 1,148,757 of CAMAOD020000270.1, forward strand.
GGGACAGAGACAGAGACAGAGACAGAGGGAGAGACAGCGACAGAGACAGAGACAGAGACAGAGACGGAGACAGAGACAGAGACAGAGACAGAGACAGAGACAGAGACAGAGGCAGAGACAGAGAAAGAGACAGAGACAGAGACAGAGACAGAGACAGAGACAGAGACGGAGACAGAGACAGAGACCGAGATAGAGACACAGACAGAGACAGAGACAGAGACAGAGACAGAGACAGAGACAGAGACAGAGACAGAGACAGAGACAGAGACAGAGACGGGGACAGAGGCAGAGACAGAAACAGAGACAGAGACAGTTACGGGGACAGAGACAGAGGCAGAGACAGAGACACAGACAGAGACGGACACAGAGACAGAGACTGAGACAGAGACAGAGACAGCGGCAGAGACAGAGACGGAGACAGAGACAGAGACACAGACAGAGACAGGGACAGAAACAGAGACGGAGACAAAGACCGAGACAGAGACAGAGACGGAGACAGAGGCAGAGACAGAGCCAGCGACTGAGACTGAGACAGAGACAGCGGCAGAGACAGAGACAGAGACAGAGACAGAGACAGAGACAGAGACAGAGACAGAGACAGAGACAGACACAGAGACAGAGACAGACACAAAGACTGAGACGGAGACAGAGACAGAGGGAGAGACAGCGACAGAGACTGAGACAGAGACAGAGACAGAGACAGGGACAGAGAGAGAGACAGAGACAGAGACAGAGGCAGAGGCAGAGACAGATATAGAGACCGAGACGGAGACAGAGACAGAGACAGAGACTGAGACTGAGACAGAGACAGCGGCAGAGACAGAGACGGAGACAGAGACAGAGACAAAGACCGAGACAGAGACAGAGACGGAGACAGAGGCAAAGACAGAGCCAGGGACAGAGTCGGAGACAGAGACAGAGAGAGAGACAGCGACAGAGGCAGAGATAGAAACAGAGACAGAGACAGATACGGGGACAGAGACAGAGGCAGAGACAGAGACAGAGACAGAGACAGAGACAGAGACAGAGACAGAGACAGAGACAGAAACAGAGACAGGGACAGAGACAGAGACAGAGACAGAGACCGAGAGAGAGACAGAGGCAGAGACAGAGATAGAGACAGGGACGGAGACAGAGACAGAGACAGAGACTGAGACAGAGACAGAGACAGAGACAGAGACAGAGACAGAGACAGAGACAGAGACAGAGACAGAGACAGAGACAGAGACAGAGACACAGACAGAGACAGAAACCGAGACAGGGACAGAGACAGAGACAGAGAGAGAGACAGAGACAGAGGCAGAGACAGAGATAGAGACACAGACGGAGACAGAGACAGAGACAGAGACTGAGACAGAGACAGAGACAGAGGCGGAGACAAAGACCGAGACAGAGACAGAGACGGAGACAGAGGCAGAGACAGAGACGGACACAGAGACAGAGACACAGACAGAGACAGAGACAGAGACTGAGACAGAGACAGAGACAGAGACAGAGACAGAGACAGAGACAGAGACAGAGACAGAGACAGAGACAGAGACAGAGGCAGAGACAGAGACAGAGACAGATGCATAGACAGAGACGGAGACAGAGACAGCGACAGGGCCAGGGAGAGGGACGGGGCAGAGACAGAGGCAGAGACAGAGACAGAGACAGAGACAGAGGCAGAGACAGAAACAGAGACAGAGACAGATACGGGGACAGAGACAGAGGCAGAGACAGAGACAGAGACAGAGACAGAGACGGAGACGGAGGCAGAGACAGAGACAGAGACAGAGACAGAGACAGAGACAGAGACAGAGACAGAAACAGAGACAGAGACAGTTACGGGGACAGAGACAGAGGCAGAGACAGAGACACAGACAGAGACGGACACAGAGACAGAGACTGAGACAGAGACAGAGACAGCGGCAGAGACAGAGACGGAGACAGAGACAGAGACACAGACAGAGACAGGGACAGAAACAGAGACGGAGACAAAGACCGAGACAGAGACAGAGACGGAGACAGAGGCAGAGACAGAGCCAGCGACTGAGACTGAGACAGAGACAGCGGCAGAGACAGAGACAGAGTCAGAGACAGAGACAGAGACAGAGACAGAGACAGAGGCAGAGACAGAGACAGAGACAGAGACAGAGACAGAGACAGAGACAGAGACAGAGACAGAGACAGAGACGGAGACAAAGACCGAGACAGAGACAGAGACGGAGACAGAGGCAGAGACAGAGCCAGGGACTGAGACTGAGACAGGGACAGCGGCAGAGACAGAGACAGAGTCAGAGACAGAGACAGAGACAGATACGGGGACAGAGACAGAGGCAGAGACAGAGACAGAGACAGAGACGGACACAGAGACAGAGACGGGGACAGAGACAGAGACACAGACAGAGACAGAGACAGAGACAGAGACAGAGACAGAGACAGAGACAGAGACAGAGACAGAGACAGAGACAGAGACAGAGACAGAGACAGAGACAGAGACAGAGACAGAGACAGAGACAGAGACAGAGACAGAGACAGAGACAGAGACAGAGACAGAGACGGAGACAGAGGCAGAGACAGAGCCAGGGACAGAGACAGAGACAGAGACAGAGGGAGAGACAGCGACAGAGACAGAGACGGAGACGGAGACAGAGACAGAGATAGAGACAGAGACAGAGACAGAGACAGAGACAGAGACAGAGACAGAGACAGAGACAGAGACAGAGACAGAGACAGAGACAGAGACAGAGACAGAGACAGAGACAGAGACAGAGACGGAGACGGAGGCAGAGACAGAGCCAGGGACAGAGACAGAGACAGAGACAGAGGGAGAGACAGCGACAGAGACAGAGACGGAGACGGAGACAGAGACAGAGATAGAGACAGAGACAGAGACAGAGACAGAGACAGAGACAGAGACAGAGACAGAGACAGAAACAGAGGCAGAGACAGAGACGGAGACAAAGACCGAGAAAGAGACAGAGACGGAGACAGGGGCAGAGACACAGCCAGGGACTGAGACTGAGACAGAGACAGCGGCAGAGACAGAGACGGACACAGAGACAGAGACACAGACAGAGACAGAGACAGAGACAGAGACTGAGACAGAGACAGAGACAGAGACAGAGACAGAGACGGAGACAGAGACAGGGACAGAGACAGAGACAGAGACAGATGCATAGACTGAGACGGAGACAGAGACAGCGACAGGGCCAGGGAGAGGGACGGGGCAGAGACAGAGGCAGAGACAGAGACAGAGACAGAGACAGAGGCAGAGACAGAAACAGAGACAGAGACAGATACGGGGACAGAGACAGAGGCAGAGACAGAGACAGAGACAGAGACAGAGACAGAGACGGAGACAAAGACCGAGACAGAGACAGAGACGGAGACAGAGGCAGAGACAGAGCCAGGGACAGAGACAGAGACAGAGACAGAGGGAGAGACAGCGACAGAGACAGAGACAGAGACAGAGACGGAGACAGAGACGGAGACAGAGACAGCGACAGGGCCAGGGAGAGGGACGGGGCAGAGACAGAGGCAGAGACAGAGACAGAGACAGAGACAGAGACAGAGGCAGAGACAGAGCCAGGGACAGACACGGAGACAGGGACAGAGGGAGAGACAGCGACAGAGACAGAGACAGAGGCAGAGGCAGAGGCAGAGGCAGAGTCTCAGACAGAGACAGAGACAGAGACAGAGACAGAGACGGAGACAAAGACCGAGACAGAGGCAGAGACACAGACACAGACAGAGACACAGACAGAGACAGAGACAGAGACAGAGACAGAGACAGAGACAGAGACAGAGACAGAGACAGAGACAGAGACAGAGACAGAGACAGAGACAGAGACAGAGACAGAGACAGAGACAGAGACAGAAACAGAGACAGAGACAGAGACGGAGACAAAGACCGAGAAAGAGACAGAGACGGAGACAGGGGCAGAGACACAGCCAGGGACTGAGACTGAGACAGAGACAGCGGCAGAGACAGAGACGGACACAGAGACAGAGACACAGACAGAGACAGAGACAGAGACAGAGACTGAGACAGAGACAGAGACAGAGACAGAGACAGAGACAGAGACAGATGCATAGACTGAGACGGAGACAGAGACAGCGACAGGGCCAGGGAGAGGGACGGGGCAGAGACAGAGGCAGAGACAGAGACAGAGACAGAGACAGAGGCAGAGACAGAAACAGAGACAGAGACAGATACGGGGACAGAGACAGAGGCAGAGACAGAGACAGAGACAGAGACAGAGACAGAGACGGATACAAAGACCGAGACAGAGACAGAGACGGAGACAGAGGCAGAGACAGAGCCAGGGACAGACACGGAGACAGGGACAGGGGGAGAGACAGCGACAGAGACAGAGACAGAGGCAGAGGCAGAGGCAGAGTCTCAGACAGAGACAGAGACAGAGACAGAGACAGAGACGGAGACAAAGACCGAGACAGAGACAGATGCATAGACAGAGACGGAGACAGAGACAGCGACAGGGCCAGGGAGAGGGACGGGGCAGAGACAGAGGCAGAGACAGAGACAGAGACAGAGACAGAGGCAGAGACAGAAACAGAGACAGAGACAGATACGGGGACAGAGACAGAGGCAGAGACAGAGACAGAGACAGAGACGGAGACAAAGAGCGAGACAGAGACAGAGACGGAGACAGAGGCAGAGACAGAGCCAGGGACAGACACGGAGACAGGGACAGAGGGAGAGACAGCGACAGAGACAGAGACAGAGGCAGAGGCAGAGGCAGAGTCTCAGACAGAGACAGAGACAGAGACAGAGACGGAGACAAAGACCGAGACAGAGGCAGAGACACAGACACAGACAGAGACACAGACAGAGACAGAGACAGAGACAGAGACAGAGACAGAGACAGAGACAGAGACAGAGACAGAGACAGAGACAGAGACAGAGACAGAGACGGAGACAAAGACCGAGACAGAGACAGAGACGGAGACAGAGGCAGAGACAGAGCCAGGGACTGAGACTGAGACAGAGACAGCGGCAGAGACAGAGACAGAGACAGAGACAGAGACAGAGACGGAGACAGAGACAGAGACAGAGACAGACACAGAGACTGAGACGGAGACAGAGACAGAGGGAGAGACAGTGACAGAGACTGAGACAGAGACAGAGACAGAGACAGGGACAGAGAGAGAGACAGAGGGAGAGACAGAGGCAGAGGCAGAGACAGATATAGAGACAGAGACGGAGACAGAGACAGAGACAGAGACTGAGACTGAGACAGAGACAGCGGCAGAGACAGAGACGGAGACAGAGACAGAGACAAAGACCGAGACAGAGACAGAGACGGAGACAGAGGCAAAGTCAGAGCCAGGGACAGAGTCGGAGACAGAGACAGAGACAGAGACAGAAACAGAGACAGGGACAGAGACAGAGACAGAGACAGAGACAGAGACAGAGGCAGAGACAGAGACAGAGAGAGACAGAGACAGAAACAGAGACAGGGACAGGGACAGAGACAGAGACAGAGACAGGGACAGAGAGAGAGACAGAGAGAGAGACAGAGGCAGAGGCAGAGACAGATATAGAGACAGAGACGGAGACAGAGACAGAGACAGAGACTGAGACTGAGACAGAGACAGCGGCAGAGACAGAGACGGAGACAGAGACAGAGACAAAGACCGAGACAGAGACAGAGACGGAGAAAGAGGCAAAGACAGAGCCAGGGACAGAGTCGGAGACAGAGACAGAGACAGAGACAGAAACAGAGACAGGGACAGAGACAGAGACAGAGACAGAGACAGAGACAGAGACAGAGGCAGAGACAGAGACAGAGAGAGACAGAGACAGAAACAGAGACAGGGACAGGGACAGAGACAGAGACAGAGACAGAGAGAGAGACCGAGGCAGAGACAGAGATAGAGACAGAGACGGAGACAGAGACAGAGACAGAGACAGAGATGAGGCAGAGACAGAGACAGAGACAGAGACAGAGACACAGACAGAGACAGAGACAGAGACAGAGACAGAGACAGAGACAGAGACAGAGACAGAGACAGAGACAGAGACAGAGACAGAGACAGAGACAGAGACAGAGACAGAGACAGAAACAGAGACAGAGACAGAGACGGAGACAAAGACCGAGAAAGAGACAGAGACGGAGACAGGGGCAGAGACAGAGCCAGGGACTGAGACTGAGACAGAGACAGCGGCAGAGACAGAGACAGAGACAGAGACAGAGACAGAGACGGAGACAGAGACAGAGACAGAGACAGAGACAGAGACAGAGACAGAGACAGAGACAGAGACAGAGACAGAGACAGAGACAGAAACAGAGACAGGGACAGAGACAGAGACAGAGACAGAGACAGAGAGAGAGACAGAGGCAGAGACAGAGATAGAGACAGAGACAGAGACAGAGACAGAGACAGAGACAGAGACAGAGACAGAAACAGAGACAGAGACAGAGACGGAGACACAGACCGAGAAAGAGACAGAGACGGAGACAGGGGCAGAGACAGAGCCAGGGACTGAGACTGAGACAGAGACAGCGGCAGAGACAGAGACGGACAGAGAGACAGAGACACAGACAGAGACAGAGACAGAGACAGAGACAGAGACAGAGACAGAGACAGAGACAGAGACAGAGACAGAGACAGAGACAGAGACAGAGACAGAGACAGAGACAGAGACAGAGACAGATGCATAGACAGAGACGGAGACAGAGACAGCGACAGGGCCAGGGAGAGGGACGGGGCAGAGACAGAGGCAGAGACAGAGACAGAGACAGAGACAGAGGCAGAGACAGAAACAGAGACAGAGACAGATACGGGGACAGAGACAGAGGCAGAGACAGAGACAGAGACAGAGACAGAGACGGAGACAAAGACCGAGACAGAGACAGAGACGGAGACAGAGGCAGAGACAGAGCCAGGGACAGACACGGAGACAGGGACAGAGGGAGAGACAGCGACAGAGACAGAGACAGAGGCAGAGGCAGAGGCAGAGTTTCAGACAGAGACAGAGACAGAGACAGAGACGGAGACAAAGACCGAGACAGAGGCAGAGACACAGACACAGACAGAGACACAGACAGAGACAGAGACAGAGACAGAGACAGAGACAGAGACAGAGACAGAGACAGAGACAGAGACAGAGACAGAGACGGAGACAAAGACCGAGACAGAGACAGAGACGGAGACAGAGGCAGAGACAGAGCCAGGGACTGAGACTGAGACAGAGACAGCGGCAGAGACAGAGACAGAGACAGAGACAGAGACAGAGACGGAGACAGAGACAGAGACAGAGACAGACACAGAGACTGAGACGGAGACAGAGACAGAGGGAGAGACAGTGACAGAGACTGAGACAGAGACAGAAACAGAGACAGGGACAGAGAGAGAGACAGAGAGAGAGACAGAGGCAGAGGCAGAGACAGATATAGAGACAGAGACGGAGACAGAGACAGAGACAGAGACTGAGACTGAGACAGAGACAGCGGCAGAGACAAGAGACGGAGACAGAGACAGAGACAAAGACCGAGACAGAGACAGAGACGGAGACAGAGGCAAAGACAGAGCCAGGGACAGAGTCGGAGACAGAGACAGAGACAGAGACAGAAACAGAGACAGGGACAGAGACAGAGACAGAGACAGAGACAGAGACAGAGACAGAGACAGAGACAGAGACAGAGACAGAGACAGAGACAGAGACAGAGACAGAAACAGAGACAGGGACAGAGACAGAGACAGAGACAGAGACAGAGAGAGAGACAGAGGCAGAGACAGAGATAGAGACAGAGACGGAGACAGAGACAGAGACAGAGATGAGGCAGAGACAGAGACAGAGACAGAGACAGAGACACAGACAGAGACAGAGACAGAGACAGAGACAGAGACAGAGACAGAGACAGAGACAGAGACAGAGACAGAGACAGAGACAGAGACAGAAGCAGAGACAGAGACAGAGACGGAGACAAAGACCGAGAAAGAGACAGAGACGGAGACAGGGGCAGAGACAGAGCCAGGGACTGAGACTGAGACAGATACAGCGGCAGAGACAGAGACAGAGACAGAGACAGAGACAGAGACGGAGACAGAGACAGAGACAGAGACAGAGACAGAGACAGAGACAGAGACAGAGACAGAGACAGAGACAGAGACAGAGACAGAGACAGAGACAGAGACAGAGACAGAAACAGAGACAGGGACAGAGACAGAGACAGAGACAGAGACAGAGAGAGAGACAGAGGCAGAGACAGAGATAGAGACAGAGACAGAGACAGAGACAGAGACAGAGACAGAGACAGAAACAGAGACAGAGACAGAGACGGAGACACAGACCGAGAAAGAGACAGAGACGGAGACAGGGGCAGAGACAGAGCCAGGGACTGAGACTGAGACAGAGACAGCGGCAGAGACAGAGACGGACACAGAGACAGAGACACAGACAGTGACAGAGACAGAGACTGAGACAGAGACAGAGACAGAGACAGAGACAGAGACAGGGACAGAGACAGAGACAGAGACAGATGCATAGACAGAGACGGAGACGGAGACAGCGACAGGGCCAGGGAGAGGGACGGGGCAGAGACAGAGGCAGAGACAGAGACAGAGACAGAGACAGAGGCAGAGACAGAAAAAGAGACAGAGACAGATACGGGGACAGAGACAGAGGCAGAGACAGAGACAGAGACAGAGACAGAGACGGAGACAAAGACCGAGACAGAGACAGAGACGGAGACAGAGGCAGAGACAGAGCCAGGGACAGACACGGAGACAGGGACAGGGGGAGAGACAGCGACAGAGACAGAGACAGAGGCAGAGGCAGAGGCAGAGTCTCAGACAGAGACAGAGACAGAGACAGAGACAGAGACAGAGACGGAGACAAAGACCGAGACAGAGGCAGAGACACAGACACAGACAGAGGCACAGACAGAGACAGAGACAGAGACAGAGACAGAGACAGAGACAGAGACAGAGGCAGAGACAGAGCCAGGGACCGACACGGAGACAGGGACAGAGGGAGACACAGCGACAGAGACAGAGACAGAGGCAGAGGCAGAGGCAGAGGCAGAGGCAGAGTCTCAGACAGAGACAGAGACAGAGACAGAGACAGAGACAGAGACGGTGACAAAGACCGAGACAGAGGCAGAGACACAGACACAGACAGAGACACAGACAGAGACAGAGACAGAGACAGAGACAGAGACAGAGACAGAGACAGAGACAGAGACAGAGACAGAGACAGAGACAGAGACAGAGACAGAGACAGAGACAGAGACAGAGACAGAGACAGAGACAGAGACAGAGACAGAGACAGAGACAGAGACAGAGACGGAGACAAAGACCGGGACAGAGACAGAGACGGAGACAGAGGCAGAGACAGAGCCAGGGACTGAGACTGAGACAGAGACAGCGGCAGAGACAGAGACAGAGACAGAGACACAGACAGAGACAGAGACAGAGACAGAGACAGAGACAGAGACAGAGACAGAGACAGAGACAGAGACAGAGACAGAGACAGAGGCAGAGACAGACACAGAGACTGAGACGGAGACAGAGACAGAGGGAGAGACAGCGACAGAGACTGAGACAGAGACAGAGACAGAGACAGGGACAGAGACAGAGACAGAGACGGACACAGAGACAGAGACGGAGACAGAGACAGAGACAGAGACAGAGACAGAGACAGAGACAGAGACAGAGACAGAGACGGAGACAGAGACAGAGACCGAGACAGAGACAGAGACAGAGACAGAGACAGAGACAGAGACAGAGACAGAGACAGAGACAGAGACAGAGACAGAGACAGAGACAGAGACAGAGACAGAGACAGAGACAGAGACAGAGACGGAGACAGAGGCAGAGACAGAGCCAGGGACAGAGACAGAGACAGAGACAGAGGGAGAGACAGCGACAGAGACAGAGACGGAGACGGAGACAGAGACAGAGACAGAGACAGAGACAGAGACAGAGACAGAGACAGAGACAGAGACAGAGACAGAGACAGAAACAGAGACAGAGACAGAGACGGAGACAAAGACCGAGAAAGAGACAGAGACGGAGACAGGGGCAGAGACACAGCCAGGGACTGAGACTGAGACAGAGACAGCGGCAGAGACAGAGACGGACACAGAGACAGAGACACAGACAGAGACAGAGACAGAGACAGAGACTGAGACAGAGACAGAGACAGAGACAGAGACAGAGACAGAGACAGGGACAGAGACAGAGACAGAGACAGAGACAGAGACGGAGACAAAGACCGAGAAAGAGACAGAGACGGAGACAGGGGCAGAGACAGAGCCAGGGACTGAGACTGAGACAGAGACAGCGGCAGAGACAGAGACGGACACAGAGACAGAGACACAGACAGAGACAGAGACAGAGACAGAGACAGAGACGGAGACAAAGACCGAGACAGAGGCAGAGACACAGACACAGACAGAGACACAGACAGAGACAGAGACAGAGACAGAGACAGAGACAGAGACAGAGACAGAGACAGAGACAGAGACAGAGACAGAGACAGAGTCAGAGACAGAGACAGAGACAGAGACAGAGACAGAGGCAGAGACAGAGACAGAGACAGAGACAGAGACAGAGACAGAGACAGAGACAGAGACAGAGACAGAGACAGAGACGGAGACAAAGACCGAGACAGAGACAGAGACGGAGACAGAGGCAGAGACAGAGCCAGGGACTGAGACTGAGACAGGGACAGCGGCAGAGACAGAGACAGAGTCAGAGACAGAGACAGAGACAGAGACAGAGACAGAGACAGAGACAGAGACAGACACAGAGACTGAGACGGAGACAGAGACAGAGGGGAGACAGCGACAGAGACTGAGACAGAGACAGAGACAGAGACAGGGACAGAGAGAGAGACAGAGACAGAGATAGAGGCAGAGACAGAAACAGAGACAGAGACAGATACGGGGACAGAGACAGAGGCAGAGACAGAGACAGAGACAGAGACGGACACAGAGACAGAGACGGGGACAGAGACAGAGACACAGACAGAGACAGAGACAGAGACAGAGACAGAGACAGAGACAGAGACAGAGTCAGAGACAGAGACAGAGACAGAGACAGAGACAGAGACAGAGACAGAGACAGAGACAGAGACAGAGACAGAGACAGAGACAGAGACAGAGACAGAGACAGAGACAGAGACAGAGACAGAGACGGAGACGGAGACAGAGGCAGAGACAGAGCCAGGGACAGAGACAGAGACAGAGACAGAGGGAGAGACAGCGACAGAGACAGAGACGGAGACGGAGACAGAGACAGAGATAGAGACAGTGACAGAGACAGAGACAGAGACAGAGACAGAGACAGAGACAGAGACAGAAACAGAGACAGAGACAGAGACGGAGACAAAGACCGAGAAAGAGACAGAGACGGAGACAGGGGCAGAGACACAGCCAGGGACTGAGACTGAGACAGAGACAGCGGCAGAGACAGAGACGGACACAGAGACAGAGACACAGACAGAGACAGAGACAGAGACAGAGACAGAGACTGAGACAGAGACAGAGACAGAGACAGAGACAGAGACAGAGACAGGGACAGAGACAGAGACAGAGACAGATGCATAGACAGAGACGGAGACAGAGACAGCGACAGGGCCAGGGAGAGGGACGGGGCAGAGACAGAGGCAGAGACAGAGACAGAGACAGAGACAGAGACAGAGGCAGAGACAGAGCCAGGGACAGACACGGAGACAGGGACAGAGGGAGAGACAGCGACAGAGACAGAGACAGAGGCAGAGGCAGAGGCAGAGGCAGAGTCTCAGACAGAGACAGAGACAGAGACAGAGACAGAGACGGAGACAAAGACCGAGACAGAGGCAGAGACACAGACACAGACAGAGACACAGACAGAGACAGAGACAGAGACAGAGACAGAGACAGAGACAGAGACAGAGACAGAGACAGAGACAGAGACAGAGACAGAGACAGAGACAGAGACAGAGACAGAGACAGAGACAGAGACAGAGACAGAGACAGAAACAGAGACAGAGACAGAGACGGAGACAAAGACCGAGAAAGAGACAGACACTGAGACAGGGGCAGAGACACAGCCAGGGACTGAGACTGAGACAGAGACAGCGGCAGAGACAGAGACGGACACAGAGACAGAGACACAGACAGAGACAGAGACAGAGACAGAGACAGAGACTGAGACAGAGACAGAGACAGAGACAGAGACAGAGACAGAGACAGAGACAGAGACAGAGACAGAGACAGAGACAGGGACAGAGACAGAGACAGAGACAGATGCATAGACTGAGACGGAGACAGAGACAGCGACAGGGCCAGGGAGAGGGACGGGGCAGAGACAGAGGCAGAGACAGAGACAGAGACAGAGACAGAGGCAGAGACAGAAACAGAGACAGAGACAGATACGGGGACAGAGACAGAGGCAGAGACAGAGACAGAGACAGAGACAGAGACAGAGACGGAGACAAAGACCGAGACAGAGACAGAGACGGAGACAGAGGCAGAGACAGAGCCAGGGACAGACACGGAGACAGGGACAGGGGGAGAGACAGCGACAGAGACAGAGACAGAGACAGAGGCAGAGACAGAAACAGAGACAGAGACAGATACGGGGACAGAGACAGAGGCAGAGACAGAGACAGAGACAGAGACGGACACAGAGACAGAGACGGGGACAGAGACAGAGACACAGACAGAGACAGAGACAGAGACAGAGACAGAGACAGAGACAGAGACAGAGACAGAGACAGAGACAGAGACAGAGACAGAGACAGAGACAGAGACAGAGACAGAGACAGAGACAGAGACAGAGACGGAGACAGAGGCAGAGACAGAGCCAGGGACAGAGACAGAGACAGAGACAGAGGGAGAGACAGCGACAGAGACAGAGACGGAGACGGAGACAGAGACCGAGATAGAGACAGAGACAGAGACAGAGACAGAGACAGAGACAGAGACAGAGACAGAGACAGAAACAGAGACAGAGACAGAGACGGAGACAAAGACCGAGAAAGAGACAGAGACGGAGACAGGGGCAGAGACACAGCCAGGGACTGAGACTGAGACAGAGACAGCGGCAGAGACAGAGACGGACACAGAGACAGAGACACAGACAGAGACAGAGACAGAGACAGAGACAGAGACTGAGACAGAGACAGAGACAGAGACAGAGACAGAGACAGAGACAGGGACAGAGACAGAGACAGAGACAGATGCATAGACAGAGACGGAGACAGAGACAGCGACAGGGCCAGGGAGAGGGACGGGGCAGAGACAGAGGCAGAGACAGAGACAGAGACAGAGACAGAGACAGAGGCAGAGACAGAGCCAGGGACAGACACGGAGACAGGGACAGAGGGAGAGACAGCGACAGAGACAGAGACAGAGGCAGAGGCAGAGGCAGAGGCAGAGTCTCAGACAGAGACAGAGACAGAGACAGAGACAGAGACGGAGACAAAGACCGAGACAGAGGCAGAGACACAGACACAGACAGAGACACAGACAGAGACAGAGACAGAGACAGAGACAGAGACAGAGACAGAGACAGAGACAGAGACAGAGACAGAGACAGAGACAGAGACAGAGACAGAGACAGAGACAGAGACAGAGACAGAGACAGAGACAGAGACAGAAACAGAGACAGAGACAGAGACAGATGCATAGACTGAGACGGAGACAGAGACAGCGACAGGGCCAGGGAGAGGGACGGGGCAGAGACAGAGGCAGAGACAGAGACAGAGACAGAGACAGAGGCAGAGACAGAAACAGAGACAGAGACAGATACGGGGACAGAGACAGAGGCAGAGACAGAGACAGAGACAGAGACAGAGACAGAGACGGAGACAAAGACCGAGACAGAGACAGAGACGGAGACAGAGGCAGAGACAGAGCCAGGGACAGACACGGAGACAGGGACAGGGGGAGAGACAGCGACAGAGACAGAGACAGAGACAGAGGCAGAGACAGAAACAGAGACAGAGACAGATACGGGGACAGAGACAGAGGCAGAGACAGAGACAGAGACAGAGACGGACACAGAGACAGAGACGGGGACAGAGACAGAGACACAGACAGAGACAGAGACAGAGACAGAGACAGAGACAGAGACAGAGACAGAGACAGAGACAGAGACAGAGACAGAGACAGAGACAGAGACAGAGACAGAGACAGAGACAGAGACAGAGACAGAGACGGAGACAGAGGCAGAGACAGAGCCAGGGACAGAGACAGAGACAGAGACAGAGGGAGAGACAGCGACAGAGACAGAGACGGAGACGGAGACAGAGACCGAGATAGAGACAGAGACAGAGACAGAGACAGAGACAGAGACAGAGACAGAGACAGAGACAGAAACAGAGACAGAGACAGAGACGGAGACAAAGACCGAGAAAGAGACAGAGACGGAGACAGGGGCAGAGACACAGCCAGGGACTGAGACTGAGACAGAGACAGCGGCAGAGACAGAGACGGACACAGAGACAGAGACACAGACAGAGACAGAGACAGAGACAGAGACAGAGACTGAGACAGAGACAGAGACAGAGACAGAGACAGAGACAGAGACAGGGACAGAGACAGAGACAGAGACAGATGCATAGACAGAGACGGAGACAGAGACAGCGACAGGGCCAGGGAGAGGGACGGGGCAGAGACAGAGGCAGAGACAGAGACAGAGACAGAGACAGAGACAGAGGCAGAGACAGAGCCAGGGACAGACACGGAGACAGGGACAGAGGGAGAGACAGCGACAGAGACAGAGACAGAGGCAGAGGCAGAGGCAGAGGCAGAGTCTCAGACAGAGACAGAGACAGAGACAGAGACAGAGACGGAGACAAAGACCGAGACAGAGGCAGAGACACAGACACAGACAGAGACACAGACAGAGACAGAGACAGAGACAGAGACAGAGACAGAGACAGAGACAGAGACAGAGACAGAGACAGAGACAGAGACAGAGACAGAGACAGAGACAGAGACAGAGACAGAGACAGAGACAGAGACAGAGACAGAAACAGAGACAGAGACAGAGACGGAGACAAAGACCGAGAAAGAGACAGAGACTGAGACAGGGGCAGAGACACAGCCAGGGACTGAGACTGAGACAGAGACAGCGGCAGAGACAGAGACGGACACAGAGACAGAGACACAGACAGAGACAGAGACAGAGACAGAGACTGAGACAGAGACAGAGACAGAGACAGAGACAGAGACAGAGACAGAGACAGAGACAGAGACAGAGACAGAGACAGGGACAGAGACAGAGACAGAGACAGATGCATAGACTGAGACGGAGACAGAGACAGCGACAGGGCCAGGGAGAGGGACGGGGCAGAGACAGAGGCAGAGACAGAGACAGAGACAGAGACAGAGGCAGAGACAGAAACAGAGACAGAGACAGATACGGGGACAGAGACAGAGGCAGAGACAGAGACAGAGACAGAGACAGAGACAGAGACGGAGACAAAGACCGAGACAGAGACAGAGACGGAGACAGAGGCAGAGACAGAGCCAGGGACAGACACGGAGACAGGGACAGGGGGAGAGACAGCGACAGAGACAGAGACAGAGGCAGAGGCAGAGGCAGAGTCTCAGACAGAGACAGAGACAGACACAGAGACAGAGACGGAGACAAAGACCGAGACAGAGGCAGAGACACAGACACAGACAGAGACACAGACAGAGACAGAGACAGAGACAGAGACAGAGACAGAGACAGAGACGGAGACAGAGACAGAGGCAGAGACAGAGACAGGGACAGACACGGAGACAGGGACAGAGGGAGAGACAGCGACAGAGACAGAGACAGAGGCAGAGGCAGAGGCAGAGGCAGAGTCTCAGACAGAGACAGAGACAGAGACAGAGACAGAGACAGAGACAGAGACGGAGACAAAGACCGAGACAGAGGCAGAGACACAGACACAGACAAAGACACAGACAGAGACAGAGACAGAGACAGAGACAGAGACAGAGACAGAGACAGAGACAGAGACAGAGACAGAGACAGAGACAGAGACAGAGGCAGAGACAGAGACAGAGACAGAGACAGAGACAGAGACAGAGACAGAGACAGAGACAGAGACGGAGACAAAGACCGGGACAGAGACAGAGACGGAGACAGAGGCAGAGACAGAGCCAGGGACTGAGACTGAGACAGAGACAGCGGCAGAGACAGAGACAGAGACAGAGACAGAGACACAGACAGAGACAGAGACAGAGACAGAGACAGAGACAGAGACAGAGACAGAGACAGACACAGAGACTGAGACGGAGACAGAGACAGAGGGAGAGACAGCGACAGAGACTGAGACAGAGACAGAGACAGAGACAGGGACAGAGACAGAGACAGAGACGGACACAGAGACAGAGACACAGACAGAGACAGAGACAGAGACAGAGACAGAGACAGAGACAGAGACGGAGACAGAGACAGAGACAGAGACAGAGACAGAGACAGAGACAGAGACAGAGACAGAGACAGAGACAGAGACAGAGGCAGAGACAGAGCCAGGGACAGAGACAGAGACAGAGACAGAGGGAGAGACAGCGACAGAGACAGAGACAGAGACAGAGACGGAGACAGAGACAGAGACAGAGACAGAGACAGAGACAGAGACAGAGGCAGAGACAGAGAAAGAGACAGAGACAGAGACAGAGACAGAGACAGAGACAGAGACGGAGACAGAGACAGAGACAGAGATAGAGACAGAGACAGAGACAGAGACAGAGACAGAGACAGAGACAGAGACAGAGACAGAGACAGAGACAGAGACAGAGACAGAGACAGAGACGGAGACAGAGGCAAAGACAGAGCCAGGGACAGAGTCGGAGACAGAGACAGAGGGAGAGACAGCGACAGAGGCAGAGACAGAAACAGAGACAGAGACAGTTACGGGGACAGAGACAGAGGCAGAGACAGAGACACAGACAGAGACGGACACAGAGACAGAGACTGAGACAGAGACAGAGACAGCGGCAGAGACAGAGACGGAGACAGAGACAGAGACACAGACAGAGACAGGGACAGAAACAGAGACAGAGACGGAGACAGAGACGGAGACAGAGACGGAGACAAAGACCGTGACAGGGACAGAGACGGAGACAGAGGCAGAGACAAAGCCAGGGACAGAGACAGAAACAGAGTCAGAGACGGAGACAGAGGCAGAGATAGAGACAGAGACAGAGACGGAGACAGAGACAGAGACAGAGACAGAGACAGAGACAGAGACAGAGACAGAGACAGAGACAGAGACAGCGACAGAGACAGAGACAGAGACAGAAACAGAGACAGGGACAGAGACAGAGACAGAGACAGTGAGAGAGACAGCGACAGAGACAGAGACAGAGACGGAGACGGAGACAGAGACAGAGACAGAGACAGAGACAGAGACAGAGACAGAGACAGAGACAGAGACAGAGACAGAGACAGAGACAGAGACAGAAACAGAGACAGAGACAGAGACGGAGACAAAGACCGAGAAAGAGACAGAGACGGAGACAGGGGCAGAGACAGAGCCAGGGACTGAGACTGAGACAGAGACAGCGGCAGAGACAGAGACGGACACAGAGACAGAGACACAGACAGAGACAGAGACAGAGACTGAGACAGAGACAGAGACAGAGACAGAGACAGAGACAGAGACAGAGACAGAGACAGAGACAGAGACAGAGACAGAGACAGAGACAGAGACAGAGACAGAGACAGAGACAGAGACAGAGACAGAGACAGAGACAGAGACAGAGACAGAGACAGAGACAGAGACAGAGACAGAGACAGGGACAGAGACAGAGACAGAGACAGATGCTTAGACTGAGACGGAGACAGAGACAGCGACAGGGCCAGGGAGAGGGACGGGGCAGAGACAGAGGCAGAGACAGAGACAGAGACAGAGACAGAGACAGAGACGGAGACAGAGACAGAGACAGAGACAGAGACAGAGACAGAGACAGAGACAGAGACAGAGACAGAGACGCAGACAGAGGCAGAGACAGTGCCAGGGACAGAGACAGAGACAGAGACAGAGGCAGAGACAGAGACGGAGACAGAGGCAAAGACAGAGCCAGGGACAGAGTCGGAGACAGAGACAGAGGGAGAGACAGCGACAGAGGCAGAGACAGAAACAGAGACAGAGACAGTTACGGGGACAGAGACAGAGGCAGAGACAGAGACACAGACAGAGACGGACACAGAGACAGAGACTGAGACAGAGACAGAGACAGCGGCAGAGACAGAGACGGAGACAGAGACAGAGACACAGACAGAGACAGGGACAGAAACAGAGACAGAGACGGAGACAGAGACGGAGACAGAGACGGAGACAAAGACCGTGACAGGGACAGAGACGGAGACAGAGGCAGAGACAAAGCCAGGGACAGAGACAGAAACGGAGTCAGAGACGGAGACAGAGGCAGAGATAGAGACAGAGACAGAGACGGAGACAGAGACAGAGACAGAGACAGAGACAGAGACAGAGACAGAGACAGCGACAGAGACAGAGACAGAGACAGAAACAGAGACAGGGACAGAGACAGAGACAGAGACAGAGACAGAGACAGAGACAGAGGCAGAGACAGAGATAGAGACAGAGACGGAGACAGAGACAGAGACAGAGACTGAGACAGAGACAGAGACAGAGACGGAGACAAAGACCGAGACAGAGACAGAGACGGAGACAGAGGCAGAGACAGAGCCAGGGACAGAGACGGAGACAGAGACAGAGATAGAGACGGAGACAGACACAGAGACAGAGACAGAGACAAAGACGGAGATAGAGGCAGAGACAGAGTCAGAGACGGAGACAGAGGCAGAGACAGAGCCAGGGACAGAGACAGAGACAGAGACAGTGGGAGAGACAGCGACAGAGACAGAGACAGAGACGGAGACGGAGACAGAGACAGAGACAGAGACAGAGACAGAGACAGAGACAGAGACAGAGACAGAGACAGAGACAGAGACAGAGACAGAGACAGAGACAGAGACAGAGACAGAAACAGAGACAGAGACAGAGACGGAGACAAAGACCGAGAAAGAGACAGAGACGGAGACAGGGGCAGAGACAGAGCCAGGGACTGAGACTGAGACAGAGACAGCGGCAGAGACAGAGACGGACACAGAGACAGAGACACAGACAGAGACAGAGACAGAGACTGAGACAGAGACAGAGACAGAGACAGAGACAGAGACAGAGACAGAGACAGAGACAGAGACAGAGACAGAGACAGAGACAGAGACAGAGACAGAGACAGAGACAGAGACAGAGACAGAGACAGAGACAGACACAGAGACTGAGACGGAGACAGAGACAGAGGGAGAGACAGCGACAGAGACTGATACAGAGACAGAGACAGGGACAGAGAGAGAGACAGAGACAGAGACAGAGGCAGAGACAGAAACAGAGAGAGAGACAGATACGGGGACAGAGACAGAGGCAGAGACAGAGACAGAGACAGAGACGGACACAGAGACAGAGACGGGGACAGAGACAGAGACACAGACAGAGACAGAGACAGAGACAGAGACAGAGACAGAGACAGAGACAGAGACAGAGACAGAGACAGAGACAGAGACAGAGACAGAGACAGAGACGGAGACAGAGGCAGAGACAGAGCCAGGGACAGAGACAGAGACAGAGGGAGAGACAGCGACAGAGACGGAGACAGAGACGGAGACAGAGACAGAGACAGAGACACAGACAGAGACAGAGACAGAGACAGAGGCAGAGGCAGAGAAAGAGACAGAGACAGAGACAGAGACAGAGACAGAGACAGAGACAGAGAAAGAGACAAAGACGGAGACAAAGACCGAGACAGAGACAGAGACGGAGACAGAGGCAGAGACAGAGCCAGGGACAGACACGGAGAGAGGGACAGAGGGAGAGACAGCGACAGAGACAGAGACAGAGGCAGAGGCAGAGGCAGAGTCTCAGACAGAGACAGAGACAGAGACAGAGACGGAGACAAAGACCGAGACAGAGGCAGAGACACAGACACAGACAGAGACACAGACAGAGACAGAGACAGAGACAGAGACAGAGACAGAGACAGAGACAGAAACAGGGACAGAGACAGAGACAGAGACAGAGACAGAGACAGAGACAGAGACAGAGACGGAGACAAAGACCGAGACAGAGACAGAGACGGAGACAGAGGCAGAGACAGAGCCAGGGACTGAGACTGAGACAGAGACAGCGGCAGAGACAGAGACAGAGACAGAGCCAGAGACAGAGACAGAGACAGAGACAGAGACAAAGACGGAGATAGAGGCGGAGACAGAGTCAGAGACGGAGACAGAGGCAGAGACAGAGCCAGGGACAGAGACAGAGACAGAGACAGTGGGAGAGACAGCGACAGAGACAGAGACAGAGACGGAGACAGAGACAGAGACAGAGACAGAGACAGAGACAGAGACAGAGACGGAGACAAAGACCGAGACAGAGACAGAGACAGAGACAGAGACAGAGACAGAGACAGAGACAGAGACAGAAACAGAGACAGAGACAGAGACGGAGACAAAGACCGAGAAAGAGACAGAGACGGAGACAGGGGCAGAGACAGAGCCAGGGACTGAGACTGAGACAGAGACAGCGGCAGAGACAGAGACGGACACAGAGACAGAGACACAGACAGAGACAGAGACAGAGACTGAGACAGAGACAGAGACAGAGACAGAGACAGAGACAGAGACAGAGACAGAGACAGAGACAGAGACAGAGACAGAGACAGAGACAGAGACAGAGACAGAGACAGAGACAGAGACAGAGACAGAGACAGATGCATAGACAGAGACGGAGACAGAGACAGCGACAGGGCCAGGGAGAGGGACGGGGCAGAGACAGAGGCAGAGACAGAGACAGAGACAGAGACAGAGACAGAGACAGAGTCAGAGACGGAGACAGAGGCAGAGACAGAGCCAGGGACAGAGACAGAGACAGAGACAGAGACAGAGACAGAGACAGAGACAGAGGCAGAGACAAAGACCGAGACAGAGACAAAGACGGAGACAGAGGCAGAGACAGAGCCAGGGACAGAGACGGAGACAGAGACAGAGATAGAGACAGAGACAGACACAGAGACAGAGACAGAGACAAAGACGGAGATAGAGGCAGAGACAGAGTCAGAGACGGAGACAGAGGCAGAGACAGAGCCAGGGACAGAGACAGAGACAGAGACAGTGGGAGAGACAGCGACAGAGACAGAGACAGAGACGGAGACGTCGACAGAGACAGAGACAGAGACAGAGACAGAGACAGAGACAGTGTGAGAGACAGATACAGAGACAGGGACAGAGACAGAGACAGAGGCAGAGACAGAGACAGAGACAGCTACAGAGACAGAGACAGAGACAGACACAGAGACAGAGACAGAGACAACGACGGAGACGGAGACAGTGACTGAGTCAGAGACAGAGACAGAGACAGAGACAGAGACAGAGACAGAGAGAGAGACAGATACAGAGACCGAGACAGAGACAGAGGCAGAGACAGAGACAGAGACAGAGACAGAGACGGAGACAAAGACCGAGACAGAGACAGAGACGGAGACAGAGGCAGAGACAGAGCCAGGGACAGACACGGAGACAGGGACAGCGGCAGAGACAGTGACAGAGACAGAGCCAGAGACAGAGACAGAGACAGAGACAGAGACAGAGACAGAGACAGACACAGAGACTGAGACGGAGACAGAGACAGAGGGAGAGACAGCGACAGAGACTGAGACAGAGACAGAGACAGAGACAGGGACAGAGAGAGAGACAGAGACAGAGACAGAGGCAGAGACAGAAACAGAGAGAGAGACAGATACGGGGACAGAGACAGAGGCAGAGACAGAGACAGAGACAGAGACGGACACAGAGACAGAGACACAGACAGAGACAGAGACAGAGACAGAGACAGAGACAGAGACAGAGACAGAGACAGAGACAGAGACAGAGACAGAGACAGAGACAGAGACAGAGACAGAGACGGAGACAGAGACAGAGACAGAGCCAGGGACAGAGACAGAGACAGAGACAGAGGGAGAGACAGCGACAGAGACGGAGACAGAGACGGAGACAGAGACAGAGACAGAGACACAGACAGAGACAAAGACAGAGACAGAGGCAGAGGCAGAGAAAGAGACAGAGACAGAGACTGAGACAGAGACAGAGACAGAGACAGAGACAGAGAAAGAGACAGAGACGGAGACAAAGACCGAGACAGAGACAGAGACGGAGACAGAGGCAGAGACAGAGCCAGGGACAGAGACGGAGACAGAGACAGAGGGAGAGACAGCGACAGAGACAGAGACAGAGACGGAGGCAGAGACAGAGACAGAGACAGAGACCGAGACAGAGACAGAGACAGAGACAGAGACAGAGACAGAGCCAGAGACAGAGACAGAGACAGAGACAGAGACAGAGACAGAGACAGAGACAGACACAGAGACTGAGACGGAGACAGAGACAGAGGGAGAGACAGCGACAGAGACTGAGACAGAGACGGAGGCAGAGACAGAGACAGAGACCGAGACAGAGACATAGACAGAGACAGAGACAGAGATAGAGACAGAGACAGAGACAGAGACAGAGACAGAGACAGAGACAGAGTCAGAGACGGAGACAGAGGCAGAGACAGAGCCAGGGACAGAGACAGAGACAGAGACAGAGACAGAGACAGAGACAGAGACAGAGACAGAGACAGAGACAGAGACAGTGACAGAGACAAAGACCGAGACAGAGACAAAGACGGAGACAGAGGCAGAGACAGAGCCAGGGACAGAGACGGAGACAGAGACAGAGATAGAGACAGAGACAGACACAGAGACAGAGACAGAGACAAAGACGGATATAGAGGCAGAGACAGAGTCAGAGACGGAAACAGAGGCAGAGACAGAGCCAGGGACAGAGACAGAGACAGAGACAGAGGGAGAGACAGCGACAGAGACAGAGACAGAGACGGAGACAGAGACAGACACAGAGACAGAGACAGAGACAGAGACAGAGACAGAGACAGAGACAGAGACAGAGACAGAGACAGAGACAGAGACAGAGACAGAAACAGAGACAGAGACAGAGACGGAGACAAAGTCCGAGAAAGAGACAGAGACGGAGACAGGGGCAGAGACAGAGCCAGGGACTGAGACTGAGACAGAGACAGCGGCAGAGACAGAGACGGACACAGGGACAGAGACACAGACAGAGACAGAGACAGAGACTGAGACAGAGACAGAGACAGAGACAGAGACAGGGACAGAGACAGAGACAGAGAGAGATGCATAGACAGAGACGGAGACAGAGACAGCGACAGGGCCAGGGAGAGGGACGGGGCAGAGACAGAGGCAGAGACAGAGACAGAGACAGAGACAGAGGCAGAGACAGAAACAGAGACAGAGACAGATACGGGGACAGAGACAGAGGCAGAGACAGAGACAGAGACAGAGACAGAGACAGAGACAGAGACAGAGACAGAGACGGAGACAGAGGCAGAGACAGAGCCAGGGACAGACACGGAGACAGGGACAGGGGGAGAGACAGCGACAGAGACACAGACAGAGGCAGAGGCAGAGGCAGAGTCTCAAACAGAGACAGAGACAGAGACAGAGACAGAGACGGAGACAAAGACCGAGACAGAGGCAGAGACGGAGACAAAGACCGAGACAGAGGCAGAGACACAGACACAGACAGAGACACAGACAGAGACAGAGCCAGAGACAGAGACAGAGACGGAGACAAAGACCGAGAAAGAGACAGAGACGGAGACAGAGGCAGAGACAGAGCCAGGGACTGAGACTGAGACAGAGACAGCGGCAGAGACAGAGACGGAAAAAGAGACAGAGACACAGACAGAGACAGAGACAGAGACGGAGACAGAGGCAAAGACAGAGTCAGGGACAGAGTCGGAGACAGAGACAGAGGGAGAGACAGCGACAGAGGCAGAGACAGAAACAGAGACAGAGACAGTTACGGGAACAGAGACAGAGACAGAGACAGAAACAGAGGCAGGGACAGAGACAGAGACAGAGACAGAGACAGAGACAGAGACAGAGACAGAGGCAGAGACAGAGATAGAGACAGAGACGGAGACAGAGACAGAGACAGAGACTGAGACAGAGACAGAGACAGAGACGGAGACAAAGACCGAGACAGAGACTGAGACTGAGACAGAGGCAGAGACAGAGCCAGGGACAGAGACGGAGACAGAGACAGAGATAGAGACAGAGACAGACACAGAGACAGAGACAGAGACAAAGACGGAGATAGAGGCAGAGACAGAGTCAGAGACGGAGACAGAGGCAGAGACAGAGCCAGGGACAGAGACAGAGACAGAGACAGTGGGAGAGACAGCGACAGAGACAGAGACAGAGACGGAGACGTCGACAGAGACAGAGACAGAGACAGAGACAGAGACAGAGACAGAGACAGTGTGAGAGACAGATACAGAGACAGGGACAGAGACAGAGACAGAGGCAGAGACAGAGACAGAGACAGCTACAGAGACAGAGACAGAGACAGACACAGAGACAGAGACAGAGACAACGACGGAGACGGAGACAGTGACTGAGTCAGAGACAGAGACAGAGACAGAGACAGAGACAGAGACAGAGAGAGAGACAGATACAGAGACCGAGACAGAGACAGAGACTGAGACGGAGGCAAAGACAGAGACAGGAACGTAGACAGAGACAGAGACAGAGAGATCGACAGAGGCAGAGACATAGACAGAGGCGGAGACAAAGACGGAGACAAAGACGGAGACAGAGACAGAGACAGAGACAGACACAGAGATAGAGACAGAGACAGAGACAGAGACAGAGACAGAGACAGAGACAGAGACAGACACAGAGACAGAGACAGAGACAGAGACAGAGAAAGAGACAGAGGCAGATACAGAGACAGAGACAGAGGCAGAGACAGAGACAGAGACAGAGACAGAGACAGAGAAAGAGACAGACACAGAGATAGAGACAGAGACAGAGACAGAGAGAGAGACAGGAGACAAAGACGGAGATAGAGGGGCAGGAGTCAAACACGGGGAAAAAGACGGGGACAGTGACCGTGACCGAGACAGAGATAGAGACAGAGACAGAAACAGAGACAGAGACAGAGACAGAGACGGAGACAAAGACCGAGACAGAGGCAGAGACACAGACACAGACAGAGACACAGACAGAGACAGAGCCAGAGACAGAGACAGAGACGAAGACAAAGACCGAGAAAGAGACAGAGACGGAGACAGAGGCAGAGACAGAGCCAGGGACTGAGACTGAGACAGAGACAGCGGCAGAGACAGAGACGGACACAGAGACAGAGACACAGACAGAGACAGAGACAGAGACAGAGACGGAGACAGAGGCAAAGACAGAGCCAGGGACAGAGTCGGAGACAGAGACAGAGGGAGAGACAGCGACAGAGGCAGAGACAGAAACAGAGACAGAGACAGTTACGGGGACAGAGACAGAGGCAGAGACAGAGACACAGACAGAGACGGACACAGAGACAGAGACTGGGACAGAGACAGAGACAGCGGCAGAGACAGAGACGGAGACAGAGACAGAGACACAGACAGAGACAGGGACAGGAACAGAGACAGAGACGGAGACAGAGACGGAGACAAAGACCGTGACAGGGACAGAGACGGAGACAGAGGCAGAGACAGAGCCAGGGACAGAGACAGAAACAGAGTCAGAGACGGAGACAGAGGCAGAGATAGAGACAGAGACAGAGACGGAGGCAGAGACAGAGACAGAGACAGAGACAGAGACAGAGACAGAGACAGAGACAGAGACAGAGACAGAGACAGAAACAGACACAGGGACAGAGACAGAGACAGAGACAGAGACAGAGACAGAGACAGAGGCAGAGACAGAGATAGAGACAGAGACGGAGACAGAGAAAGAGACAGAGGCAGATACAGAGACAGAGACAGAGGCAGAGACAGAGACAGAGACAGAGACAGAGACAGAGAAAGAGACAGACACAGAGATAGAGACAGAGACAGAGACAGAGAGAGAGACAGGAGACAAAGACGGAGATAGAGGGGCAGGAGTCAAACACGGGGAAAAAGACGGGGACAGTGACCGTGACCGAGACAGAGATAGAGACAGAGACAGAAACAGAGACAGAGACAGAGACAGAGACGGAGACAAAGACCGAGACAGAGGCAGAGACACAGACACAGACAGAGACACAGACAGAGACAGAGCCAGAGACAGAGACAGAGACGAAGACAAAGACCGAGAAAGAGACAGAGACGGAGACAGAGGCAGAGACAGAGCCAGGGACTGAGACTGAGACAGAGACAGCGGCAGAGACAGAGACGGACACAGAGACAGAGACACAGACAGAGACAGAGACAGAGACAGAGACAGAGACGGAGACAGAGGCAAAGACAGAGCCAGGGACAGAGTCGGAGACAGAGACAGAGGGAGAGACAGCGACAGAGGCAGAGACAGAAACAGAGACAGAGACAGTTACGGGGACAGAGACAGAGGCAGAGACAGAGACACAGACAGAGACGGACACAGAGACAGAGACTGGGACAGAGACAGAGACAGCGGCAGAGACAGAGACGGAGACAGAGACAGAGACACAGACAGAGACAGGGACAGGAACAGAGACAGAGACGGAGACAGAGACGGAGACAAAGACCGTGACAGGGACAGAGACGGAGACAGAGGCAGAGACAGAGCCAGGGACAGAGACAGAAACAGAGTCAGAGACGGAGACAGAGGCAGAGATAGAGACAGAGACAGAGACGGAGGCAGAGACAGAGACAGAGACAGAGACAGAGACAGAGACAGAGACAGAGACAGAGACAGAGACAGAGACAGAGACAGAAACAGACACAGGGACAGAGACAGAGACAGAGACAGAGACAGAGACAGAGACAGAGGCAGAGACAGAGATAGAGACAGAGACGGAGACAGAGACAGAGACAGAGACTGAGACAGAGACAGAGACAGAGACGGAGACAAAGACCGAGACAGAGACTGAGACTGAGACAGAGGCAGAGACAGAGCCAGGGACGGAGACGGAGACAGAGACAGAGATAGAGACAGAGACAGACACAGAGACAGAGACAGAGACAAAGACGGAGATAGAGGGGCAGGAGTCAAACACGGGGAAAAAGACGGGGACAGTGACCGTGACCGAGACAGAGATAGAGACAGAGACAGAAACAGAGACAGAGACAGAGACAGAGACGGAGACAAAGACCGAGACAGAGGCAGAGACACAGACACAGACAGAGACACAGACAGAGACAGAGCCAGAGACAGAGACAGAGACGAAGACAAAGACCGAGAAAGAGACAGAGACGGAGACAGAGGCAGAGACAGAGCCAGGGACTGAGACTGAGACAGAGACAGCGGCAGAGACAGAGACGGACACAGAGACAGAGACACAGACAGAGACAGAGACAGAGACAGAGACAGAGACGGAGACAGAGGCAAAGACAGAGCCAGGGACAGAGTCGGAGACAGAGACAGAGGGAGAGACAGCGACAGAGGCAGAGACAGAAACAGAGACAGAGACAGTTACGGGGACAGAGACAGAGGCAGAGACAGAGACACAGACAGAGACGGACACAGAGACAGAGACTGGGACAGAGACAGAGACAGCGGCAGAGACAGAGACGGAGACAGAGACAGAGACACAGACAGAGACAGGGACAGGAACAGAGACAGAGACGGAGACAGAGACGGAGACAAAGACCGTGACAGGGACAGAGACGGAGACAGAGGCAGAGACAGAGCCAGGGACAGAGACAGAAACAGAGTCAGAGACGGAGACAGAGGCAGAGATAGAGACAGAGACAGAGACGGAGGCAGAGACAGAGACAGAGACAGAGACAGAGACAGAGACAGAGACAGAGACAGAGACAGAGACAGAGACAGAGACAGAAACAGACACAGGGACAGAGACAGAGACAGAGACAGAGACAGAGACAGAGACAGAGGCAGAGACAGAGATAGAGACAGAGACGGAGACAGAGACAGAGACAGAGACTGAGACAGAGACAGAGACAGAGACGGAGACAAAGACCGAGACAGAGACTGAGACTGAGACAGAGGCAGAGACAGAGCCAGGGACGGAGACGGAGACAGAGACAGAGATAGAGACAGAGACAGACACAGAGACAGAGACAGAGACAAAGACGGAGATAGAGGCAGAGACAGAGTCAGAGACGGAGATAGAGGCAGAGACAGAGTCAGGGACAGAGACAGAGACAGAGACAGTGGGAGAGACAGCGACAGAGACAGAGACAGAGACGGAGACGGAGACAGAGACAGAGACAGAGACAGAGACAGAGACAGAGACAGAGACAGAGACAGAGACAGAGACAGAGACGGAGACAGAGACAGAAGCAGAGACAGAGACAGAGACGGAGACAAAGACCGAGAAAGAGACAGAGACGGAGACAGGGGCAGAGACAGAGCCAGGGACTGAGACTGAGACAGAGACAGCGGCAGAGACAGAGACGGACACAGAGACAGAGACACAGACAGAGACAGAGACAGACTGAGACAGAGACAGAGACAGAGACAGAGACAGAGACAGAGACAGAGACAGAGACAGAGACAGAGACAGAGACAGATGCATAGACAGAGACGGAGACAGAGACAGCGACAGGGCCAGGGCGAGGGACGGGGCAGAGACAGAGGCAGAGACAGAGACAGAGACAGAGACAGAGGCAGAGACAGAAACAGAGACAGAGACAGATACGGGGACAGAGACAGAGGCAGAGACAGAGACAGAGACAGAGACAGAGACGGAGACAAAGACCGAGACAGAGACAGAGACGGAGACAGAGGCAGAGACAGAGCCAGGGCAGACACGGAGACAGGGACAGAGGGAGAGACAGCGACAGAGACAGAGACAGAGGCAGAGGCAGAGGCAGAGTCTCAGACAGAGACAGAGACAGAGACAGAGACGGAGACAAAGACCGAGACAGAGGCAGAGACACAGACACAGACAGAGACACAGACAGAGACAGAGACAGAGACAGAGACAGAGACAGAGACAGAGACAGAGACAGAGACAGAGACAGAGACAGAGACAGAGACAGAGACAGAGGCAGAGACAGAGACGGAGACAAAGACCGAGACAGAGACAGAGACGGAGACAGTGTGAGAGACAGATACAGAGACAGGGACAGAGACAGAGACAGAGACAGAGACAGAGACAGAGACAGAGACAGAGACAGCTACAGAGACAGAGACAGAGACAGAGACAGACACAGAGACAGAGACAGAGACAACGACGGAGACGGAGACAGTGACTGAGTCAGAGACAGAGACAGAGACAGAGACAGAGACAGAGAGAGAGAGAGAGAGACAGATACAGAGACCGAGACAGAGACAGAGACTGAGACCTAGGCAAAGACAGAGACAGGAACGTAGACAGAGACAGAGACAGAGAGAGTGACAGAGGCAGAGACATAGACAGAGGCGGAGACAAAGACGGAGACAAAGACGGAGACAGAGACAGAGACAGAGACAGAGACAGACACAGAGATAGAGACAGAGACAGAGACAGAGACAGAGACAGAGACAGAGACAGAGACAGAGACAGACACAGAGACAGAGACAGAGACAGAGACAGAGAAAGAGACAGAGGCAGATACAGAGACAGAGACAGAGGCAGAGACAGAGACAGAGGGAGAGACAGCGACAGAGACTGAGACAGAGACAGAGACAGAGACAGGGACAGAGAGAGAGACAGAGACAGAGACAGAGGCAGAGACAGAGACAGAGACAGAGACAGAGACAGAGACAGAGACAGAGACGGAGACAGAGGCAGAGACAGAGCCAGGGACAGAGACAGAGACAGAGACAGAGACAGAGACAGAGACAGAGACAGAGACAGACACAGAGACTGAGACGGAGACAGAGACAGAGGGAGAGACAGCGACAGAGACTGAGACAGAGACAGAGACAGAGACAGGGACAGAGAGAGAGACAGAGACAGAGACAGAGGCAGAGACAGAAACAGAGACAGAGACAGAGACAGAGACAGAGACAGAGACAGAGACAGAGACAGAGACAGAGACAGAGACAGAGACAGAGACAGAGGCAGAGACAGAGACAGAGACGGAGACAGAGGCAGAGACAGAGCCAGGGACAGAGACAGAGACAGAGACAGAGGGAGAGACAGCGACAGAGACAGAGACGGAGACGGAGACAGAGACAGAGACAGAGACAGAGACAGAGACAGAGACAGAGACAGAGACAGAGACAGAGACAGAGACAGAGACAGAAACAGAGACAGAGACAGAGACGGAGACAAAGACCGAGAAAGAGACAGAGACGGAGACAGGGGCAGAGACACAGCCAGGGACTGAGACTGAGACAGAGACAGCGGCAGAGACAGAGACGGACACAGAGACAGAGACACAGACAGAGACAGAGACAGAGACAGAGACTGAGACAGAGACAGAGACAGAGACAGAGACAGAGACAGAGACAGAGACAGAGACAGGGACAGAGACAGAGACAGAGACAGATGCATAGACAGAGACGGAGACAGAGACAGCGACAGGGCCAGGGAGTGGGACGGGGCAGAGACAGAGGCAGAGACAGAGACAGAGACAGAGACAGAGACAGAGACAGAGGCAGAGACAGAGCCAGGGACAGAGGGAGAGACAGCGACAGAGACAGAGACAGAGGCAGAGGCAGAGGCAGAGGCAGAGGCAGAGTCTCAGACAGAGACAGAGACAGAGACAGAGACAGAGACGGAGACAAAGACCGAGACAGAGGCAGAGACACAGACACAGACAGAGACACAGACAGAGACAGAGACAGAGACAGAGACAGAGACAGAGACAGAGACAGAGACAGAGACAGAGACAGAGACAGAGACAGAGACAGAGACAGAGACAGAAACAGAGACAGAGACAGAGACGGAGACAAAGACCGAGAAAGAGACAGAGACGGAGACAGGGGCAGAGACACAGCCAGGGACTGAGACTGAGACAGAGGCAGAGACAGAGACAGAGACAGAGACAGAGGCAGAGACAGAGCCAGGGACAGACACGGAGACAGGGACAGAGGGAGAGACAGCGACAGAGACGGAGACAGAGGCAGAGACAGAGCCAGGGACAGAGACAGAAACAGAGTCAGAGACGGAGACAGAGGCAGAGATAGAGACAGAGACAGAGACGGAGGCAGAGACAGAGACAGAGACAGAGACAGAGACAGAGACAGAGACAGAGACAGAGACAGAGACAGAGACAGAAACAGAGACAGGGACAGAGACAGAGACAGAGACAGAGACAGAGACAGAGACAGAGGCAGAGACAGAGATAGAGACAGAGACGGAGACAGAGACAGAGACAGAGACTGAGACAGAGACAGAGACAGAGACGGAGACAAAGACCGAGACAGAGACTGAGACTGAGACAGAGGCAGAGACAGAGCCAGGGACAGAGACGGAGACAGAGACAGAGATAGAGACAGAGACAGACACAGAGACAGAGACAGAGACAAAGACGGAGATAGAGGCAGAAACAGAGACAGAGACAGAGACGGAGACAAAGACCGAGAAAGAGACAGAGACGGAGACAGGGGCAGAGACACAGCCAGGGACTGAGACTGAGACAGAGACAGCGGCAGAGACAGAGACGGACACAGAGACAGAGACACAGACAGAGACAGAGACAGAGACAGAGACTGAGACAGAGACAGAGACAGAGACAGAGACAGAGACAGAGACAGAGACAGGGACAGAGACAGAGACAGAGACAGATGCATAGACTGAGACGGAGACAGAGACAGCGACAGGGCCAGGGAGAGGGACGGGGCAGAGACAGAGGCAGAGACAGAGACAGAGACAGAGACAGAGGCAGAGACAGAAACAGAGACAGAGACAGATACGGGGACAGAGACAGAGGCAGAGACAGAGACAGAGACAGAGACAGAGACAGAGACGGAGACAAAGACCGAGACAGAGACAGAGACGGAGACAGAGGCAGAGACAGAGCCAGGGACAGACACGGAGACAGGGACAGGGGGAGAGACAGCGACAGAGACAGAGACAGAGGCAGAGGCAGAGGCAGAGTCTCAGACAGAGACAGAGACAGAGACAGAGACAGAGACAGAGACGGAGACAAAGACCGAGACAGAGGCAGAGACACAGACACAGACAGAGACACAGACAGAGACAGAGACAGAGACAGAGACAGAGACAGAGGCAGAGACAGAGCCAGGGACAGACACGGAGACAGGGACAGAGGGAGAGACAGCGACAGAGACAGAGACAGAGGCAGAGGCAGAAACGGAGACAGACACAGAGACTGAGACGGAGACAGAGACAGAGGGAGAGACAGCGACAGAGACTGAGACAGAGACAGAGACAGAGACAGGGACAGAGACAGAGACAGAGACGAACACAGAGACAGGGACGGAGACAGAGACAGAGACAGAGACAGAGACAGAGACAGAGACAGAGACAGAGACAGAGACGGAGACAGAGACAGAGACAGAGACAGAGACAGAGACAGAGACAGAGACAGAGACAGAGTCAGAGACGGAGACAGAGGCAGAGACAGAGCCAGGGACCGAAACAGAGACAGAGACAGAGGGAGAGACAGCGACAGAGGCAGAGACAGAGACGGAGACAGAGACAGAGACAGAGACAGGGACAGAGGCAGAGACAGAGAAAAAGATAGAGACAGAGACAGAGACAGAGACAGAGACGGAGACAAAGACCGAGAAAGAGACAGAGACGGAGACAGAGGCAGAGACAGAGCCAGGGACTGAGACTGAGACAGAGACAGCGGCAGAGACAGAGACGGACACAGAGACAGAGACACAGACAGAGACAGAGACAGAGACAGAGACGGAGACAGAGGCAAAGACAGAGCCAGGGACAGAGTCGGAGACAGAGACAGAGGGAGAGACAGCGACAGAGGCAGAGACAGAAACAGAGACAGAGACAGTTACGGGGACAGAGACAGAGGCAGAGACAGAGACACAGACAGAGACGGACACAGAGACAGAGACTGAGACAGAGACAGAGACAGCGGCAGAGACAGAGACGGAGACAGAGACAGAGACACAGACAGAGACAGGGACAGGAACAGAGACAGAGACGGAGACAGAGACGGAGACAAAGACCGTGACAGGGACAGAGACGGAGACAGAGGCAGAGACAGAGCCAGGGACAGAGACAGAAACAGAGTCAGAGACGGAGACAGAGGCAGAGATAGAGACAGAGACAGAGACGGAGGCAGAGACAGAGACACAGACAGAGACAGAGACAGAGACAGAGACAGAGACAGAGACAGAGACAGAGACAGAGACAGAGACAGACACAGAGACTGAGACGGAGACAGAGACAGAGGGAGAGACAGCGGCAGAGACAGAGACGGAGACAGAGACAGAGACACAGCCAGAGACAGAGACAGAGAGAGAGACAGAGACAGAGACAGAGAGGGAGACAAAGACCGAGAAAGAGACAGAGACGGAGAGAGAGGCAGAGACATAGCCAGGGACTCAGACTGAGACAGAGACAGCGGCAGAGACAGAGACGGACACAGAGACAGAGACACAGACAGAGACACCGACAGAGACAGAGAGAGAGACAGAGACAGAGGCAGAGACAGAGACGGAGACAAAGACCGAGAAAGAGACAGAGACGGAGACAGAGGCAGAGACAGAGCCAGGGACTGAGACTGAGACAGAGACAGCGGCAGAGACAGAGACACAGACAGAGACAGAGACAGAGACTGAGACAGAGGCAGAGACGGAGACAAAGACCGAGACAGAGACTGAGACGGAGACAGAGACAGAGGGAGAGACAGCGGCAGAGACAGAGACGGAGACAGAGACAGAGACAGAGGCAGAGACTGAAACAGAGACAGAGACAGATACGGGGACAGAGACAGAGGCAGAGACAGAGACAGAGACAGAGACAGAGACGGAGACAAAGACCGAGACAGAGACAGAGACGGAGACAGAGACAGAGATAGAGACAGAGACAGACACAGAGACAGAGACAGAGACAAAGACGGAGATAGAGGCAGAGACAGAGCCAGGGACAGAGACGGAGACAGAGACAGAGATAGAGACAGAGACAGACACAGAGACAGAGACAGAGACAAAGACGGAGATAGAGGCAGAGACAGAGTCAGAGACGGAGACAGAGGCAGAGACAGAGCCAGGGACAGAGACAGAGACAGAGACAGTGGGAGAGACAGCGACAGAGACAGAGACAGAGACGGAGACGGAGACAGAGACAGAGACAGAGACAGAGACAGAGACAGAGACAGAGACAGAGACAGAGACAGAGACAGAGACACAGACAGAGACAGAAGCAGAGACAGAGACAGAGACGGAGACAAAGACCGAGAAAGAGACAGAGACGGAGACAGGGGCAGAGACAGAGCCAGGGACTGAGACTGAGACAGAGACAGCGGCAGAGACAGAGACGGACACAGAGACAGAGACACAGACAGAGACAGAGACAGAGACTGAGACAGAGACAGAGACAGAGACAGAGACAGAGACAGAGACAGAGACAGAGACAGAGACAGAGACAGAGACAGAGACAGAGACAGAGACAGAGACAGAGACAGAGACAGAGACAGAGACAGAGACAGATGCATAGACAGAGACGGAGACAGAGACAGCGACAGGGCCAGGGAGAGGGACGGGGCAGAGACAGAGGCAGAGACAGAGACAGAGACAGAGACAG
This sequence comes from Megachile willughbiella, assembly GCA_945859595.2. Classification (NCBI taxonomy): domain Eukaryota; kingdom Metazoa; phylum Arthropoda; class Insecta; order Hymenoptera; family Megachilidae; genus Megachile; species Megachile willughbiella. The sequence goes on from CAMAOD020000270.1 coordinate 1,183,392, forward strand.
AGGCAGAGACTGAAACAGAGACAGAGACAGATACGGGGACAGAGACAGAGGCAGAGACAGAGACAGAGACAGAGACAGAGACAGAGACGGAGACAAAGACCGAGACAGAGACAGAGACGGAGACAGAGGCAGAGACAGAGCCAGGGACAGACACGGAGACAGGGACAGAGGGAGAGACAGCGACAGAGACAGAGACAGAGGCAGAGGCAGAGGCAGAGTCTCAGACAGAGACAGAGACAGAGACAGAGACGGAGATAAAGACCGAGACAGAGACAGAGACGGAGACAGAGGCAGAGACAGAGCCAGGGACTGAGACTGAGACAGAGACAGCGGCAGAGACAGAGACAGAGACAGAGACAGAGACAGAGACAGAGACAGAGACAGAGACAGAGACAGACACAGAGACTGAGACGGAGACAGAGACAGAGGGAGAGACAGCGACAGAGACTGAGACAGAGACAGAGACAGAGACAGGGACAGAGAGAGAGACAGAGACAGAGACAGAGGCAGAGGCAGAGACAGATATAGAGACAGAGACGGAGACAGAGACAGAGACAGAGACTGAGACTGAGACAGAGACAGCGGCAGAGACAGAGACGGAGACAGAGACAGAGACAAAGACCGAGACAGAGACAGAGACGGAGACAGAGGCAAAGACAGAGCCAGGGACAGAGTCGGAGACAGAGACAGAGGGAGAGACAGCGACAGAGGCAGAGATAGAAACAGAGACAGAGACAGATACGGGGACAGAGACAGAGGCAGAGACAGAGACAGAGGCAGAGACAGAGACAGAGACAGAGACAGAAACAGAGACAGGGACAGAGACAGAGACAGAGATAGAGACCGAGAGAGAGACAGAGGCAGAGACAGAGATAGAGACAGAGACGGAGACAGAGACAGAGACAGAGACTGAGACAGAGACAGAGACAGAGACAGAGACAGAGACAGAGACAGAGACACAGACAGAGACAGAAACCGAGACAGGGACAGAGACAGAGACAGAGAGAGAGACAGAGACAGAGGCAGAGAGAGAGAGATAGAGACAGAGACGGAGACAGAGACAGAGACAGAGACTGAGACAGAGACAGAGACAGAGGCGGAGACAAAGACCGAGACAGAGACAGAGACGGAGACAGAGGCAGAGACAGAGACGGACACAGAGACAGAGACAGAGACAGAGACAGATGCATAGACAGAGACGGAGACAGAGACAGCGACAGGGCCAGGGAGAGGGACGGGGCAGAGACAGAGGCAGAGACAGAGACAGAGACAGAGACAGATGCATAGACAGAGACGGAGACAGAGACAGCGACAGGGCCAGGGAGAGGGACGGGGCAGAGACAGAGGCAGAGACAGAGACAGAGACAGAGACAGATGCAGAGACAGAAACAGAGACAGAGACAGATACGGGGACAGAGACAGAGGCAGAGACAGAGACAGAGACAGAGACGGAGACAAAGACCGAGACAGAGACAGAGACGGAGACAGAGGCAGAGACAGAGCCAGGGACAGACACGGAGACAGGGACAGAGGGAGAGACAGCGACAGAGACAGAGACAGAGGCAGAGGCAGAGGCAGAGTCTCAGACAGAGACAGAGAGAGACAGAGACGGAGACAAAGACCGAGACAGAGGCAGAGACACAGACACAGACAGAGACACAGACAGAGACAGAGACAGAGACAGAGACAGAGACAGAGACAGAGACAGAGACAGAGACAGAGACAGAGACAGAGACAGAGACAGAGACAGAGACAGAGACAGAGACAGAGACAGAGACAGAGACGGAGACAGAGACAGAGACAGAGACAGAGACAGAGACAGAGACAGAGACAGAGACAGAGACAGAGACAGAGACACAGACAGAGACAGAGACAGAGACAGAGACAGAGACAGAGACAGAGACAGACACAGAGACTGAGACGGAGACAGAGACAGAGGGAGAGACAGCGACAGAGATAGAGACAGAGAATGAGACAGAGACAGAGACAGCGGCAGAGACAGAGACGGAGACAGAGACAGAGACACATCCAGAGACAGAGACAGAGAGAGAGACAGAGACAGAGACAGAGAGGGAGACAAAGACCGAGAAAGAGACAGAGACGGAGACAGAGGCAGAGGCAGAGACAGAGACACAGACAGAGACAGAGACAGAGACTGAGACAGAGGCAGAGACGGAGACAAAGACCGAGACAGAGACAGAGACGGAGACAGAGGCAGAGACAGAGCCAGGGACAGACACGGAGACAGGGACAGAGGGAGAGACAGCGACAGAGACAGAGACAGAGACAGAGATAGAGACAGAGACAGAGACAGAGACAGAGACAGAGACAGAGACAGAGACAGAGACAGAGACAGAGACAGAGACAGAGACAGAGACCGAGACAGAGACGGAGACAAAGGCCGAGACAGAGACAGAGACGGAGACAGAGGCAGAGACAGAGCCAGGGACTGAGACTGAGACAGAGACAGCGGCAGAGACAGAGACAGAGACAGAGACAGAGACACAGACAGAGACAGAGACAGAGACAGAGACAGAGACAGAGGCAGAGACAGAGACAGAGACAGAGACAGAGACAGAGACAGACACAGAGACAGACACAGAGACTGAGACGGAGACAGAGACAGAGGGAGAGACAGCGACAGATACTGAGACAGAGACAGAGACAGAGACAGGGATAGAGACAGAGACAGAGACGGACACAGAGACAGAGACGGAGACAGAGACAGAGACAGAGACAGAGACAGAGACAGAGACAGAGACAGAGACAGAGACAGAGACAGAGACAGAGACAGAGACAGAGACAGAGACAGAGACGGAGACAAAGACCGGGACAGAGACAGAGACGGAGACAGAGGCAGAGACAGAGCCAGGGACAGAGACGGAGACAGAGACAGAGGGAGAGACAGCGACAGAGACAGAGACAGAGACGGAGGCAGAGACAGAGACACAGACCGAGACAGAGACAGAGACAGAGACAGAGACAGAGACAGAGACAGAGACAGAGACAGCGACAGAGACAGAGACAGAGACAGAGACAGAGGCAGAGACAGAAACAGAGACAGAGACGGAGACAGAGACAGACACAGAGACAGAGACAGAGACAGAGACAGAGACAGAGACAGAGACACAGACAGAGACAGAGACAGAGACAGAGACAGAGACAGAGACAGAGAGGGAGACAAAGACCGAGAAAGAGACAGAGACGGAGAGAGAGGCAGAGACAGAGCCAGGGACTCAGACTGAGACAGAGACAGCGGCAGAGACAGAGACGGACACAGAGACAGAGACACAGACAGAGACAGCGACAGAGACAGAGAGAGAGACAGAGACAGAGGCAGAGACAGAGACGGAGACAGAGACAGAGACACAGCCAGAGACAGAGACGGAGACAAAGACCGAGACAGAGGCAGAGACAGAGACAGAGACAGAGACAGAGACAGAGACAGAGACAGAGACAGAGACAGAGACAGAGACAGAGACAGAGACAGAGACAGAGACAGAGACAGAGACAGAGACAGAGACAGAGACAGAGACAGAGACAGAGACAGAGACAGAGACAGAGACAGAGACAGAGACAGAGACAGAGACAGAGACAGAGACAGAGACAGAGACAGAGACAGAGACAGAGACAGAGACAGAGACAGAGACTGAGACAGAGACAGAGACAGAGACAGAGACAGAGACAGAGACAGTGACAGAGACAGAGACAGAGACAGAGACAGATGCATAAACAGAGACGGAGACAGAGACAGCGACAGGGCCAGGGAGAGGGACGGGGCAGAGACAGAGGCAGAGACAGAGACAGAGACAGAGACAGAGACAGAGGCAGAGACAGAAACAGAGACAGAGACAGATACGGGGACAGAGACAGAGGCAGAGACAGAGACAGAGACAGAGACAGAGACGGAGACAAAGACCGAGACAGAGACAGAGACGGAGACAGAGGCAGAGACAGAGCCAGGGACAGACACGGAGACAGGGACAGAGGGAGAGACAGGGACAGAGACAGAGACAGAGGCAGAGGCAGAGGCAGAGTCTCAGACAGAGACAGAGACAGAGACAGAGACGGATACAAAGACCGAGACAGAGGCAGAGACACAGACACAGACAGAGACACAGACAGAGACAGAGACAGAGACAGAGACAGAGACAGAGACAGAGACAGAGACAGAGACAGACACAGAGACAGAGACAGAGACAGAGACGGAGACAAAGACCGAGACAGAGACAGAGACGGAGACAGAGGCAGAGACAGAGCCAGGCACTCAGACTGAGACAGAGACAGCGGCAGAGACAGAGACAGAGACAGAGACAGAGACAGAGACGGAGACGGAGACAGAGACAGAGACAGAGACAGAGACAGAGACAGAGACAGAGACAGAGACAGAGACAGAGACAGAGACAGAGACAGAGACAGAAGCAGAGACAGAGACAGAGACGGAGACAAAGACCGAGAAAGAGACAGAGACGGAGACAGGGGCAGAGACAGAGCCAGGGACTAAGACTGAGACAGAGACAGCGGCAGAGACAGAGACGGACACAGAGACAGAGACACAGGCAGAGACAGAGACAGAGACTGAGACAGAGACAGAGACAGAGACAGAGACAGAGACAGAGACAGAGACAGAGACAGAGACAGAGACAGAGACAGAGACAGAGACAGAGACAGAGACAGAGACAGAGACAGATGCATAGACAGAGACGGAGACAGAGACAGCGACAGGGCCAGGGAGAGGGACGGGGCAGAGACAGAGGCAGAGACAGAGACAGAGACAGAGACAGAGGCAGAGACAGAAACAGAGACAGAGACAGATACGGGGACAGAGACAGAGGCAGAGACAGAGACAGAGACATAGACAGAGACGGAGACAAAGAGCGAGACAGAGACAGAGACGGAGACAGAGGCAGAGACAGAGCCAGGGACAGACACGGAGACAGGGACAGAGGGAGAGACAGCGACAGAGACAGAGACAGAGGCAGAGGCAGAGGCAGAGTCTCAGACAGAGACAGAGACAGAGACAGAGACGCAGACAAAGACCGAGACAGAGGCAGAGACACAGACACAGACAGAGACACAGACAGACACAGAGACAGAGACAGAGACAGAGACGGACACAAAGACCGAGACAGAGACAGAGACGGAGACAGAGGCAGAGACAGAGCCAGGGATGAGACTGAGACAGAGACAGCGGCAGAGACAGAGACAGAGACAGAGACAGAGACAGAGACAGAGACAGAGACAGAGACAGAGACAGAGACAGAGACAGAGACAGACACAGAGACTGAGACGGAGACAGAGACAGAGGGAGAGACAGCGACAGAGACTGAGACAGAGACAGAGACAGAGACAGGGACAGAGAGAGAGACAGAGAGAGAGACAGAGGCAGAGGCAGAGACAGATATAGAGACAGAGACGGAGACAGAGACAGAGACAGAGACTGAGACTGAGACAGAGACAGCGGCAGAGACAGAGCCAGGGACTGAGACTGAGACAGAGACAGAGGGAGAGACAGCGACAGAGACTGAGACAGAGACAGAGACAGAGACAGGGACAGAGAGAGAGACAGAGAGAGAGACAGAGGCAGAGGCAGAGACAGATATAGAGACAGAGACGGAGACAGAGACAGAGACAGAGACTGAGACTGAGACAGAGACAGCGGCAGAGACAGAGCCAGGGACTGAGACTGAGACAGAGACAGCGGCAGAGACAAAGACAGAGACAGAGACAGAGACAGAGACGGAGACAGAGACAGAGACAGAGACAGAGACAGAAACAGAGACAGAGACAGAGACAGAGACAGAGACAGAGACAGAGACAGAGACAGAGACAGAGACAGAGACAGAGACAGAGACGGAGACAAAGGCCGAGACAGAGACAGAGACGGAGACAGAGGCAGAGACAGAGCCAGGGACTGAGACTGAGACAGAGACAGCGGCAGAGACAGAGACAGAGACAGAGACAGAGACAGAGACACAGACAGAGACAGAGACAGAGACAGAGACAGAGACAGAGACAGAGACAGAGACAGAGACAGAGACAGAGACAGAGGCAGAGACACAGACACAGACACAGACAGAGACACAGACAGAGACAGAGACAGAGACAGAGACAGGGACAGAGACAGAGACAGAGACAGAGACAGAGACAGAGACAGAGACAGAGACAGAGACAGAGACAGAGACAGAGACAGAGACAGAGACAGAGACAGAGACAGAGACAGAGACAGAGACAGAGACGGAGACAAAGACCGGGACAGAGACAGAGACGGAAACAGAGGCAGAGACAGAGCCAGGGACTGAGACTGAGACAGAGACAGCGGCAGAGACAGAGACAGAGACGGAGACAAAGACCGAGACAGAGACAGAGACAGCGGCAGAGACAGAGACGGACACAGAGACAGAGACACAGACAGAGACAGAGACAGAGACAGAGACGGAGACAGAGGCAAAGACAGAGCCAGGGACAGAGTCGGAGACAGAGACAGAGGGAGAGACAGCGACAGAGGCAGAGACAGAAACGGAGACAGAGACAGTTACGGGGACAGAGACAGAGGCAGAGACAGAGACAGAGACAGAGACGGACACAGAGACAGAGACTGAGACAGAG
>CAMAOD020000270.1:1192500-1220000 GCA_945859595.2 Megachile willughbiella
GACAGAGACAGAGACAGAGACAGAAACAGAGACAGAGACAGAGACAGAGACAGAGACAGAGACAGAGACAGAGACAGAGACAGAGACAGAGACAGAGACAGAGACGGAGACAAAGGCCGAGACAGAGACAGAGACGGAGACAGAGGCAGAGACAGAGCCAGGGACTGAGACTGAGACAGAGACAGCGGCAGAGACAGAGACAGAGACAGAGACAGAGACAGAGACACAGACAGAGACAGAGACAGAGACAGAGACAGAGACAGAGACAGAGACAGAGACAGAGACAGAGACAGAGACAGAGGCAGAGACACAGACACAGACACAGACAGAGACACAGACAGAGACAGAGACAGAGACAGAGACAGGGACAGAGACAGAGACAGAGACAGAGACAGAGACAGAGACAGAGACAGAGACAGAGACAGAGACAGAGACAGAGACAGAGACAGAGACAGAGACAGAGACAGAGACAGAGACGGAGACAAAGACCGGGACAGAGACAGAGACGGAAACAGAGGCAGAGACAGAGCCAGGGACTGAGACTGAGACAGAGACAGCGGCAGAGACAGAGACAGAGACGGAGACAAAGACCGAGACAGAGACAGAGACAGCGGCAGAGACAGAGACGGACACAGAGACAGAGACACAGACAGAGACAGAGACAGAGACAGAGACGGAGACAGAGGCAAAGACAGAGCCAGGGACAGAGTCGGAGACAGAGACAGAGGGAGAGACAGCGACAGAGGCAGAGACAGAAACGGAGACAGAGACAGTTACGGGGACAGAGACAGAGGCAGAGACAGAGACAGAGACAGAGACGGACACAGAGACAGAGACTGAGACAGAGACAGAGACAGCGGCAGAGACAGAGACGGACACAGAGGCAGAGACACAGACAGAGACAGAGACAGAGACAGAGACAGTGACAGAGACAGAGACAGAGACAGAGACAGATGCATAAACAGAGACGGAGACAGAGACAGCGACAGGGCCAGGGAGAGGGACGGGGCAGAGACAGAGGCAGAGACAGAGACAGAGACAGAGACAGAGGCAGAGACAGAAACAGAGACAGAGACAGATACGGGGACAGAGACAGAGGCAGAGACAGAGACAGAGACAGAGACAGAGACGGAGACAAAGACCGAGACAGAGACAGAGACGGAGACAGAGGCAGAGACAGAGCCAGGGACAGACACGGAGACAGGGACAGAGGGAGAGACAGCGACAGAGACAGAGACAGAGGCAGAGGCAGAGGCAGAGTCTCAGACAGAGACAGAGACAGAGACAGAGACGGATACAAAGACCGAGACAGAGGCAGAGACACAGACACAGACAGAGACACAGACAGAGACAGAGACAGAGACAGAGACAGAGACAGACACAGAGACAGAGACAGAGACAGAGACGGAGACAAAGACCGAGACAGAGGCAGAGACACAGACACAGACAGAGACACAGACAGAGACAGAGACAGAGACAGAGACGGAGACAGAGGCAGAGACAGAGCCAGGCACTGAGACTGAGACAGAGACAGCGGCAGAGACAGAGACAGAGACAGAGACGGAGACAGAGACGGAGACGGAGACAGAGACAGAGACAGAGACAGAGACAGAGACAGAGACAGAGACAGAGACAGAGACAGAGACAGAGACAGAGACAGAGACAGAAGCAGAGACACAGACAGAGACGGAGACAAAGACCGAGAAAGAGACAGAGACGGAGACAGGGGCAGAGACAGAGCCAGGGACTAAGACTGAGACAGAGACAGCGGCAGAGACAGAGACGGACACAGAAACAGAGACACAGGCAGAGACAGAGACAGAGACTGAGACAGAGACAGAGACAGAGACAGAGACAGAGACAGAGACAGAGACAGAGACAGAGACAGAGACAGAGACAGAGACAGAGACAGAGACAGAGACAGAGACAGAGACAGATGCATAGACAGAGACGGAGACAGAGACAGCGACAGGGCCAGGGAGAGGGACGGGGCAGAGACAGAGGCAGAGACAGAGACAGAGACAGAGACAGAGGCAGAGACAGAAACAGAGACAGAGACAGATACGGGGACAGAGACAGAGGCAGAGACAGAGACAGAGACATAGACAGAGACGGAGACAAAGAGCGAGACAGAGACAGAGACGGAGACAGAGGCAGAGACAGAGCCAGGGACAGACACGGAGACAGGGACAGAGGGAGAGACAGCGACAGAGACAGAGACAGAGGCAGAGGCAGAGGCAGAGTCTCAGACAGAGACAGAGACAGAGACAGAGACGCAGACAAAGACCGAGACAGAGGCAGAGACACAGACACAGACAGAGACACAGACAGACACAGAGACAGAGACAGAGACAGAGACGGACACAAAGACCGAGACAGAGACAGAGACGGAGACAGAGGCAGAGACAGAGCCAGGGACTGAGACTGAGACAGAGACAGCGGCAGAGACAGAGACAGAGACAGAGACAGAGACAGAGACAGAGACAGAGACAGAGACAGAGACAGAGACAGACACAGAGACTGAGACGGAGACAGAGACAGAGGGAGAGACAGCGACAGAGACTGAGACAGAGACAGAGACAGAGACAGGGACAGAGAGAGAGACAGAGAGAGAGACAGAGGCAGAGGCAGAGACAGATATAGAGACAGAGACGGAGACAGAGACAGAGACAGAGACTGAGACTGAGACAGAGACAGCGGCAGAGACAGAGCCAGGGACTGAGACTGAGGCAGAGACAGCGGCAGAGACAGAGACAGAGACGGAGACAGAGACACAGCCAGAGACAGAGACGGAGACAAAGACCGAGACAGAGGCAGAGACACAGACAGAGACAGAGACAGAGACAGAGACAGAGACAGAGACAGAGACAGAGACAGAGACAGAGACGGAGACGGAGACAGCGACAGGGCCAGGGAGAGGGCCGGGGCAGAGACAGAGGCAGAGACAGAGACAGAGACAGAGACAGAGGCAGAGACAGAAACAGAGACAGAGACAGATACGGGGACAGAGACATAGGCAGAGACAGAGACAGAGACAGAGGCAGAGACAGAAACAGAGACAGAGACAGATACGGGGACAGAGACATAGGCAGAGACAGAGACAGAGACAGAGACAGAGACAGAGACAGAGACGGAGACAAAGACCGAGACAGAGACAGAGACGGAGACAGAGGCAGAGACAGAGCCAGGGACAGACACGGAGACAGGGACAGGGGGAGAGACAGCGACAGAGACAGAGACAGAGGCAGAGGCAGAGGCAGAGGCAGAGTCTCAGACAGAGACAGAGACAGAGACAGAGACAGAGACGGAGACAAAGACCGAGACAGAGGCAGAGACACAGACACAGACAGAGACACAGACAGAGACAGAGACAGAGACAGAGACAGAGACAGAGACAGAGACAGAGACAGAGACAGAGACAGAGACAGAGACAGAGACAGAGACAGAGACAGAGACCGAGACAGAGACGGAGACAAAGGCCGAGACAGAGACAGAGACGGAGACAGAGGCAGAGACAGAGCCAGGGACTGAGACTGAGACAGAGACAGCGGCAGAGACAGAGACAGAGACAGAGACAGAGACACAGACAGAGACAGAGACAGAGACAGAGACAGAGACAGAGGCAGAGACAGAGACAGAGATAGAGACAGAGACAGAGATAGAGACAGAGACAGACACAGAGACAGAGACAGAGACAAAGACGGAGATAGAGGCAGAGACAGTGTCAGAGACGGAGACAGAGGCAGAGACAGAGCCAGGGACAGAGACAGAGACAGAGACAGTGGGAGAGACAGCGACAGAGACAGAGACAGAGACGGAGACGGAGACAGAGACAGAGACAGAGACAGAGACAGAGACAGAGACAGAGACACAGACAGAGACAGAAGCAGAGACAGAGACAGAGACGGAGACAAAGACCGAGAAAGAGACAGAGACGGAGACAGGGGCAGAGACAGAGCCAGGGACTGAGACTGAGACAGAGACAGCGGCAGAGACAGAGACGGACACAGAGACAGAGACACAGACAGAGACAGAGACAGAGACTGAGACAGAGACAGAGACAGAGACAGAGACGGAGACAGTGACAGAGACAGAGACAGAGACAGAGACAGATGCATAAACAGAGACGGAGACAGAGACAGCGACAGGGCCAGGGAGAGGGACGGGGCAGAGACAGAGGCAGAGACAGAGACAGAGACAGAGACAGAGACAGAGGCAGAGACAGAGACAGAGACAGAGACAGATACGGGGACAGAGACAGAGGCAGAGACAGAGACAGAGACAGAGACAGAGACGGAGACAAAGACCGAGACAGAGACAGAGACGGAGACAGAGGCAGAGACAGAGCCAGGGACAGACACGGAGACAGGGACAGAGGGAGAGACAGGGACAGAGACAGAGACAGAGGCAGAGGCAGAGGCAGAGTCTCAGACAGAGACAGAGACAGAGACAGAGACGGATACAAAGACCGAGACAGAGGCAGAGACACAGACACAGACAGAGACACAGACAGAGACAGAGACAGAGACAGAGACAGAGACAGAGACAGAGACAGAGACAGACACAGAGACAGAGACAGAGACAGAGACGGAGACAAAGACCGAGACAGAGACAGAGACGGAGACAGAGGCAGAGACAGAGCCAGGCACTGAGACTGAGACAGAGACAGCGGCAGGGACAGAGACAGAGACAGAGACAGAGACAGAGACGGAGACGGAGACAGAGACAGAGACAGAGACAGAGACAGAGACAGAGACAGAGACAGAGACAGAGACAGAGACAGAGACAGAGACAGAGACAGAGACAGAGACGGAAGCAGAGACAGAGACAGAGACGGAGACAAAGACCGAGAAAGAGACAGAGACGGAGACAGGGGCAGAGACAGAGCCAGGGACTAAGACTGAGACAGAGACAGCGGCAGAGACAGAGACGGACACAGAGACAGAGACACAGGCAGAGACAGAGACAGAGACTGAGACAGAGACAGAGACAGAGACAGAGACAGAGGCAGAGACAGAGACAGAGACAGAGACAGAGGCAGAGACAGAAACAGAGACAGAGACAGATACGGGGACAGAGACAGAGGCAGAGACAGAGACAGAGACATAGACAGAGACGGAGACAAAGAGCGAGACAGAGACAGAGACGGAGACAGAGGCAGAGACAGAGCCAGGGACAGACACGGAGACAGGGACAGAGGGAGAGACAGCGACAGAGACAGAGACAGAGGCAGAGGCAGAGGCAGAGTCTCAGACAGAGACAGAGACAGAGACAGAGACGCAGACAAAGACCGAGACAGAGGCAGAGACACAGACACAGACAGAGACACAGACAGACACAGAGACAGAGACAGAGACAGAGACGGACACAAAGACCGAGACAGAGACAGAGACGGAGACAGAGGCAGAGACAGAGCCAAGGATGAGACTGAGACAGAGACAGCGGCAGAGACAGAGACAGAGACAGAGACAGAGACAGAGACAGAGACAGAGACAGAGACAGAGACAGAGACAGACACAGAGACTGAGACGGAGACAGAGACAGAGGGAGAGACAGCGACAGAGACTGAGACAGAGACAGAGACAGAGACAGGGACAGAGAGAGAGACAGAGAGAGAGACAGAGGCAGAGGCAGAGACAGATATAGAGACAGAGACGGAGACAGAGACAGAGACAGAGACTGAGACTGAGACAGAGACAGCGGCAGAGACAGAGCCAGGGACTGAGACTGAGACAGAGACAGCGGCAGAGACAGAGACAGAGACAGAGACAGAGACAGAGACGGAGACAGAGACAGAGACAGAGACAGAGACAGAAACAGAGACAGAGACAGAGACAGAGACAGAGACAGAGACAGAGACAGAGACAGAGACAGAGACAGAGACAGAGACAGAGACGGAGACAAAGGCCGAGACAGAGACAGAGACGGAGACAGAGGCAGAGACAGAGCCAGGGACTGAGACTGAGACAGAGACAGCGGCAGAGACAGAGACAGAGACAGAGACAGAGACAGAGACACAGACAGAGACAGAGACAGAGACAGAGACAGAGACAGAGACAGAGACAGAGACAGAGACAGAGACAGAGACAGAGACAGACACAGAGACAGACACAGAGACTGAGACGGAGACAGAGACAGAGACACAGACACAGACAGAGACACAGACAGAGACAGAGACAGAGACAGAGACAGAGACAGAGACAGAGACAGAGACAGAGACAGAGACAGAGGCAGAGACAGAGCCAGGGACAGACACGGAGACAGGGACAGAGGGAGAGACAGCGACAGAGACAGAGACAGAGGCAGAGGCAGAGGCAGAGGCAGAGTTTCAGACATAGACAGAGACAGAGACAGAGACAGAGACGGAGACAAAGACCGAGACAGAGGCAGAGACACAGACACAGACACAGACAGAGACACAGACAGAGACAGAGACAGAGACAGACACAGAGACTGAGACGGAGACAGAGACAGAGGGAGAGACAGCGGCAGAGACAGAGACGGAGACAGAGACAGAGACACAGCCAGAGACAGAGACAGAGAGAGAGACAGAGACAGAGACAGAGACAGAGACAGAGACAGAGACAGAGACAGAGACAGAGACAGAGACAGAGACGGAGACAAAGACCGGGACAGAGACAGAGACGGAGACAGAGGCAGAGACAGAGCCAGGGACAGAGACGGAGACAGAGACAGAGGGAGAGACAGCGACAGAGACAGAGACAGAGACGGAGGCAGAGACAGAGACACAGACCGAGACAGAGACAGAGACAGAGACAGAGACAGAGACAGAGACAGAGACAGAGACAGAGACAGAGACAGAGACAGAGACAGAGACAGAGACAGAGACAGAGACAGAGACAGAGGCAGAGACAGAAACAGAGACAGAGACGGAGACAGAGACAGACACAGAGACAGAGACAGAGACAGAGACAGAGACAGAGACACAGACAGAGACAGAGACAGAGACAGAGACAGAGACAGAGACAGAGACAGAGACAGAGACAGAGACAGAGACAGACACAGAGACTGAGACGGAGACAGAGACAGAGGGAGAGACAGCGGCAGAGACAGAGACGGAGACAGAGACAGAGACACAGCCAGAGACAGAGACAGAGAGAGAGACAGAGACAGAGACAGAGAGGGAGACAAAGACCGAGAAAGAGACAGAGACGGAGAGAGAGGCAGAGACAGAGCCAGGGACTCAGACTGAGACAGAGACAGCGGCAGAGACAGAGACGGACACAGAGACAGAGACACAGACAGAGACAGCGACAGAGACAGAGAGAGAGACAGAGACAGAGGCAGAGACAGAGACGGAGACAGAGACAGAGACACAGCCAGAGACAGAGACGGAGACAAAGACCGAGACAGAGGCAGAGACACAGACAGAGACAGAGACAGAGACAGAGACAGAGACAGAGACAGAGACAGAGACAGAGACAGAGACAGAGACAGAGACAGAGACGGAGACGGAGACAGCGACAGGGCCAGGGAGAGGGCCGGGGCAGAGACAGAGGCAGAGACAGAGACAGAGACAGAGACAGAGGCAGAGACAGAAACAGAGACAGAGACAGATACGGGGACAGAGACATAGGCAGAGACAGAGACAGAGACAGAGACAGAGACAGAGACGGAGACAAAGACCGAGACAGAGACAGAGACGGAGACAGAGGCAGAGACAGAGCCAGGAACAGACACGGAGACAGGGACAGGGGGAGAGACAGCGACAGAGACAGAGACAGAGGCAGAGGCAGAGGCAGAGGCAGAGTCTCAGACAGAGACAGAGACAGAGACAGAGACAGAGACGGAGACAAAGACCGAGACAGAGGCAGAGACACAGACACAGACAGAGACACAGACAGAGACAGAGACAGAGACAGAGACAGAGACAGAGACAGAGACAGAGACAGAGACAGAGACGGAGACAGAGACAGAGACCGAGACAGAGACGGAGACAAAGGCCGAGACAGAGACAGAGACGGAGACAGAGGCAGAGACAGAGCCAGGGACTGAGACTGAGACAGAGACAGCGGCAGAGACAGAGACAGAGACAGAGACAGAGACACAGACAGAGACAGAGACAGAGACAGAGACAGAGACAGAGGCAGAGACAGAGACAGAGACAGAGACAGAGACAGAGACAGACACAGAGACAGACACAGAGACTGAGACGGAGACAGAGACAGAGGGAGAGACAGCGACAGATACTGAGACAGAGACAGAGACACAGACAGGGACAGAGACAGAGACAGAGACGGACACAGAGACAGAGACGGAGACAGAGACAGAGACAGAGACAGAGACAGAGACAGAGACAGAGACAGAGACAGAGACAGAGACAGAGACAGAGACAGAGACAGAGACAGAGACAGAGACAGAGACAGAGACAGAGACAGAGACAGAGACAGAGACAGAGACAGAGACAGAGACAGAGACAGAGACAGAGACAGAGACAGAGACAGAGACAGAGACAGAGACAGAGACAGAGACAGAGACGGAGACAAAGACCGAGACAGAGACAGAGACGGAGACAGAGGCAGAGACAGAGCCAGGGACTGAGACTGAGACAGAGACAGCGGCAGAGACAGAGACAGAGACAGAGACAGAGACACAGACAGAGACAGAGGCAGAGACAGAGACAGAGACAGAAACAGAGACAGGGACAGAGACAGAGACAGAGATAGAGACAGAGACGGAGACAGAGACAGAGACAGAGACTGAGACAGAGACAGAGACAGAGACGGAGACAAAGACCGAGACAGAGACAGAGACGGAGACAGAGGCAGAGACAGAGCCAGGGACAGAGACGGAGACAGAGACAGAGATAGAGACAGAGACAGACACAGAGACAGAGACAGAGACAAAGACGGAGATAGAGGCAGAGACAGTGTCAGAGACGGAGACAGAGGCAGAGACAGAGCCAGGGACAGAGACAGAGACAGAGACAGTGGGAGAGACAGCGACAGAGACAGAGACAGAGACGGAGACGGAGACAGAGACAGAGACAGAGACAGAGACAGAGACAGAGACAGAGACACAGACAGAGACAGAAGCAGAGACAGAGACAGAGACGGAGACAAAGACCGAGAAAGAGACAGAGACGGAGACAGGGGCAGAGACAGAGCCAGGGACTGAGACTGAGACAGAGACAGCGGCAGAGACAGAGACGGACACAGAGACAGAGACACAGACAGAGACAGAGACAGAGACTGAGACAGAGACAGAGACAGAGACAGAGACAGAGACAGTGACAGAGACAGAGACAGAGACAGAGACAGATGCATAAACAGAGACGGAGACAGAGACAGCGACAGGGCCAGGGAGAGGGACGGGGCAGAGACAGAGGCAGAGACAGAGACAGAGACAGAGACAGAGACAGAGGCAGAGACAGAGACAGAGACAGAGACAGATACGGGGACAGAGACAGAGGCAGAGACAGAGACAGAGACAGAGACAGAGACGGAGACAAAGACCGAGACAGAGACAGAGACGGAGACAGAGGCAGAGACAGAGCCAGGGACAGACACGGAGACAGGGACAGAGGGAGAGACAGGGACAGAGACAGAGACAGAGGCAGAGGCAGAGGCAGAGTCTCAGACAGAGACAGAGACAGAGACAGAGACGGATACAAAGACCGAGACAGAGGCAGAGACACAGACACAGACAGAGACACAGACAGAGACAGAGACAGAGACAGAGACAGAGACAGAGACAGAGACAGAGACAGACACAGAGACAGAGACAGAGACAGAGACGGAGACAAAGACCGAGACAGAGACAGAGACGGAGACAGAGGCAGAGACAGAGCCAGGCACTGAGACTGAGACAGAGACAGAGACAGAGACAGAGACAGAGACAGAGACAGAGACAGATGCATAGACAGAGACGGAGACAGAGACAGCGACAGGGCCAGGGAGAGGGACGGGGCAGAGACAGAGGCAGAGACAGAGACAGAGACAGAGACAGAGGCAGAGACAGAAACAGAGACGGAGGCAGATACGGGGACAGAGACAGAGGCAGAGACAGAGACAGAGACATAGACAGAGACGGAGACAAAGAGCGAGACAGAGACAGAGACGGAGACAGAGGCAGAGACAGAGCCAGGGACAGACACGGAGACAGGGACAGAGGGAGAGACAGCGACAGAGACAGAGACAGAGGCAGAGGCAGAGGCAGAGTCTCAGACAGAGACAGAGACAGAGACAGAGACGCAGACAAAGACCGAGACAGAGGCAGAGACACAGACACAGACAGAGACACAGACAGACACAGAGACAGAGACAGAGACAGAGACGGACACAAAGACCGAGACAGAGACAGAGACGGAGACAGAGGCAGAGACAGAGCCAGGGATGAGACTGAGACAGAGACAGCGGCAGAGACAGAGACAGAGACAGAGACAGAGACAGAGACAGAGACAGAGACAGAGACAGAGACAGAGACAGACACAGAGACTGAGACGGAGACAGAGACAGAGGGAGAGACAGCGACAGAGACTGAGACAGAGACAGAGACAGAGACAGGGACAGAGAGAGAGACAGAGAGAGAGACAGAGGCAGAGGCAGAGACAGATATTGAGACAGAGACGGAGACAGAGACAGAGACAGAGACTGAGACTGAGACAGAGACAGCGGCAGAGACAGAGCCAGGGACTGAGACTGAGACAGAGACAGCGGCAGAGACAGAGACAGAGACAGAGACAGAGACAGAGACGGAGACAGAGACAGAGACAGAGACAGAGACAGAAACAGAGACAGAGACAGAGACAGAGACAGAGACAGAGACAGAGACAGAGACAGAGACAGAGACAGAGACAGAGACAGAGACGGAGACAAAGGCCGAGACAGAGACAGAGACGGAGACAGAGGCAGAGACGGAGACAGAGGCAGAGACAGAGCCAGGCACTGAGACTGAGACAGAGACAGAGACAGAGACAGAGACAGAGACAGAGACAGAGACAGATGCATAGACAGAGACGGAGACAGAGACAGCGACAGGGCCAGGGAGAGGGACGGGGCAGAGACAGAGGCAGAGACAGAGACAGAGACAGAGACAGAGGCAGAGACAGAAACAGAGACAGAGACAGATACGGGGACAGAGACAGAGACATAGACAGAGACGGAGACAAAGAGCGAGACAGAGACAGAGACGGAGACAGAGGCAGAGACAGAGCCAGGGACAGACACGGAGACAGGGACAGAGGGAGAGACAGCGACAGAGACAGAGACAGAGGCAGAGGCAGAGGCAGAGTCTCAGACAGAGACAGAGACAGAGACAGAGACGCAGACAAAGACCGAGACAGAGGCAGAGACACAGACACAGACAGAGACACAGACAGACACAGAGACAGAGACAGAGACAGAGACGGACACAAAGACCGAGACAGAGACAGAGACGGAGACAGAGGCAGAGACAGAGCCAGGGATGAGACTGAGACAGAGACAGCGGCAGAGACAGAGACAGAGACAGAGACAGAGACAGAGACAGAGACAGAGACAGAGACAGAGACAGAGACAGAGACAGAGACAGAGACAGACACAGAGACTGAGACGGAGACAGAGACAGAGGGAGAGACAGCGACAGAGACTGAGACAGAGACAGAGACAGAGACAGGGACAGAGAGAGAGACAGAGAGAGAGACAGAGGCAGAGGCAGAGACAGATATAGAGACAGAGACGGAGACAGAGACAGAGACAGAGACTGAGACTGAGACAGAGACAGCGGCAGAGACAGAGCCAGGGACTGAGACTGAGACAGAGACAGCGGCAGAGACAGAGACAGAGACAGAGACAGAGACAGAGACGGAGACAGAGACAGAGACAGAGACAGAGACAGAAACAGAGACAGAGACAGAGACAGAGACAGAGACAGAGACAGAGACAGAGACAGAGACAGAGACAGAGACAGAGACAGAGACAGAGACGGAGACAAAGGCCGAGACAGAGACAGAGACGGAGACAGAGGCAGAGACAGAGCCAGGGACTGAGACTGAGACAGAGACAGCGGCAGAGACAGAGACAGAGACAGAGACAGAGACAGAGACACAGACAGAGACAGAGACAGAGACAGAGACAGAGACAGAGACAGAGACAGAGACAGAGACAGACACAGAGACAGACACAGAGACTGAGACGGAGACAGAGACAGAGACACAGACACAGACAGAGACACAGACAGAGACAGAGACAGAGACAGAGACAGAGACAGAGACAGAGACAGAGACAGAGACAGAGACAGAGACAGAGACAGAGGCAGAGACAGAGCCAGGGACAGACACGGAGACAGGGACAGAGGGAGAGACAGCGACAGAGACAGAGACAGAGGCAGAGGCAGAGGCAGAGGCAGAGTCTCAGACATAGACAGAGACAGAGACAGAGACAGAGACGGAGACAAAGACCGAGACAGAGGCAGAGACACAGACACAGACACAGACAGAGACACAGACAGAGACAGAGACAGAGACAGAGACAGGGACAGAGACAGAGACAGAGACAGAGACAGAGACAGAGACAGAGACAGAGACAGAGACAGAGACAGAGACAGAGACAGAGACAGAGACAGAGACAGAGACGGAGACAGAGACAGAGACGGAGACAAAGACCGGGACAGAGACAGAGACGGAAACAGAGGCAGAGACAGAGCCAGGGACTGAGACTGAGACAGAGACAGCGGCAGAGACAGAGACAGAGACGGAGACAAAGACCGAGACAGAGACAGAGACAGCGGCAGAGACAGAGACGGACACAGAGACAGAGACACAGACAGAGACAGAGACAGAGACAGAGACGGAGACAGAGGCAAAGACAGAGCCAGGGACAGAGTCGGAGACAGAGACAGAGGGAGAGACAGCGACAGAGGCAGAGACAGAAACGGAGACAGAGACAGTTACGGGGACAGAGACAGAGGCAGAGACAGAGACAGAGACAGAGACGGACACAGAGACAGAGACTGAGACAGAGACAGAGACAGCGGCAGAGACAGAGACGGACACAGAGACAGAGACACAGACAGAGACAGAGACAGAGACAGAGACAGTGACAGAGACAGAGACAGAGACAGAGACAGATGCATAAACAGAGACGGAGACAGAGACAGCGACAGGGCCAGGGAGAGGGACGGGGCAGAGACAGAGGCAGAGACAGAGACAGAGACAGAGACAGAGGCAGAGACAGAAACAGAGACAGAGACAGATACGGGGACAGAGACAGAGGCAGAGACAGAGACAGAGACAGAGACAGAGACGGAGACAAAGACCGAGACAGAGACAGAGACGGAGACAGAGGCAGAGACAGAGCCAGGGACAGACACGGAGACAGGGACAGAGGGAGAGACAGCGACAGAGACAGAGACAGAGGCAGAGGCAGAGGCAGAGTCTCAGACAGAGACAGAGACAGAGACAGAGACGGATACAAAGACCGAGACAGAGGCAGAGACACAGACACAGACAGAGACACAGACAGAGACAGAGACAGAGACAGAGACAGAGACAGAGACAGAGACAGAGACAGACACAGAGACAGAGACAGAGACAGAGACGGAGACAAAGACCGAGACAGAGACAGAGACGGAGACAGAGGCAGAGACAGAGCCAGGCACTGAGACTGAGACAGAGACAGCGGCAGAGACAGAGACAGAGACAGAGACGGAGACAGAGACGGAGACGGAGACAGAGACAGAGACAGAGACAGAGACAGAGACAGAGACAGAGACAGAGACAGAGACAGAGACAGAGACAGAGACAGAAGCAGAGACACAGACAGAGACGGAGACAAAGACCGAGAAAGAGACAGAGACGGAGACAGGGGCAGAGACAGAGCCAGGGACTAAGACTGAGACAGAGACAGCGGCAGAGACAGAGACGGACACAGAGACAGAGACACAGGCAGAGACAGAGACAGAGACTGAGACAGAGACAGAGACAGAGACAGAGACAGAGACAGAGACAGAGACAGAGACAGAGACAGAGACAGAGACAGAGACAGAGACAGAGACAGAGACAGATGCATAGACAGAGACGGAGACAGAGACAGCGACAGGGCCAGGGAGAGGGACGGGGCAGAGACAGAGGCAGAGACAGAGACAGAGACAGAGACAGAGGCAGAGACAGAAACAGAGACAGAGACAGATACGGGGACAGAGACAGAGGCAGAGACAGAGACAGAGACATAGACAGAGACGGAGACAAAGAGCGAGACAGAGACAGAGACGGAGACAGAGGCAGAGACAGAGCCAGGGACAGACACGGAGACAGGGACAGAGGGAGAGACAGCGACAGAGACAGAGACAGAGGCAGAGGCAGAGGCAGAGTCTCAGACAGAGACAGAGACAGAGACAGAGACGCAGACAAAGACCGAGACAGAGGCAGAGACACAGACACAGACAGAGACACAGACAGAGACAGAGACAGAGACAGAGACAGAGACAGAGACAGAGACAGAGACAGAGACAGAGACAGAGACAGAGACAGAGACAGAGACAGAGACAGAGGCAGAGACAGAGCCAGGGACAGACACGGAGACAGGGACAGAGGGAGAGACAGCGACAGAGACAGAGACAGAGGCAGAGGCAGAGGCAGAGGCAGAGTCTCATACAGAGACAGAGACAGAGACAGAGACAGAGACAGAGACGGAGACAAAGACCGAGACAGAGGCAGAGACACAGACACAGACAGAGACACAGACAGAGACAGAGACAGGGACAGAGACAGAGACAGAGACAGAGACAGAGACAGAGACAGAGACAGAGACAGAGACAGAGACAGAGACAGAGACAGAGACAGAGACAGAGACGGAGACAAAGACCGGGACAGAGACAGAGACGGAAACAGTGGCAGAGACAGAGCCAGGGACTGAGACTGAGACAGAGACAGCGGCAGAGACAGAGACAGAGACGGAGACAAAGACCGAGACAGAGACAGAGACAGCGGCAGAGACAGAGACGGACACAGAGACAGAGACACAGACAGAGACAGAGACAGAGACAGAGACGGAGACAGAGGCAAAGACAGAGCCAGGGACAGAGTCGGAGACAGAGACAGAGGGAGAGACAGCGACAGAGGCCGAGACAGAAACGGAGACAGAGACAGTTACGGGGACAGAGACAGAGGCAGAGACAGAGACACAGACAGAGACGGACACAGAGACAGAGACTGAGACAGAGACAGAGACAGCGGCAGAGACAGAGACGGAGACAGAGACAGAGACACATACAGAGACAGGGACAGAAACAGAGACAGAGACGGAGACAGAGACAGAGACAGAGACAGAGACAGAGACAGAGACAGAGTCAGAGACAGAGACAGAGACAGAGACAGACACAGAGACTGAGACGGAGACAGAGACAGAGACACAGACAGAGACAGGGACAGAAACAGAGACAGAGACGGAGACAGAGACGGAGACAAAGACCGTGACAGGGACAGAGACGGAGACAGAGGCAGAGACAGAGCCAGGGACAGAGACAGAAACAGAGTCAGAGACCGAGAGAGAGACAGAGGCAGAGACAGAGATAGAGACAGAGACGGAGACAGAGACTGAGACAGAGACAGAGACAGAGACAGAGACAGAGACAGAGACAGAGACAGAGACAGAGACACAGACAGAGACAGAAACCGAGACAGGGACAGAGACAGAGACAGAGAGAGAGACAGAGACAGAGGCAGAGAGAGAGATAGAGACAGAGACGGAGACAGAGACAGAGACAGAGACTGAGACAGAGACAGAGACAGAGGCGGAGACAAAGACCGAGACAGAGACAGAGACGGAGACAGAGGCAGAGACAGAGACGGACACAGAGACAGAGACAGAGACAGAGACAGATGCATAGACAGAGACGGAGACAGAGACAGCGACAGGGCCAGGGAGAGGTACGGGGCAGAGACAGAGGCAGATACAGAGACAGAGACAGAGACAGAGGCAGAGACAGAAACAGAGACAGAGACAGGGACAGAGACAGAGACAGAGAGAGGGACAGAGACAGAGACAGGGACAGAAACAGAGACAGAGACGGAGACAGAGACGGAGACAAAGACCGTGACAGGGACAGAGACGGAGACAGAGGCAGAGACAGAGCCAGGGACAGAGACAGAAACAGAGTCAGAGACCGAGAGAGAGACAGAGGCAGAGACAGAGATAGAGACAGAGACGGAGACAGAGACAGAGACAGAGACTGAGACAGAGACAGAGACAGAGACAGAGACAGAGACAGAGACAGAGACAGAGACAGAGGCAGAGACAGAGACAGAGACAGAGACAGAGACGGAGACAAAGAACGAGACAGAGACAGAGACGGAGACAGAGGCAGAGACAGAGCCAGGGACAGACACGGAGACAGGGACAGAGGAAGAGACAGCGACAGAGACAGAGAGAGAGGCAGAGGCAGAGGCAGAGTCTCAGACAGAGACAGAGAGAGAGACAGAGACGGAGACAAAGACCGAGACAGAGGCAGAGACACAGACACAGACAGAGACACAGACAGAGACAGAGACAGAGACAGAGACAGAGACAGAGACAGAGACAGAGACAGAGACAGAGACAGAGACAGAGACAGAGACAGAGACGGAGACAGAGACAGAGACAGGGACAGAGACAGAGACAGAGACAGAGACAGAGACAGAGACAGAGACAGAGACAGAGACAGAGACAGAGACAGAGACAGAGACAGAGACAGAGACAGAGACAGAGACAGAGACAGAGACAGAGACAGAGACAGAGACAGAGACAGAGACAGAGACGGAGACAAAGGCCGAGACAGAGACAGAGACGGAGACAGAGGCAGAGACAGAGCCAGGGACTGAGACTGAGACAGAGACAGAGACAGAGGCAGAGACAGAGATAGAGACAGAGACGGAGACAGAGACAGAGACAGAGACAGAGACAGAGACAGAGACAGAGACGGAGACAGAGACAGAGACAGGGACAGAGACAGAGACAGAGACAGAGACAGAGACAGGGACAGAGACAGAGACAGAGACAGAGACAGAGACAGAGGCAAAGACAGAGCCAGGGACAGAGTCGGAGACAGAGACAGAGGGAGAGACAGCGACAGAGGCCGAGACAGAAACGGAGACAGAGACAGTTACGGGGACAGAGACAGAGGCAGAGACAGAGACACAGACAGAGACGGACACAGAGACAGAGACTGAGACAGAGACAGAGACAGCGGCAGAGACAGAGACGGAGACAGAGACAGAGACACATACAGAGACAGGGACAGAAACAGAGACAGAGACGGAGACAGAGACAGAGACAGAGACAGAGACAGAGACAGAGACAGAGTCAGAGACAGAGACAGAGACAGAGACAGACACAGAGACTGAGACGGAGACAGAGACAGAGACACAGACAGAGACAGGGACAGAAACAGAGACAGAGACGGAGACAGAGACGGAGACAAAGACCGTGACAGGGACAGAGACGGAGACAGAGGCAGAGACAGAGCCAGGGACAGAGACAGAAACAGAGTCAGAGACCGAGAGAGAGACAGAGGCAGAGACAGAGATAGAGACAGAGACGGAGACAGAGACTGAGACAGAGACAGAGACAGAGACAGAGACAGAGACAGAGACAGAGACAGAGACAGAGACACAGACAGAGACAGAAACCGAGACAGGGACAGAGACAGAGACAGAGAGAGAGACAGAGACAGAGGCAGAGAGAGAGATAGAGACAGAGACGGAGACAGAGACAGAGACAGAGACTGAGACAGAGACAGAGACAGAGGCGGAGACAAAGACCGAGACAGAGACAGAGACGGAGACAGAGGCAGAGACAGAGACGGACACAGAGACAGAGACAGAGACAGAGACAGATGCATAGACAGAGACGGAGACAGAGACAGCGACAGGGCCAGGGAGAGGTACGGGGCAGAGACAGAGGCAGATACAGAGACAGAGACAGAGACAGAGGCAGAGACAGAAACAGAGACAGAGACAGGGACAGAGACAGAGACAGAGAGAGGGACAGAGACAGAGACAGGGACAGAAACAGAGACAGAGACGGAGACAGAGACGGAGACAAAGACCGTGACAGGGACAGAGACGGAGACAGAGGCAGAGACAGAGCCAGGGACAGAGACAGAAACAGAGTCAGAGACCGAGAGAGAGACAGAGGCAGAGACAGAGATAGAGACAGAGACGGAGACAGAGACAGAGACAGAGACTGAGACAGAGACAGAGACAGAGACAGAGACAGAGACAGAGACAGAGGCAGAGACAGAGACAGAGACAGAGACAGAGACGGAGACAAAGAACGAGACAGAGACAGAGACGGAGACAGAGGCAGAGACAGAGCCAGGGACAGACACGGAGACAGGGACAGAGGAAGAGACAGCGACAGAGACAGAGAGAGAGGCAGAGGCAGAGGCAGAGTCTCAGACAGAGACAGAGAGAGAGACAGAGACGGAGACAAAGACCGAGACAGAGGCAGAGACACAGACACAGACAGAGACACAGACAGAGACAGAGACAGAGACAGAGACAGAGACAGAGACAGAGACAGAGACAGAGACAGAGACAGAGACAGAGACGGAGACAGAGACAGAGACAGGGACAGAGACAGAGACAGAGACAGAGACAGAGACAGAGACAGAGACAGAGACAGAGACAGAGACAGAGACAGAGACAGAGACAGAGACAGAGACAGAGACAGAGACAGAGACAGAGACAGAGACAGAGACAGAGACAGAGACAGAGACAGAGACGGAGACAAAGGCCGAGACAGAGACAGAGACGGAGACAGAGGCAGAGACAGAGCCAGGAACTGAGACTGAGACAGAGACAGAGACAGAGGCAGAGACAGAGATAGAGACAGAGACGGAGACAGAGACAGAGACAGAGACAGAGACAGAGACAGAGACAGAGACAGAGACGGAGACAGAGACAGAGACAGGGACAGAGACAGAGACAGAGACAGAGACAGAGACAGAGACAGAGACAGAGACAGAGACAGAGACAGAGACAGAGACAGAGACAGAGACAGAGACAGAGACAGAGACAGAGACAGAGACGGAGACAAAGGCCGAGACAGAGACAGAGACGGAGACAGAGGCAGAGACAGAGCCAGGGACTGAGACTGAGACAGAGACAGCGGCAGAGACAGAGACAGAGACAGAGACAGAGACAGAGACACAGACAGAGACAGAGACAGAGACAGAGACAGAGACAGAGACAGAGACAGAGACAGAGACAGACACAGAGACAGACACAGAGACTGAGACGGAGACAGAGACAGCGGCAGAGACAGAGACAGAGACAGAGACAGAGACACAGACAGAGACAGAGACAGAGACAGAGACAGAGACAGAGGCAGAGACAGAGACAGAGACAGAGACAGAGACAGAGACAGACACAGAGACAGACACAGAGACTGAGACGGAGACAGAGACAGAGGGAGAGACAGCGACAGATACTGAGACAGAGACAGAGACAGAGACAGGGACAGAGACAGAGACAGAGACGGACACAGAGACAGAGACGGAGACAGAGACAGAGACAGAGACAGAGACAGAGACAGAGACAGAGACAGAGACAGAGACAGAGACAGAGACAGAGACAGAGACAGAGACAGAGACAGAGACAGAGACAGAGACAGAGACAGAGACGGAGACAAAGACCGGGACAGAGACAGAGACGGAGACAGAGGCAGAGACAGAGCCAGGGACAGAGACGGAGACAGAGACAGAGGGAGAGACAGCGACAGAGACAGAGACGGAGACAGAGACAGAGACAGAGACAGAGACAGAGACAGAGGCAGAGACAGAAACAGAGACAGAGACGGAGACAGAGACAGACACAGAGACAGAGACAGAGACAGAGACAGAGACAGAGACAGAGACACAGACAGAGACAGAGACAGAGACAGAGACAGAGACAGAGACAGAGACAGAGACAGAGACAGAGACAGAGACAGAGACAGACACAGAGACTGAGACGGAGACAGAGACAGAGGGAGAGACAGCGGCAGAGACAGAGACGGAGACAGAGACAGAGACACAGCCAGAGACAGAGACAGAGAGAGAGACAGAGACAGAGACAGAGAGGGAGACAAAGACCGAGAAAGAGACAGAGACGGAGAGAGAGGCAGAGACAGAGCCAGGGACTCAGACTGAGACAGAGACAGCGGCAGAGACAGAGACGGACACAGAGACAGAGACACAGACAGAGACAGCGACAGAGACAGAGAGAGAGACAGAGACAGAGGCAGAGACAGAGACGGAGACAGAGACAGAGACACAGCCAGAGACAGAGACGGAGACAAAGACCGAGACAGAGGCAGAGACACAGACAGAGACAGAGACAGAGACAGAGACAGAGACAGAGACAGAGACAGAGACAGAGACAGAGACAGAGGCAGAGGCAGAGACAGAGACAGATGCATAGACAGAGACGGAGACAGAGACAGCGACAGGGCCAGGGAGAGGGACGGGGCAGAGACAGAGGCAGAGACAGAGACAGAGACAGAGACAGAGGCAGAGACAGAAACAGAGACAGAGACAGATACGGGGACAGAGACAGAGGCAGAGACAGAGACAGAGACATAGACAGAGACGGAGACAAAGAGCGAGACAGAGACAGAGACGGAGACAGAGGCAGAGACAGAGCCAGGGACAGACACGGAGACAGGGACAGAGGGAGAGACAGAGACAGAGACAGAGACAGAGACAGAGACAGAGACAGAGACAGACACAGAGACTGAGACGGAGACAGAGACAGAGGGAGAGACAGCGGCAGAGACAGAGACGGAGACAGAGACAGAGACACAGCCAGAGACAGAGACAGAGAGAGAGACAGAGACAGAGACAGAGAGGGAGACAAAGACCGAGAAAGAGACAGAGACGGAGAGAGAGGCAGAGACAGAGCCAGGGACTCAGACTGAGACAGAGACAGCGGCAGAGACAGAGACGGACACAGAGACAGAGACACAGACAGAGACAGCGACAGAGACAGAGAGAGAGACAGAGACAGAGGCAGAGACAGAGACGGAGACAGAGACAGAGACACAGCCAGAGACAGAGACGGAGACAAAGACCGAGACAGAGGCAGAGACACAGACAGAGACAGAGACAGAGACAGAGACAGAGACAGAGACAGAGACAGAGACAGAGACAGAGGCAGAGGCAGAGACAGAGACAGATGCATAGACAGAGACGGAGACAGAGACAGCGACAGGGCCAGGGAGAGGGACGGGGCAGAGACAGAGGCAGAGACAGAGACAGAGACAGAGACAGAGGCAGAGACAGAAACAGAGACAGAGACAGATACGGGGACAGAGACAGAGGCAGAGACAGAGACAGAGACATAGACAGAGACGGAGACAAAGAGCGAGACAGAGACAGAGACGGAGACAGAGGCAGAGACAGAGCCAGGGACAGACACGGAGACAGGGACAGAGGGAGAGACAGCGACAGAGACAGAGACAGAGGCAGAGGCAGAGGCAGAGTCTCAGACAGAGACAGAGACAGAGACAGAGACGCAGACAAAGACCGAGACAGGGGCAGAGACACAGACACAGACAGAGACACAGACAGACACAGAGACAGAGACAGAGACAGAGACGGACACAAAGACCGAGACAGAGACAGAGACGGAGACAGAGGCAGAGACAGAGCCAGGGACTGAGACTGAGACAGAGACAGCGGCAGAGACAGAGACAGAGACAGAGACAGAGACAGAGACAGAGACAGAGACAGAGACAGAGACAGAGACAGAGACAGAGACAGACACAGAGACTGAGACGGAGACAGAGACAGAGGGAGAGACAGCGACAGAGACTGAGACAGAGACAGAGACAGAGACAGGGACAGAGAGAGAGACAGAGAGAGAGACAGAGGCAGAGGCAGAGACAGATATAGAGACAGAGACGGAGACAGAGACAGAGACAGAGACTGAGACTGAGACAGAGACAGCGGCAGAGACAGAGCCAGGGACTGAGACTGAGACAGAGACAGCGGCAGAGACAGAGACAGAGACAGAGACAGAGACAGAGACGGAGACAGAGACAGAGACAGAGACAGAGACAGAAACAGAGACAGAGACAGAGGCAGAGACAGAGACGGAGACAGAGACACAGCCAGAGACAGAGACGGAGACAAAGACCGAGACAGAGGCAGAGACACAGACAGAGACAGAGACAGAGACAGAGACAGAGACAGAGACAGAGACAGAGACAGAGACAGAGACGGAGACGGAGACAGCGACAGGGCCAGGGAGAGGGCCGGGGCAGAGACAGAGGCAGAGACAGAGACAGAGACAGAGACAGAGGCAGAGACAGAAACAGAGACAGAGACAGATACGGGGACAGAGACATAGGCAGAGACAGAGACAGAGACAGAGACAGAGACGGAGACAAAGACCGAGACAGAGACAGAGACGGAGACAGAGGCAGAGACAGAGCCAGGGACAGACACGGAGACAGGGACAGGGGGAGAGACAGCGACAGAGACAGAGACAGAGGCAGAGGCAGAGGCAGAGGCAGAGTCTCAGACAGAGACAGAGACAGAGACAGAGACAGAGACGGAGACAAAGACCGAGACAGAGGCAGAGACACAGACACAGACAGAGACACAGACAGAGACAGAGACAGAGACAGAGACAGAGACAGAGACAGAGACAGAGACAGAGACAGAGACAGAGACAGAGACAGAGACAGAGACAGAGACAGAGGCAGAGACAGAGCCAGGGACAGACACGGAGACAGGGACAGAGGGAGAGACAGCGACAGAGACAGAGACAGAGGCAGAGGCAGAGGCAGAGGCAGAGTCTCAGACAGAGACAGAGACAGAGACAGAGACAGAGACAGAGACGGAGACAAAGACCGAGACAGAGGCAGAGACACAGACACAGACAGAGACACAGGAGACACAGGCAGAGACAGAGACAGGGACAGAGACAGAGACAGAGACAGAGACAGAGACAGAGACAGAGACAGAGACAGAGACAGAGACAGAGACAGAGACAGAGACAGAGACAGAGACAGAGACGGAGACAAAGACCGGGACAGAGACAGAGACGGAAACAGTGGCAGAGACAGAGCCAGGGACTGAGACTGAGACAGAGACAGCGGCAGAGACAGAGACAGAGACGGAGACAAAGACCGAGACAGAGACAGAGACAGCGGCAGAGACAGAGACGGACACAGAGACAGAGACACAGACAGAGACAGAGACAGAGACAGAGACGGAGACAGAGGCAAAGACAGAGCCAGGGACAGAGTCGGAGACAGAGACAGAGGGAGAGACAGCGACAGAGGCCGAGACAGAAACGGAGACAGAGACAGTTACGGGGACAGAGACAGAGGCAGAGACAGAGACACAGACAGAGACGGACACAGAGACAGAGACTGAGACAGAGACAGAGACAGCGGCAGAGACAGAGACGGAGACAGAGACAGAGACACATACAGAGACAGGGACAGAAACAGAGACAGAGACGGAGACAGAGACAGAGACAGAGACAGAGACAGAGACAGAGACAGAGTCAGAGACAGAGACAGAGACGGAGACAGACACAGAGACTGAGACGGAGACAGAGACAGAGGGAGAGACAGCGACAGAGACTGAGACAGAGACAGAGACAGAGACAGGGACAGAGACAGAGACAGAGACGGACACAGAGACAGAGACGGAGACAGAGACAGAGACAGAGACAGAGACAGAGACAGAGACAGAGACAGAGACAGAGACGGAGACAGAGACAGAGACAGAGACAGAGACAGAGACAGAGACAGAGACAGAGACAGAGACAGAGACAGAGACAGAGACGGATACAGAGGCAGAGATAGAGCCAGGGACAGAGACAGAGACAGAGACAGAGGGAGAGACAGCGACAGAGACAGAGACAGAGACTGAGACGGAGACAGAGACAGAGACAGAGACAGAGACAGAGACAGAGACAGAGGCAGAGACAGAGAAAGAGACAGAGACAGAGACAGAGACAGAGACAGAGACAGAGACAGAGACAGAGACGGAGACAAAGACCGAGACAGAGACAGAGACAGCGGCAGAGACAGAGACGGACACAGAGACAGAGACACAGGCAGAGACAGAGACAGAGACAGAGACGGAGACAGAGGCAAAGACAGAGCCAGGGACAGAGTCGGAGACAGAGACAGAGGGAGAGACAGCGACAGAGGCAGAGACAGAAACAGAGACAGAGACAGTTACGGGCACAGAGACAGAGGCAGAGACAGAGACACAGACAGAGACGGACACAGAGACAGAGAGTGAGACAGAGACAGATGCAGCGGCAGAGACAGAGACGGAGACAGAGACAGAGACACAGACAGAGACAGGGACAGAAACAGAGACAGAGACGGAGACAGAGACGGAGACAAAGACCGTGACAGGGACAGAGACGGAGACAGAGGCAGAGACAGAGCCAGGGACAGAGACAGAAACAGAGTCAGAGACCGAGAGAGAGACAGAGGCAGAGACAGAGATAGAGACAGAGACGGAGACAGAGACTGAGACAGAGACAGAGACAGAGACAGAGACAGAGACAGAGACAGAGACAGAGACAGAGACACAGACAGAGACAGAAACCGAGACAGGGACAGAGACAGAGACAGAGAGAGAGACAGAGACAGAGGCAGAGAGAGAGATAGAGACAGAGACGGAGACAGAGACAGAGACAGAGACTGAGACAGAGACAGAGACAGAGGCGGAGACAAAGACCGAGACAGAGACAGAGACGGAGACAGAGGCAGAGACAGAGACGGACACAGAGACAGAGACAGAGACAGAGACAGATGCATAGACAGAGACGGAGACAGAGACAGCGACAGGGCCAGGGAGAGGTACGGGGCAGAGACAGAGGCAGATACAGAGACAGAGACAGAGACAGAGGCAGAGACAGAAACAGAGACAGAGACAGGGACAGAGACAGAGACAGAGAGAGGGACAGAGACAGAGACAGGGACAGAAACAGAGACAGAGACGGAGACAGAGACGGAGACAAAGACCGTGACAGGGACAGAGACGGAGACAGAGGCAGAGACAGAGCCAGGGACAGAGACAGAAACAGAGTCAGAGACCGAGAGAGAGACAGAGGCAGAGACAGAGATAGAGACAGAGACGGAGACAGAGACAGAGACAGAGACTGAGACAGAGACAGAGACAGAGACAGAGACAGAGACAGAGACAGAGGCAGAGACAGAGACAGAGACAGAGACAGAGACGGAGACAAAGAACGAGACAGAGACAGAGACGGAGACAGAGGCAGGGACAGAGCCAGGGACAGACACGGAGACAGGGACAGAGGAAGAGACAGCGACAGAGACAGAGAGAGAGGCAGAGGCAGAGGCAGAGTCTCAGACAGAGACAGAGAGAGAGACAGAGACGGAGACAAAGACCGAGACAGAGGCAGAGACACAGACACAGACAGAGACACAGACAGAGACAGAGACAGAGACAGAGACAGAGACAGAGACAGAGACAGAGACAGAGACAGAGACAGAGACAGAGACAGAGACAGAGACGGAGACAGAGACAGAGACAGGGACAGAGACAGAGACAGAGACAGAGACAGAGACAGAGACAGAGACAGAGACAGAGACAGAGACAGAGACAGAGACAGAGACAGAGACAGAGACAGAGACAGAGACAGAGACAGAGACAGAGACAGAGACAGAGACGGAGACAAAGGCCGAGACAGAGACAGAGACGGAGACAGAGGCAGAGACAGAGCCAGGGACTGAGACTGAGACAGAGACAGAGACAGAGGCAGAGACAGAGATAGAGACAGAGACGGAGACAGAGACAGAGACAGAGACAGAGAGAGAGACAGAGACAGAGACAGAGAGGGAGACAAAGACCGAGAAAGAGACAGAGACGGAGAGAGAGGCAGAGACAGAGCCAGGGACTCAGACTGAGACAGAGACAGCGGCAGAGACAGAGACGGACACAGAGACAGAGACACAGACAGAGACAGCGACAGAGACAGAGAGAGAGACAGAGACAGAGGCAGAGACAGAGACGGAGACAGAGACAGAGACACAGCCAGAGACAGAGACGGAGACAAAGACCGAGACAGAGGCAGAGACACAGACAGAGACAGAGACAGAGACAGAGACAGAGACAGAGACAGAGACAGAGACAGAGACAGAGACAGAGACAGAGACAGAGACAGAGACAGAGACAGAGACAGAGACAGAGACAGAGACAGAGACAGAGACAGAGACAGAGACAGAGACAGAGACAGAGACAGAGACAGAGACAGAGACAGAGACAGAGACGGAGACAAAGACCGAGACAGAGACAGAGACGGAGACAGAGGCAGAGACAGAGCCAGGGACTGGGACTGAGACAGAGACAGCGGCAGAGACAGAGACAGAGACGGAGACAGAGACACAGACAGAGACAGAGGCAGAGACAGAGACAGAGACAGAAACAGAGACAGGGACAGAGACAGAGACAGAGACAGAGACAGAGACGGAGACAGAGGCAGAGACAGAGATAGAGACAGAGACGGAGACAGAGACAGAGACAGAGACTGAGACAGAGACAGAGACAGAGACAGAGACAGAGACGGAGACAAAGACCGAGACAGAGACAGAGACGGAGACAGAGGCAGAGACAGAGCCAGGGACAGAGACGGAGACAGAGACAGAGATAGAGACAGAGACAGACACAGAGACAGAGACAGAGACAAAGACGGAGATAGAGGCAGAGACAGTGTCAGAGACGGAGACAGAGGCAGAGACAGAGCCAGGGACAGAGACAGAGACAGAGACAGTGGGAGAGACAGCGACAGAGACAGAGACAGAGACGGAGACGGAGACAGAGACAGAGACAGAGACAGAGACAGAGACAGAGACAGAGACAGAGACAGAGACACAGACAGAGACAGAAGCAGAGACAGAGACAGAGACGGAGACAAAGACCGAGAAAGAGACAGAGACGGAGACAGGGGCAGAGACAGAGCCAGGGACTGAGACTGAGACAGAGACAGCGGCAGAGACAGAGACGGACACAGAGACAGAGACACAGACAGAGACAGAGACAGAGACTGAGACAGAGACAGAGACAGACACAGAGACAGAGACAGTGACAGAGACAGAGACAGAGACAGAGACAGATGCATAAACAGAGACGGAGACAGAGACAGCGACAGGGCCAGGGAGAGGGACGGGGCAGAGACAGAGGCAGAGACAGAGACAGAGACAGAGACAGAGACAGAGGCAGAGACAGAAACAGAGACAGAGACAGATACGGGGACAGAGACAGAGGCAGAGACAGAGACAGAGACAGAGACAGAGACGGAGACAAAGACCGAGACAGAGACAGAGACGGAGACAGAGGCAGAGACAGAGCCAGGGACAGACACGGAGACAGGGACAGAGGGAGAGACAGGGACAGTGACAGAGACAGAGGCAGAGGCAGAGGCAGAGTCTCAGACAGAGACAGAGACAGAGACAGAGACGGATACAAAGACCGAGACAGAGGCAGAGACACAGACACAGACAGAGACACAGACAGAGACAGAGACAGAGACAGAGACAGAG
>CAMAOD020000270.1:1225000-1250000 GCA_945859595.2 Megachile willughbiella
ACAGAGACAGAGACAGAGACAGAGACAGAGACAGAGACAGAGACGGAGACAGAGACAGAGACAGGGACAGAGACAGAGACAGAGACAGAGACAGAGACAGAGACAGAGACAGAGACAGAGACAGAGACAGAGACAGAGACAGAGACAGAGACAGAGACAGAGACAGAGACAGAGACAGAGACAGAGACAGAGACAGAGACAGAGACAGAGACAGAGACAGAGACGGAGACAAAGGCCGAGACAGAGACAGAGACGGAGACAGAGGCAGAGACAGAGCCAGGGACTGAGACTGAGACAGAGACAGAGACAGAGGCAGAGACAGAGATAGAGACAGAGACGGAGACAGAGACAGAGACAGAGACAGAGACAGAGACAGAGACAGAGACGGAGACAGAGACAGAGACAGGGACAGAGACAGAGACAGAGACAGAGACAGAGACAGAGACAGAGACAGAGACAGAGACAGAGACAGAGACAGAGACAGAGACAGAGACAGAGAC
Source organism: Megachile willughbiella (assembly GCA_945859595.2). Classification (NCBI taxonomy): domain Eukaryota; kingdom Metazoa; phylum Arthropoda; class Insecta; order Hymenoptera; family Megachilidae; genus Megachile; species Megachile willughbiella. Next base: position 1,225,501 of record CAMAOD020000270.1, read on the forward strand.
AGAGACAGAGACAGAGACAGAGACAGAGACAGAGACAGAGACGGAGACAAAGGCCGAGACAGAGACAGAGACGGAGACAGAGGCAGAGACAGAGCCAGGGACTGAGACTGAGACAGAGACAGCGGCAGAGACAGAGACAGAGACAGAGACAGAGACAGAGACAGAGACACAGACAGAGACAGAGACAGAGACAGAGACAGAGACAGAGACAGAGACAGAGACAGACACAGAGACAGACACAGAGACTGAGACGGAGACAGAGACAGAGGGAGAGACAGCGACAGATACTGAGACAGAGACAGAGACAGAGACAGGGACAGAGACAGAGACAGAGACGGACACAGAGACAGAGACGGAGACAGAGACAGAGACAGAGACAGAGACAGAGACAGAGACAGAGACAGAGACAGAGACAGAGACAGAGACAGAGACAGAGACAGAGACAGAGACAGAGACAGAGACAGAGACAGAGACAGAGACAGAGACAGAGACAGAGACAGAGACAGAGACAGAGACGGAGACAGAGGCAGAGACAGAGCCAGGGACAGAGACAGAGACAGAGACGGAGACAAAGACCGAGAAAGAGACAGAGACGGAGACAGGGGCAGAGACAGAGCCAGGGACTGAGACTGAGACAGAGACAGCGGCAGAGACAGAGACGGACACAGAGACAGAGACACAGACAGAGACAGAGACAGAGACTGAGACAGAGACAGAGACAGAGACAGAGACAGAGACAGAGACAGTGACAGAGACAGAGACAGAGACAGAGACAGATGCATAGACAGAGACGGAGACAGAGACAGCGACAGGGCCAGGGAGAGGGACGGGGCAGAGACAGAGGCAGAGACAGAGACAGAGACAGAGACAGAGGCAGAGACAGAAACAGAGACAGAGACAGATACGGGGACAGAGACAGAGGCAGAGACAGAGACAGAGACAGGGACAGAAACAGAGACAGAGACGGAGACAGAGACGGAGACAAAGACCGTGACAGGGACAGAGACGGAGACAGAGGCAGAGACAGAGCCAGGGACAGAGACAGAAACAGAGTCAGAGACCGAGAGAGAGACAGAGGCAGAGACAGAGATAGAGACAGAGACGGAGACAGAGACAGAGACAGAGACTGAGACAGAGACAGAGACAGAGACAGAGACAGAGACAGAGACAGAGACACAGACAGAGACAGAAACCGAGACAGGGACAGAGACAGAGACAGAGAGAGAGACAGAGACAGAGGCAGAGAGAGAGATAGAGACAGAGACGGAGACAGAGACAGAGACAGAGACTGAGACAGAGACAGAGACAGAGGCGGAGACAAAGACCGAGACAGAGACAGAGACGGAGACAGAGGCAGAGACAGAGACGGACACAGAGACAGAGACAGAGACAGAGACAGATGCATAGACAGAGACGGAGACAGAGACAGCGACAGGGCCAGGGAGAGGTACGGGGCAGAGACAGAGGCAGATACAGAGACAGAGACAGAGACAGAGGCAGAGACAGAAACAGAGACAGAGACAGATACGGGGACAGAGACAGAGGCAGAGACAGAGACAGAGACAGAGACAGAGACGGAGACAAAGAACGAGACAGAGACAGAGACGGAGACAGAGGCAGAGACAGAGCCAGGGACAGACACGGAGACAGGGACAGAGGAAGAGACAGCGACAGAGACAGAGACAGAGGCAGAGGCAGAGGCAGAGTCTCAGACAGAGACAGAGAGAGAGACAGAGACGGAGACAAAGACCGAGACAGAGGCAGAGACACAGACACAGACAGAGACACAGACAGAGACAGAGACAGAGACAGAGACAGAGACAGAGACAGAGACAGAGACAGAGACAGAGACAGAGACAGAGACAGAGACAGAGACGGAGACAGAGACAGAGACAGGGACAGAGACAGAGACAGAGACAGAGACAGAGACAGAGACAGAGACAGAGACAGAGACAGAGACAGAGACAGAGACACAGACAGAGACAGAGACAGAGACAGAGACAGAGACAGAGACAGAGACAGAGACAGAGACAGAGACGGAGACAAAGGCCGAGACAGAGACAGAGACGGAGACAGAGGCAGAGACAGAGCCAGGGACTGAGACTGAGACAGAGACAGAGACAGAGGCAGAGACAGAGATAGAGACAGAGACGGAGACAGAGACAGAGACAGAGACAGAGACGGAGACAGAGACAGAGACAGAGACAGAGACGGAGACAGAGACAGAGACAGAGACAGAGACAGAGACAGAGACAGAGACAGAGGCAGAGACAGAGAAAGAGACAGAGACAGAGACAGAGACAGAGACAGAGACAGAGACGGAGACAAAGACCGAGACAGAGACAGAGACAGCGGCAGAGACAGAGACGGACACAGAGACAGAGACACAGACAGAGACAGAGACAGAGACAGAGACGGAGACAGAGGCAAAGACAGAGCCAGGGACAGAGTCGGAGACAGAGACAGAGGGAGAGACAGCGACAGAGGCAGAGACAGAAACAGAGACAGAGACAGTTACGGGCACAGAGACAGAGGCAGAGACAGAGACACAGACAGAGACGGACACAGAGACAGAGAGTGAGACAGAGACAGATGCAGCGGCAGAGACAGAGACGGAGACAGAGACAGAGACACAGACAGAGACAGGGACAGAAACAGAGACAGAGACGGAGACAGAGACGGAGACAAAGACCGTGACAGGGACAGAGACGGAGACAGAGGCAGAGACAGAGCCAGGGACAGAGACAGAAACAGAGTCAGAGACCGAGAGAGAGACAGAGGCAGAGACAGAGATAGAGACAGAGACGGAGACAGAGACTGAGACAGAGACAGAGACAGAGACAGAGACAGAGACAGAGACAGAGACAGAGACAGAGACAGAGACAGAGACAGAGACACAGACAGAGACAGAAACCGAGACAGGGACAGAGACAGAGACAGAGAGAGAGACAGAGACAGAGGCAGAGAGAGAGATAGAGACAGAGACGGAGACAGAGACAGAGACAGAGACTGAGACAGAGACAGAGACAGAGGCGGAGACAAAGACCGAGACAGAGACAGAGACGGAGACAGAGGCAGAGACAGAGACGGACACAGAGACAGAGACAGATACAGATACAGATGCATAGACAGAGACGGAGACAGAGACAGCGACAGGGCCAGGGAGAGGTACGGGGCAGAGACAGAGGCAGATACAGAGACAGAGACAGAGACAGAGGCAGAGACAGAAACAGAGACAGAGACAGGGACAGAGACAGAGACAGAGAGAGGGACAGAGACAGAGACAGGGACAGAAACAGAGACAGAGACGGAGACAGAGACGGAGACAAAGACCGTGACAGGGACAGAGACGGAGACAGAGGCAGAGACAGAGCCAGGGACAGAGACAGAAACAGAGTCAGAGACCGAGAGAGAGACAGAGGCAGAGACAGAGATAGAGACAGAGACGGAGACAGAGACAGAGACAGAGACTGAGACAGAGACAGAGACAGAGACAGAGACAGAGACAGAGACAGAGGCAGAGACAGAGACAGAGACAGAGGCAGAGACGGAGACAAAGAACGAGACAGAGACAGAGACGGAGACAGAGGCAGAGACAGAGCCAGGGACAGACACGGAGACAGGGACAGAGGAAGAGACAGCGACAGAGACAGAGACAGAGGCAGAGGCAGAGGCAGAGTCTCAGACAGAGACAGAGAGAGAGACAGAGACGGAGACAAAGACCGAGACAGAGGCAGAGACACAGACACAGACAGAGACACAGACAGAGACAGAGACAGAGACAGAGACAGAGACAGAGACAGAGACAGAGACAGAGACAGAGACAGAGACAGAGACAGAGACAGAGACAGAGACAGAGACGGAGACAGAGACAGAGACAGGGACAGAGACAGAGACAGAGACAGAGACAGAGACAGAGACAGAGACAGAGACAGAGACAGAGACAGAGACAGAGACAGAGACAGAGACAGAGACAGAGACAGAGACAGAGACAGAGACAGAGACAGAGACAGAGACAGAGACGGAGACAAAGGCCGAGACAGAGACAGACACGGAGACAGAGGCAGAGACAGAGCCAGGGACTGAGACTGAGACAGAGACAGAGACAGAGGCAGAGACAGAGATAGAGACAGAGACGGAGACAGAGACAGAGACAGAGACAGAGACAGAGACAGAGACAGAGACAGAGACGGAGACAGAGACAGAGACAGGGACAGAGACAGAGACAGAGACAGAGACAGAGACAGAGACAGAGACAGAGACAGAGACAGAGACAGAGACAGAGACAGAGACAGAGACAGAGACAGAGACAGAGACAGAGACAGAGACAGAGACAGAGACGGAGACAAAGGCCGAGACAGAGACAGAGACGGAGACAGAGGCAGAGACAGAGCCAGGGACTGAGACTGAGACAGAGACAGCGGCAGAGACAGAGACAGAGACAGAGACAGAGACAGAGACAGAGACACAGACAGAGACAGAGACAGAGACAGAGACAGAGACAGAGACAGAGACAGAGACAGACACAGAGACAGACACAGAGACTGAGACGGAGACAGAGACAGAGGGAGAGACAGCGACAGATACTGAGACAGAGACAGAGACAGAGACAGGGACAGAGACAGAGACAGAGACGGACACAGAGACAGAGACGGAGACAGAGACAGAGACAGAGACAGAGACAGAGACAGAGACAGAGACAGAGACAGAGACAGAGACAGAGACAGAGACAGAGACAGAGACAGAGACAGAGACAGAGACAGAGACAGAGACAGAGACAGAGACAGAGACAGAGACAGAGACAGAGACAGAGACAGAGACGGAGACAGAGGCAGAGACAGAGCCAGGGACAGAGACAGAGACAGAGACGGAGACAAAGACCGAGAAAGAGACAGAGACGGAGACAGGGGCAGAGACAGAGCCAGGGACTGAGACTGAGACAGAGACAGCGGCAGAGACAGAGACGGACACAGAGACAGAGACACAGACAGAGACAGAGACAGAGACTGAGACAGAGACAGAGACAGAGACAGAGACAGAGACAGTGACAGAGACAGAGACAGAGACAGAGACAGATGCATAGACAGAGACGGAGACAGAGACAGCGACAGGGCCAGGGAGAGGGACGGGGCAGAGACAGAGGCAGAGACAGAGACAGAGACAGAGACAGAGGCAGAGACAGAAACAGAGACAGAGACAGATACGGGGACAGAGACAGAGGCAGAGACAGAGACAGAGACAGGGACAGAAACAGAGACAGAGACGGAGACAGAGACGGAGACAAAGACCGTGACAGGGACAGAGACGGAGACAGAGGCAGAGACAGAGCCAGGGACAGAGACAGAAACAGAGTCAGAGACCGAGAGAGAGACAGAGGCAGAGACAGAGATAGAGACAGAGACGGAGACAGAGACAGAGACAGAGACTGAGACAGAGACAGAGACAGAGACAGAGACAGAGACAGAGACAGAGACACAGACAGAGACAGAAACCGAGACAGGGACAGAGACAGAGACAGAGAGAGAGACAGAGACAGAGGCAGAGAGAGAGATAGAGACAGAGACGGAGACAGAGACAGAGACAGAGACTGAGACAGAGACAGAGACAGAGGCGGAGACAAAGACCGAGACAGAGACAGAGACAGCGGCAGAGACAGAGACGGACACAGAGACAGAGACACAGACAGAGACAGAGACAGAGACAGAGACGGAGACAGAGGCAAAGACAGAGCCAGGGACAGAGTCGGAGACAGAGACAGAGGGAGAGACAGCGACAGAGGCAGAGACAGAAACGGAGACAGAGACAGTTACGGGGACAGAGACAGAGGCAGAGACAGAGACACAGACAGAGACGGACACAGAGACAGAGACTGAGACAGAGACAGAGACAGCGGCAGAGACAGAGACGGAGACAGAGACAGAGACACATGCAGAGACAGGGACAGAAACAGAGACAGAGACGGAGACAGAGACAGAGACAGAGACAGAGACAGAGACAGAGTCAGAGACAGAGACAGAGACAGAGACAGAGACAGAGACAGAGACAGAGACAGAGACAGAGACAGAGACAGAGACAGAGACAGAGACAGAGACAGAGACAGAGACGGAGACACAGACAGAGACAGAGACAGAGACAGAGACAGAGACAGAGACAGAGACAGACACAGAGACAGAGACAGAGACAGAGACGGACACAAAGACCGAGACAGAGACAGAGACGGAGACAGAAGCAGAGACAGAGCCAGGGACTGAGACTGAGACAGAGACAGCGGCAGAGACAGAGACAGAGACAGAGACAGAGACAGAGACAGAGACAGAGACAAAGACCGAGACAGAGGCAGAGACACAGACACAGACAGAGACACAGACAGAGACAGAGACAGAGACAGAGACAGAGACAGAGACAGAGACAGAGACAGAGACAGAGACAGAGACAGAGACAGAGACAGAGACAGAGACAGAGACAGAGACAGAGACAGAGACAGAGACAGAGACAGAGACAGAGACAGAGACAGAGACAGAGACAGAGACAGAGACGGAGAAAAAGACCGGGACAGAGACAGAGACACAGACACAGACAGAGACACAGACAGAGACAGAGACAGAGACAGAGACAGAGACAGAGACAGAGACAGAGACAGAGACAGAGACAGAGACAGAGACAGAGACAGAGACAGAGACAGAGACAGAGACAGAGACAGAGACAGAGACAGAGACAGAGACAGAGACAGAGACAGAGACAGAGACAGAGACAGAGACGGAGAAAAAGACCGGGACAGAGACAGAGACGGAAACAGAGGCAGAGACAGAGCCAGGGACTGAGACTGAGACAGAGACAGCGGCAGAGACAGAGACAGAGACGGAGACAAAGACCGAGACAGAGACAGAGACAGCGGCAGAGACAGAGACGGACACAGAGACAGAGACACAGACAGAGACAGAGACAGAGACAGAGACGGAGACAGAGGCAAAGACAGAGCCAGGGACAGAGTCGGAGACAGAGACAGAGGGAGAGACAGCGACAGAGGCAGAGACAGAAACGGAGACAGAGACAGTTACGGGGACAGAGACAGAGGCAGAGACAGAGACACAGACAGAGACGGACACAGAGACAGAGACTGAGACAGAGACAGAGACAGCGGCAGAGACAGAGACGGAGACAGAGACAGAGACACATGCAGAGACAGGGACAGAAACAGAGACAGAGACGGAGACAGAGACAGAGACAGAGACAGAGACAGAGACAGAGTCAGAGACAGAGACAGAGACAGAGACAGACACAGAGACTGAGACGGAGACAGAGACAGAGGGAGAGACAGCGACAGAGACTGAGACAGAGACAGAGACAGAGACAGGGACAGAGACAGAGACAGAGACGGACACAGAGACAGAGACGGAGACAGAGACAGAGACAGAGACAGAGACAGAGACAGAGACAGAGACGGAGACAGAGACAGAGACAGAGACAGAGACAGAGACAGAGACAGAGACGGATACAGAGGCAGAGACAGAGCCAGGGACAGAGACAGAGACAGAGACAGAGACAGAGACAGAGACGGAGACAAAGACAGAGACAGAGACAGAGACGCAGACAAAGACCGAGACAGAGGCAGAGACACAGACACAGACAGAGACACAGACAGAGACAGAGACAGAGACAGAGACAGAGACAGAGACAGAGACAGACACAGAGACAGAGACAGAGACAGAGACGGACACAAAGACCGAGACAGAGACAGAGACGGAGACAGAAGCAGAGACAGAGCCAGGGACTGAGACTGAGACAGAGACAGCGGCAGAGACAGAGACAGAGACAGAGACAGAGACAGAGACAGAGACAGAGACAGAGACAGAGACAGAGACAGAGACAGACACAGAGACTGAGACGGAGACAGACACAGAGGGAGAGACAGCGACAGAGACTGAGACAGAGACAGAGACAGAGACAGAGACAGGGACAGAGACAGAGACAGAGACGGACACAGAGACAGAGACGGAGACAGAGACAGAGACAGAGACAGACACAGAGACTGAGACGGAGACAGACACAGAGGGAGAGACAGCGACAGAGACTGAGACAGAGACAGAGACAGAGACAGGGACAGAGAGAGAGACAGAGAGAGAGACAGAGGCAGAGGCAGAGACAGATATAGAGACAGAGACGGAGACAGAGACAGAGACAGAGACTGAGACTGAGACAGAGACAGCGGCAGAGACAGAGCCAGGGACTGAGACTGAGACAGAGACAGCGGCAGAGACAGAGACAGAGACAGAGACAGAGACAGAGACAGAGACGGAGGCAGAGACAGAGACAGAGACAGAGACAGAGACAAAGACAGAGACAGAGACAGAGACAGAGACAGAAACAGAGACAGAGACAGAGACAGAGACAGAGACAGAGAGAGAGATAGAGGCAGAGACAGAGATAGAGACAGAGACAGAGACAGAGACAGAGACAGAGACAGAGACAGAGACAGAGACAGAGACAGAAACAGAGACAGAGACAGAGACGGATACAAAGACCGAGAAAGAGACAGAGACGGAGACAGTGGCAGAGACAGAGCCAGGGACTGAGACAGATACGGGGACAGAGACATAGGCAGAGACAGAGACAGAGACTGAGACAGAGACAGAGACGGGACAAAGACCGAGACAGCGACAGGGACGGAGACAGAGGCAGAGACAGAGCCAGGGACAGACACGGAGACAGGGACAGGGGGAGAGACAGCGACAGAGACAGAGACAGAGGCAGAGGCAGAGGCAGAGGCAGAGTCTCAGACAGAGACAGAGACAGAGACAGAGACAGAGACGGAGACAAAGACCGAGACAGAGGCAGAGACACAGACACAGACAGAGACAGAGACAGAGACAGAGACAGAGACAGAGACAGAGACAGAGACAGAGACAGAGACAGAGACAGAGACAGAGACAGAGACAGAGACAGAGACAGAGGCAGAGACAGAGCCAGGGACAGACACGGAGACAGGGACAGAGGGAGAGACAGCGACAGAGACAGAGACAGAGGCAGAGGCAGAGGCAGAGGCAGAGTCTCAGACAGAGACAGAGACAGAGACAGAGACAGAGACGGAGACAAAGACCGAGACAGAGGCAGAGACACAGACACAGACAGAGACACAGACAGAGACAGAGACAGAGACAGAGACAGAGACAGAGACAGAGACAGAGACAGAGACAGAGACAGAGACAGAGACAGAGACAGAGACAGAGACAGAGACAGAGACAGAGACAGAGACAGAGACAGAGACAGAGACAGAGACAGAGACAGAGACAGAGACAGAGACAGAGACAGAGACAGAGACGGAGACAAAGACCGGGACAGAGACAGAGACGGAAACAGAGGCAGAGACAGAGCCAGGGACTGAGACTGAGACAGAGACAGCGGCAGAGACAGAGACAGAGACGGAGACAAAGACCGAGACAGAGACAGAGACAGCGGCAGAGACAGAGACGGACACAGAGACAGAGACACAGACAGAGACAGAGACAGAGACAGAGACGGAGACAGAGGCAAAGACAGAGTCAGGGACAGAGTCGGAGACAGAGACAGAGGGAGAGACAGCGACAGAGGCAGAGACAGAAACGGAGACAGAGACAGTTACGGGGACAGAGACAGAGGCAGAGACAGAGACACAGACAGAGACGGACACAGAGACAGAGACTGAGACAGAGACAGAGACAGCGGCAGAGACAGAGACCGAGACAGAGACAGAGACACATGCAGAGACAGGGACAGAAACAGAGACAGAGACGGAGACAGAGACAGAGACAGAGACAGAGACAGAGACAGAGACAGAGACAGAGACAGAGACAGAGACGGATACAGAGGCAGAGACAGAGCCAGGGACAGAGACAGAGACAGAGACAGAGGGAGAGACAGCGACAGAGACAGAGACAGAGACAGAGACGGAGACAGAGACAGAGACAGAGACAGAGACAGAGACAGAGACAGAGGCAGAGACAGAGAAAGAGACAGAGACAGAGACAGAGACAGAGACAGAGACAGAGACGGAGACAAAGACCGAGACAGAGACAGAGACAGCGGCAGAGACAGAGACGGACACAGAGACAGAGACACAGACAGAGACAGAGACAGAGACAGAGACAGAGACAGAGACAGAGACAGAGACAGAGACAGAGACAGAGACAGAGACAGAGACAGAGACAGAAACAGAGACAGAGACAGAGACGGATACAAAGACCGAGAAAGAGACAGAGACGGAGACAGTGGCAGAGACAGAGCCAGGGACTGAGACAGATACGGGGACAGAGACATAGGCAGAGACAGAGACAGAGACTGAGACAGAGACAGAGACGGAGACAAAGACCGAGACAGAGACAGAGACGGAGACAGAGGCAGAGACAGAGCCAGGGACAGACACGGAGACAGGGACAGGGGGAGAGACAGCGACAGAGACAGAGACAGAGGCAGAGGCAGAGGCAGAGTCTCAGACAGAGACAGAGACAGAGACGGAGACAAAGACCGAGACAGAGGCAGAGACACAGACACAGACAGAGACAGAGACAGAGACAGAGACAGAGACAGAGACAGAGACAGAGACAGAGACAGAGACAGAGACAGAGACAGAGACAGAGACAGAGACAGAGACAGAGACAGAGACAGAGACAGAGGCAGAGACAGAGCCAGGGACAGACACGGAGACAGGGACAGAGGGAGAGACAGCGACAGAGACAGAGACAGAGGCAGAGGCAGAGGCAGAGGCAGAGTCTCAGACAGAGACAGAGACAGAGACAGAGACAGAGACGGAGACAAAGACCGAGACAGAGGCAGAGACACAGACACAGACAGGGACACAGACAGAGACAGAGACAGAGACAGAGACAGAGACAGAGACAGAGACAGAGACAGAGACAGAGACAGAGACAGAGACAGAGACAGAGACAGAGACAGAGACAGAGACAGAGACAGAGACAGAGACAGAGACAGAGACGGAGACAAAGACCGGGACAGAGACAGAGACGGAAACAGAGGCAGAGACAGAGCCAGGGACTGAGACTGAGACAGAGACAGCGGCAGAGACAGAGACAGAGACGGAGACAAAGACCGAGAGAGAGACAGAGACAGCGGCAGAGACAGAGACGGACACAGAGACAGAGACACAGACAGAGACAGAGACAGAGACAGAGACGGAGACAGAGGCAAAGACAGAGCCAGGGACAGAGTCGGAGACAGAGACAGAGGGAGAGACAGCGACAGAGGCAGAGACAGAAACGGAGACAGAGACAGTTACGGGGACAGAGACAGAGGCAGAGACAGAGACACAGACAGAGACGGACACAGAGACAGAGACTGAGACAGAGACAGAGACAGCGGCAGAGACAGAGACCGAGACAGAGACAGAGACACATGCAGTGACAGGGACAGAAACAGAGACAGAGACGGAGACAGAGACAGAGACAGAGACAGAGACAGAGACAGAGACAGAGTCAGAGACAGAGACAGAGACAGAGACAGACACAGAGACTGAGACGGAGACAGAGACAGAGGGAGAGACAGCGACAGAGACTGAGACAGAGACAGAGACAGAGACAGGGACAGAGACAGAGACAGAGACGGACACAGAGACAGAGACGGAGACAGAGACAGAGACAGAGACAGAGACAGAGACAGAGACAGAGACGGAGACAGAGACAGAGACAGAGACAGAGACAGAGACAGAGACAGAGACAGAGACAGAGACGGATACAGAGGCAGAGACAGAGCCAGGGACAGAGACAGAGACAGAGACAGAGGGAGAGACAGCGACAGAGACAGAGACAGAGACAGAGACGGAGACAGAGACAGAGACAGAGACAGAGGCAGAGACAGAGACAGAGGCAGAGACAGAGAAAGAGACAGAGACAGAGACAGAGACAGAGACAGAGACAGAGACAGAGACGGAGACAAAGACCGAGACAGAGACAGAGACAGCGGCAGAGACAGAGACGGACACAGAGACAGAGACACAGACAGAGACAGAGACAGAGACAGAGACGGAGACAGAGGCAAAGACAGAGCCAGCGACAGAGTCGGAGACAGAGACAGAGGGAGAGACAGCGACAGAGGCAGAGACAGAAACAGAGACAGAGACAGTTACGGGCACAGAGACAGAGGCAGAGACAGAGACACAGACAGAGACGGACACAGAGACAGAGACTGAGACAGAGACAGAGACAGCGGCAGAGACAGAGACGGAGACAGAGACAGAGACACAGACAGAGACAGGGACAGAAACAGAGACAGAGACGGAGACAGAGACGGAGACAAAGACCGTGACAGGGACAGAGACGGAGACAGAGGCAGAGACAGAGCCAGGGACAGAGACAGAAACAGAGTCAGAGACCGAGAGAGAGACAGAGGCAGAGACAGAGATAGAGACAGAGACGGAGACAGAGACAGAGACAGAGACTGAGACAGAGACAGAGACAGAGACAGAGACAGAGACAGAGACAGAGACACAGACAGAGACAGAAACCGAGACAGGGACAGAGACAGAGACAGAGAGAGAGACAGAGACAGAGGCAGAGAGAGAGATAGAGACAGAGACGGAGACAGAGACAGAGACAGAGACTGAGACAGAGACAGAGACAGAGGCGGAGACAAAGACCGAGACAGAGACAGAGACGGAGACAGAGGCAGAGACAGAGACGGACACAGAGACAGAGACAGAGACAGAGACAGATGCATAGACAGAGACGGAGACAGAGACAGCGACAGGGCCAGGGAGAGGTACGGGGCAGAGACAGAGGCAGATACAGAGACAGAGACAGAGACAGAGGCAGAGACAGAAACAGAGACAGAGACAGATACGGGGACAGAGACAGAGGCAGAGACAGAGACAGAGACAGAGACAGAGACGGAGACAAAGAACGAGACAGAGACAGAGACGGAGACAGAGGCAGAGACAGAGCCAGGGACAGACACGGAGACAGGGACAGAGGAAGAGACAGCGACAGAGACAGAGACAGAGGCAGAGGCAGAGGCAGAGTCTCAGACAGAGACAGAGAGAGAGACAGAGACGGAGACAAAGACCGAGACAGAGGCAGAGACACAGACACAGACAGAGACACAGACAGAGACAGAGACAGAGACAGAGACAGAGACAGAGACAGAGACAGAGACAGAGACAGAGACAGAGACAGAGACAGAGACAGAGACAGAGACGGAGACGGAGACAGAGACAGAGGCAGAGGCAGAGGCAGAGTCTCAGACAGAGACAGAGACAGAGACGGAGACAAAGACCGAGACAGAGGCAGAGACACAGACACAGACAGAGACAGAGACAGAGACAGAGACAGAGACAGAGACAGAGACAGAGACAGAGACAGAGACAGAGACAGAGACAGAGACAGAGACAGAGACAGAGACAGAGACAGAGACAGAGGCAGAGACAGAGCCAGGGACAGACACGGAGACAGGGACAGAGGGAGAGACAGCGACAGAGACAGAGACAGAGGCAGAGGCAGAGGCAGAGGCAGAGTCTCAGACAGAGACAGAGACAGAGACAGAGACAGAGACGGAGACAAAGACCGAGACAGAGGCAGAGACACAGACACAGACAGGGACACAGACAGAGACAGAGACAGAGACAGAGACAGAGACAGAGACAGAGACAGAGACAGAGACAGAGACAGAGACAGAGACAGAGACAGAGACAGAGACAGAGACAGAGACAGAGACAGAGACAGAGACAGAGACGGAGACAAAGACCGGGACAGAGACAGAGACGGAAACAGAGGCAGAGACAGAGCCAGGGACTGAGACTGAGACAGAGACAGCGGCAGAGACAGAGACAGAGACGGAGACAAAGACCGAGACAGAGACAGAGACAGCGGCAGAGACAGAGACGGACACAGAGACAGAGACACAGACAGAGACAGAGACAAAGACAGAGACGGAGACAGAGGCAAAGACAGAGCCAGGGACAGAGTCGGAGACAGAGACAGAGGGAGAGACAGCGACAGAGGCAGAGACAGAAACGGAGACAGAGACAGTTACGGGGACAGAGACAGAGGCAGAGACAGAGACACAGACAGAGACGGACACAGAGACAGAGACTGAGACAGAGACAGAGACAGCGGCAGAGACAGAGACCGAGACAGAGACAGAGACACATGCAGTGACAGGGACAGAAACAGAGACAGAGACGGAGACAGAGACAGAGACAGAGACAGAGACAGAGACGGAGACAGAGTCAGAGACAGAGACAGAGACAGAGACAGACACAGAGACTGAGACGGAGACAGAGACAGAGGGAGAGACAGCGACAGAGACTGAGACAGAGACAGAGACAGAGACAGGGACAGAGACAGAGACAGAGACGGACACAGAGACAGAGACGGAGACAGAGACAGAGACAGAGACAGAGACAGAGACAGAGACAGAGACGGAGACAGAGACAGAGACAGAGACAGAGACAGAGACAGAGACGGATACAGAGGCAGAGACAGAGCCAGGGACAGAGACAGAGACAGAGACAGAGGGAGAGACAGCGACAGAGACAGAGACAGAGACAGAGACGGAGACAGAGACAGAGACAGAGACAGAGACAGAGACAGAGACAGAGGCAGAGACAGAGAAAGAGACAGAGACAGAGACAGAGACAGAGACAGAGACAGAGACAGAGACGGAGACAAAGACCGAGACAGAGACAGAGACAGCGGCAGAGACAGAGACGGACACAGAGACAGAGACACAGACAGAGACAGAGACAGAGACAGAGACGGAGACAGAGGCAAAGACAGAGCCAGCGACAGAGTCGGAGACAGAGACAGAGGGAGAGACAGCGACAGAGGCAGAGACAGAAACAGAGACAGAGACAGTTACGGGCACAGAGACAGAGGCAGAGACAGAGACACAGACAGAGACGGACACAGAGACAGAGACTGAGACAGAGACAGAGACAGCGGCAGAGACAGAGACGGAGACAGAGACAGAGACACAGACAGAGACAGGGACAGAAACAGAGACAGAGACGGAGACAGAGACGGAGGCAAAGACCGTGACAGGGACAGAGACGGAGACAGAGGCAGAGACAGAGCCAGGGACAGAGACAGAAACAGAGTCAGAGACCGAGAGAGAGACAGAGGCAGAGACAGAGATAGAGACAGAGACGGAGACAGAGACAGAGACAGAGACTGAGACAGAGACAGAGACAGAGACAGAGACAGAGACAGAGACAGAGACAGAGACACAGACAGAGACAGAAACCGAGACAGGGACAGAGACAGAGACAGAGAGAGAGACAGAGACAGAGGCAGAGAGAGAGATAGAGACAGAGACGGAGACAGAGACAGAGACAGAGACTGAGACAGAGACAGAGACAGAGGCGGAGACAAAGACCGAGACAGAGACAGAGACGGAGACAGAGGCAGAGACAGAGACGGACACAGAGACAGAGACAGAGACAGAGACAGATGCATAGACAGAGACGGAGACAGAGACAGCGACAGGGCCAGGGAGAGGTACGGGGCAGAGACAGAGGCAGATACAGAGACAGAGACAGAGACAGAGGCAGAGACAGAAACAGAGACAGAGACAGATACGGGGACAGAGACAGAGGCAGAGACAGAGACAGAGACAGAGACAGAGACGGAGACAAAGAACGAGACAGAGACAGAGACGGAGACAGAGGCAGAGACAGAGCCAGGGACAGACACGGAGACAGGGACAGAGGAAGAGACAGCGACAGAGACAGAGACAGAGGCAGAGGCAGAGGCAGAGTCTCAGACAGAGACAGAGAGAGAGACAGAGACGGAGACAAAGACCGAGACAGAGGCAGAGACACAGACACAGACAGAGACACAGACAGAGACAGAGACAGAGACAGAGACAGAGACAGAGACAGAGACAGAGACAGAGACAGAGACAGAGACAGAGACAGAGACAGAGACGGAGACGGAGACAGAGACAGAGACAGGGACAGAGACAGAGACAGAGACAGAGACAGAGACAGAGACAGAGACAGAGACAGAGACAGAGACAGAGACAGAGACAGAGACAGAGACAGAGACAGAGACAGAGACAGAGACAGAGACAGAGACAGAGACAGAGACAGAGACGGAGACAAAGGCCGAGACAGAGACAGAGACGGAGACAGAGGCAGAGACAGAGCCAGGGACTGAGACTGAGACAGAGACAGAGACAGAGGCAGAGACAGAGATAGAGACAGAGACGGAGACAGAGACAGAGACAGAGACAGAGACAGAGACAGAGACGGAGACAGAGACAGAGACAGGGACAGAGACAGAGACAGAGACAGAGACAGAGACAGAGACAGAGACAGAGACAGAGACAGAGACAGAGACAGAGACAGAGACAGAGACAGAGACAGAGACAGAGACAGAGACGGAGACAAAGGCCGAGACAGAGACAGAGACGGAGACAGAGGCAGAGACAGAGCCAGGGACTGAGACTGAGACAGAGACAGCGGCAGAGACAGAGACAGAGACAGAGACAGAGACAGAGACACAGACAGAGACAGAGACAGAGACAGAGACAGAGACAGAGACAGAGACAGAGACAGAGACAGAGACAGAGACAGAGACAGAGACGGAGACAAAGGCCGAGACAGAGACAGAGACGGAGACAGAGGCAGAGACAGAGCCAGGGACTGAGACTGAGACAGAGACAGCGGCAGAGACAGAGACAGAGACAGAGACAGAGACAGAGACACAGACAGAGACAGAGACAGAGACAGAGACAGAGACAGAGACAGAGACAGAGACAGAGACAGAGACAGACACAGAGACAGACACAGAGACTGAGACGGAGACAGAGACAGAGGGAGAGACAGCGACAGATACTGAGACAGAGACAGAGACAGAGACAGGGACAGAGACAGTGACAGAGACGGACACAGAGACAGAGACGGAGACAGAGACAGAGACAGAGACAGAGACAGAGACAGAGACAGAGACAGAGACAGAGACAGAGACAGAGACAGAGACAGAGACAGAGACAGAGACAGAGACAGAGACAGAGACAGAGACAGAGACAGAGACAGAGACAGAGACAGAGACAGAGACGGAGACAGAGGCAGAGACAGAGCCAGGGACAGAGACAGAGACAGAGACGGAGACAAAGACCGAGAAAGAGACAGAGACGGAGACAGGGGCAGAGACAGAGCCAGGGACTGAGACTGAGACAGAGACAGCGGCAGAGACAGAGACGGACACAGAGACAGAGACACAGACAGAGACAGAGACAGAGACTGAGACAGAGACAGAGACAGAGACAGAGACAGAGACAGAGACAGTGACAGAGACAGAGACAGAGACAGAGACAGATGCATAGACAGAGACGGAGACAGAGTCAGCGACAGGGCCAGGGAGAGGGACGGGGCAGAGACAGAGGCAGAGACAGAGACAGAGACAGAGACAGAGGCAGAGACAGAAACAGAGACAGAGACAGATACGGGGACAGAGACAGAGGCAGAGACAGAGACAGAGACAGAGACAGAGACGGAGACAAAGACCGAGACAGAGACAGAGACGGAGACAGAGGCAGAGACAGAGCCAGGGACAGACACGGAGACAGGGACAGAGGGAGAGACAGCGACAGAGACAGAGACAGAGGCAGAGGCAGAGGCAGAGTCTCAGACAGAGACAGAGACAGAGACAGAGACGGAGACAAAGACCGAGACAGAGGCAGAGACACAGACACAGACAGAGACACAGACAGAGACAGAGACAGAGACAGAGACAGAGACAGAGACAGAGACAGAGACAGAGACAGACACAGAGACAGAGACAGAGACAGAGACGGAGACAAAGACCGAGACAGAGACAGAGACGGAGACAGAGGCAGAGACAGAGCCAGGCACTGAGACTGAGACAGAGACAGCGGCAGAGACAGAGACAGAGACAGAGACAGAGACAGAGACAGAGACGGAGACGGAGACAGAGACAGAGACAGAGACAGAGACAGAGACAGAGACAGAGACAGAGACAGAGACAGAGACAGAGACAGAGACAGAGACAGAGACAGAGACAGAGACGGAGACAGGGACAGAGGAAGAGACAGCGACAGAGACAGAGACAGAGGCAGAGGCAGAGGCAGAGTCTCAGACAGAGACAGAGAGAGAGACAGAGACGGAGACAAAGACCGAGACAGAGGCAGAGACACAGACACAGACAGAGACACAGACAGAGACAGAGACAGAGACAGAGACAGAGACAGAGACAGAGACAGAGACAGAGACAGAGACAGAGACAGAGACAGAGACGGAGACGGAGACAGGGACAGAGACAGGGACAGAGACAGAGACAGAGACAGAGACAGAGACAGAGACAGAGACAGAGACAGAGACAGAGACAGAGACAGAGACAGAGACAGAGACAGAGACGGAGACAAAGGCCGAGACAGAGACAGAGACGGAGACAGAGACAGAGACAGCGGCAGAGACAGAGACGGACACAGAGACAGAGACACAGACAGAGACAGAGACAGAGACAGAGACGGAGACAGAGGCAAAGACAGAGCCAGGGACAGAGTCGGAGACAGAGACAGAGGGAGAGACAGCGACAGAGGCAGAGACAGAAACGGAGACAGAGACAGTTACGGGGACAGAGACAGAGGCAGAGACAGAGACACAGACAGAGACGGACACAGAGACAGAGACTGAGACAGAGACAGAGACAGCGGCAGAGACAGAGACCGAGACAGAGACAGAGACACATGCAGTGACAGGGACAGAAACAGAGACAGAGACGGAGACAGAGACAGAGACAGAGACAGAGACAGAGACGGAGACAGAGTCAGAGACAGAGACAGAGACAGAGACAGACACAGAGACTGAGACGGAGACAGAGACAGAGGGAGAGACAGCGACAGAGACTGAGACAGAGACAGAGACAGAGACAGGGACAGAGACAGAGACAGAGACGGACACAGAGACAGAGACGGAGACAGAGACAGAGACAGAGACAGAGACAGAGACAGAGACAGAGACGGAGACAGAGACAGAGACAGAGACAGAGACAGAGACAGAGACAGAGACAGAGACAGAGACAGAGACGGATACAGAGGCAGAGACAGAGCCAGGGACAGAGACAGAGACTGAGACAGAGGGAGAGACAGCGACAGAGACAGAGACAGAGACAGAGACGGAGACAGAGACAGAGACAGAGACAGAGACAGAGACAGAGACAGAGGCAGAGACAGAGAAAGAGACAGAGACAGAGACAGAGACAGAGACAGAGACAGAGACAGAGACGGAGACAAAGACCGAGACAGAGACAGAGACAGCGGCAGAGACAGAGACGGACACAGAGACAGAGACACAGACAGAGACAGAGACAGAGACAGAGACGGAGACAGAGGCAAAGACAGAGCCAGCGACAGAGTCGGAGACAGAGACAGAGGGAGAGACAGCGACAGAGGCAGAGACAGAAACAGAGACAGAGACAGTTACGGGCACAGAGACAGAGGCAGAGACAGAGACACAGACAGAGACGGACACAGAGACAGAGACTGAGACAGAGACAGAGACAGCGGCAGAGACAGAGACGGAGACAGAGACAGAGACACAGACAGAGACAGGGACAGATACAGAGACAGAGACGGAGACAGAGACGGAGACAAAGACCGTGACAGGGACAGAGACGGAGACAGAGGCAGAGACAGAGCCAGGGACAGAGACAGAAACAGAGTCAGAGACCGCGAGAGAGACAGAGGCAGAGACAGAGATAGAGACAGAGACGGAGACAGAGACAGAGACAGAGACTGAGACAGAGACAGAGACAGAGACAGAGACAGAGACAGAGACAGAGACACAGACAGAGACAGAAACCGAGACAGGGACAGAGACAGAGACAGAGAGAGAGACAGAGACAGAGGCAGAGAGAGAGATAGAGACAGAGACGGAGACAGAGACAGAGACAGAGACTGAGACAGAGACAGAGACAGAGGCGGAGACAAAGACCGAGACAGAGACAGAGACGGAGACAGAGGCAGAGACAGAGACGGACACAGAGACAGAGACAGAGACAGAGACAGAGACAGATGCATAGACAGAGACGGAGACAGAGACAGCGACAGGGCCAGGGAGAGGTACGGGGCAGAGACAGAGGCAGATACAGAGACAGAGACAGAGACAGAGGCAGAGACAGAAACAGAGACAGAGACAGATACGGGGACAGAGACAGAGGCAGAGACAGAGACAGAGACAGAGACAGAGACGGAGACAAAGAACGAGACAGAGACAGAGACGGAGACAGAGGCAGAGACAGAGCCAGGGACAGACACGGAGACAGGGACAGAGGAAGAGACAGCGACAGAGACAGAGACAGAGGCAGAGGCAGAGGCAGAGTCTCAGACAGAGACAGAGAGAGAGACAGAGACGGAGACAAAGACCGAGACAGAGGCAGAGACACAGACACAGACAGAGACACAGACAGAGACAGAGACAGAGACAGAGACAGAGACAGAGACAGAGACAGAGACAGAGACAGAGACAGAGACAGAGACAGAGACAGAGACGGAGACGGAGACAGAGACAGAGACAGGGACAGAGACAGAGACAGAGACAGAGACAGAGACAGAGACAGAGACAGAGACAGAGACAGAGACAGAGACAGAGACAGAGACAGAGACAGAGACAGAGACAGAGACAGAGACAGAGACAGAGACAGAGACGGAGACAAAGGCCGAGACAGAGACAGAGACGGAGACAGAGGCAGAGACAGAGCCAGGGACTGAGACTGAGACAGAGACAGAGACAGAGGCAGAGACAGAGATAGAGACAGAGACGGAGACAGAGACAGAGACAGAGACAGAGACAGAGACAGAGACAGAGACGGAGACAGAGACAGAGACAGGGACAGAGACAGAGACAGAGACAGAGACAGAGACAGAGACAGAGACAGAGACAGAGACAGAGACAGAGACAGAGACAGAGGCAGAGACAGAGAAAGAGACAGAGACAGAGACAGAGACAGAGACAGAGACAGAGACAGAGACGGAGACAAAGACCGAGACAGAGACAGAGACAGCGGCAGAGACAGAGACGGACACAGAGACAGAGACACAGACAGAGACAGAGACAGAGACAGAGACGGAGACAGAGGCAAAGACAGAGCCAGCGACAGAGTCGGAGACAGAGACAGAGGGAGAGACAGCGACAGAGGCAGAGACAGAAACAGAGACAGAGACAGTTACGGGCACAGAGACAGAGGCAGAGACAGAGACACAGACAGAGACGGACACAGAGACAGAGACTGAGACAGAGACAGAGACAGCGGCAGAGACAGAGACGGAGACAGAGACAGAGACACAGACAGAGACAGGGACAGATACAGAGACAGAGACGGAGACAGAGACGGAGACAAAGACCGTGACAGGGACAGAGACGGAGACAGAGGCAGAGACAGAGCCAGGGACAGAGACAGAAACAGAGTCAGAGACCGCGAGAGAGACAGAGGCAGAGACAGAGATAGAGACAGAGACGGAGACAGAGACAGAGACAGAGACTGAGACAGAGACAGAGACAGAGACAGAGACAGAGACAGAGACAGAGACACAGACAGAGACAGAAACCGAGACAGGGACAGAGACAGAGACAGAGAGAGAGACAGAGACAGAGGCAGAGAGAGAGATAGAGACAGAGACGGAGACAGAGACAGAGACAGAGACTGAGACAGAGACAGAGACAGAGGCGGAGACAAAGACCGAGACAGAGACAGAGACGGAGACAGAGGCAGAGACAGAGACGGACACAGAGACAGAGACAGAGACAGAGACAGATGCATAGACAGAGACGGAGACAGAGACAGCGACAGGGCCAGGGAGAGGTACGGGGCAGAGACAGAGGCAGATACAGAGACAGAGACAGAGACAGAGGCAGAGACAGAAACAGAGACAGAGACAGATACGGGGACAGAGACAGAGGCAGAGACAGAGACAGAGACAGAGACAGAGACGGAGACAAAGAACGAGACAGAGACAGAGACGGAGACAGAGGCAGAGACAGAGCCAGGGACAGACACGGAGACAGGGACAGAGGAAGAGACAGCGACAGAGACAGAGACAGAGGCAGAGGCAGAGGCAGAGTCTCAGACAGAGACAGAGAGAGAGACAGAGACGGAGACAAAGACCGAGACAGAGGCAGAGACACAGACACAGACAGAGACACAGACAGAGACAGAGACAGAGACAGAGACAGAGACAGAGACAGAGACAGAGACAGAGACAGAGACAGAGACAGAGACAGAGACAGAGACAGAGACAGAGACGGAGACGGAGACAGAGACAGAGACAGGGACAGAGACAGAGACAGAGACAGAGACAGAGACAGAGACAGAGACAGAGACAGAGACAGAGACAGAGACAGAGACAGAGACAGAGACAGAGACAGAGACAGAGACAGAGACAGAGACAGAGACAGAGACAGAGACAGAGACAGAGACAGAGACAGAGACGGAGACAAAGGCCGAGACAGAGACAGAGACGGAGACAGAGGCAGAGACAGAGCCAGGGACTGAGACTGAGACAGAGACAGAGACAGAGGCAGAGACAGAGATAGAGACAGAGACGGAGACAGAGACAGAGACAGAGACAGAGACAGAGACAGAGACAGAGACGGAGACAGAGACAGAGACAGGGACAGAGACAGAGACAGAGACAGAGACAGAGACAGAGACAGAGACAGAGACAGAGACAGAGACAGAGACAGAGACAGAGACAGAGACAGAGACAGAGACAGAGACAGAGACGGAGACAAAGGCCGAGACAGAGACAGAGACGGAGACAGAGGCAGAGACAGAGCCAGGGACTGAGACTGAGACAGAGACAGCGGCAGAGACAGAGACAGAGACAGAGACAGAGACAGAGACACAGACAGAGACAGAGACAGAGACAGAGACAGAGACAGAGACAGAGGCAGAGACAGAGACAGAGACAGAGACAGAGGCAGAGACAGAAACAGAGACAGAGACAGATACGGGGACAGAGACAGAGGCAGAGGCAGAGGCAGAGTCTCAGACAGAGACAGAGACAGAGACAGAGACGGAGACAAAGACCGAGACAGAGGCAGAGACACAGACACAGACAGAGACACAGACAGAGACAGAGACAGACACAGAGACAGAGACAGAGACAGAGACGGACACAAAGACCGAGACAGAGACAGAGACGGAGACAGAGGCAGAGACAGAGCCAGGGACTGAGACTGACACAGAGACAGCGGCAGAGACAGAGACAGAGACAGAGACAGAGACAGAGACAGAGACAGAGACAGAGACAGAGACAGAGACAGACACAGAGACTGAGACGGAGACAGACACAGAGGGAGAGACAGCGACAGAGACTGAGACAGAGACAGAGACAGAGACAGGGACAGAGAGAGAGACAGAGAGAGAGACAGAGGCAGAGGCAGAGACAGATATAGAGACAGAGACGGAGACAGAGACAGAGACAGAGACTGAGACTGAGACAGAGACAGAGACAGAGACAGAGACAGAGACAGAGACAGAGACAGAGACAGAGACAGAGACAGAGACAGAGACAGAGACAGAGACAGAGACAGAGACAGAGACAGAGACAGAGACAGAGACAGAGACAGAGACAGAGACGGAGACAGAGGCAGAGACAGAGCCAGGGACAGAGACAGAGACAGAGACGGAGACAAAGACCGAGAAAGAGACAGAGACGGAGACAGGGGCAGAGACAGAGCCAGGGACTGAGACTGAGACAGAGACAGCGGCAGAGACAGAGACGGACACAGAGACAGAGACACAGACAGAGACAGAGACAGAGACTGAGACAGAGACAGAGACAGAGACAGAGACAGAGACAGAGACAGTGACAGAGACAGAGACAGAGACAGAGACAGATGCATAGACAGAGACGGAGACAGAGTCAGCGACAGGGCCAGGGAGAGGGACGGGGCAGAGACAGAGGCAGAGACAGAGACAGAGACAGAGACAGAGGCAGAGACAGAAACAGAGACAGAGACAGATACGGGGACAGAGACAGAGGCAGAGACAGAGACAGAGACAGAGACAGAGACGGAGACAAAGACCGAGACAGAGACAGAGACGGAGACAGAGGCAGAGACAGAGCCAGGGACAGACACGGAGACAGGGACAGAGGGAGAGACAGCGACAGAGACAGAGACAGAGGCAGAGGCAGAGGCAGAGTCTCAGACAGAGACAGAGACAGAGACAGAGACGGAGACAAAGACCGAGACAGAGGCAGAGACACAGACACAGACAGAGACACAGACAGAGACAGAGACAGAGACAGAGACAGAGACAGAGACAGAGACAGAGACAGAGACAGAGACAGAGACAGAGACAGACACAGAGACAGAGACAGAGACAGAGACGGAGACAAAGACCGAGACAGAGACAGAGACGGAGACAGAGGCAGAGACAGAGCCAGGCACTGAGACTGAGACAGAGACAGCGGCAGAGACAGAGACAGAGACAGAGACAGAGACAGAGACGGAGACGGAGACAGAGACAGAGACAGAGACAGAGACA
>CAMAOD020000270.1:1252500-1272500 GCA_945859595.2 Megachile willughbiella
CAGAGACGGAGACAGAGTCAGCGACAGGGCCAGGGAGAGGGACGGGGCAGAGACAGAGGCAGAGACAGAGACAGAGACAGAGACAGAGGCAGAGACAGAAACAGAGACAGAGACAGATACGGGGACAGAGACAGAGGCAGAGACAGAGACAGAGACAGAGACAGAGACGGAGACAAAGACCGAGACAGAGACAGAGACGGAGACAGAGGCAGAGACAGAGCCAGGGACAGACACGGAGACAGGGACAGAGGGAGAGACAGCGACAGAGACAGAGACAGAGGCAGAGGCAGAGGCAGAGTCTCAGACAGAGACAGAGACAGAGACAGAGACGGAGACAAAGACCGAGACAGAGGCAGAGACACAGACACAGACAGAGACACAGACAGAGACAGAGACAGAGACAGAGACAGAGACAGAGACAGAGACAGAGACAGAGACAGAGACAGAGACAGAGACAGACACAGAGACAGAGACAGAGACAGAGACGGAGACAAAGACCGAGACAGAGACAGAGACGGAGACAGAGGCAGAGACAGAGCCAGGCACTGAGACTGAGACAGAGACAGCGGCAGAGACAGAGACAGAGACAGAGACAGAGACAGAGACGGAGACGGAGACAGAGACAGAGACAGAGACAGAGACAGAGACAGAGACAGAGACAGAGACAGAGACAGAGACAGAGACAGAGACAGAGACAGAGACAGAGACAGAGACGGAGACAGGGACAGAGGAAGAGACAGCGACAGAGACAGAGACAGAGGCAGAGGCAGAGGCAGAGTCTCAGACAGAGACAGAGAGAGAGACAGAGACGGAGACAAAGACCGAGACAGAGGCAGAGACACAGACACAGACAGAGACACAGACAGAGACAGAGACAGAGACAGAGACAGAGACAGAGACAGAGACAGAGACAGAGACAGAGACAGAGACAGAGACAGAGACGGAGACGGAGACAGAGACAGAGACAGGGACAGAGACAGAGACAGAGACAGAGACAGAGACAGAGACAGAGACAGAGACAGAGACAGAGACAGAGACAGAGACAGAGACAGAGACAGAGACGGAGACAAAGGCCGAGACAGAGACAGAGACGGAGACAGAGGCAGAGACAGAGCCAGGGACTGAGACTGAGACAGAGACAGAGGCAGAGACAGAGATAGAGACAGAGACGGAGACAGAGACAGAGACAGAGACAGAGACAGAGACAGAGACAGAGACGGAGACAGAGGCAGAGACAGGGACAGAGACAGAGACAGAGACAGAGACAGAGACAGAGACAGAGACAGAGACAGAGACAGAGACAGAGACAGAGACAGAGACAGAGACAGAGACGGAGACAAAGGCCGAGACAGAGACAGAGACGGAGACAGAGGCAGAGACAGAGCCAGGGACTGAGACTGAGACAGAGACAGCGGCAGAGACAGAGACAGAGACAGAGACAGAGACAGAGACACAGACAGAGACAGAGACAGAGACAGAGACAGAGACAGAGACAGAGACAGAGACAGAGACAGAGACAGAGACAGACACAGAGACAGACACAGAGACTGAGACGGAGACAGAGACAGAGGGAGAGACAGCGACAGATACTGAGACAGAGACAGAGACAGAGACAGGGACAGAGACAGTGACAGAGACGGACACAGAGACGGACACGGAGACAGAGACGGAGACAGAGACAGAGACAGAGACAGAGACAGAGACAGAGACAGAGACAGAGACAGAGACAGAGACAGAGACAG
Source organism: Megachile willughbiella (assembly GCA_945859595.2). NCBI lineage: Eukaryota > Metazoa > Arthropoda > Insecta > Hymenoptera > Megachilidae > Megachile > Megachile willughbiella. The sequence goes on from CAMAOD020000270.1 coordinate 1,254,243, forward strand.
AGACAGAGACAGAGACAGAGACAGAGACAGAGACAGAGACAGAGACAGAGACAGAGACAGAGACAGAGACAGAGACAGAGACAGAGACGGAGACAGAGGCAGAGACAGAGCCAGGGACAGAGACAGAGACAGAGACGGAGACAAAGACCGAGAAAGAGACAGAGACGGAGACAGGGGCAGAGACAGAGCCAGGGACTGAGACTGAGACAGAGACAGCGGCAGAGACAGAGACGGACACAGAGACAGAGACACAGACAGAGACAGAGACAGAGACTGAGACAGAGACAGAGACAGAGACAGAGACAGAGACAGAGACAGTGACAGAGACAGAGACAGAGACAGAGACGGATGCATAGACAGAGACGGAGACAGAGTCAGCGACAGGGCCAGGGAGAGGGACGGGGCAGAGACAGAGGCAGAGACAGAGACAGAGACAGAGACAGAGGCAGAGACAGAAACAGAGACAGAGACAGATACGGGGACAGAGACAGAGGCAGAGGCAGAGGCAGAGTCTCAGACAGAGACAGAGACAGAGACAGAGACGGAGACAAAGACCGAGACAGAGGCAGAGACACAGACACAGACAGAGACACAGACAGAGACAGAGACAGACACAGAGACAGAGACAGAGACAGAGACGGACACAAAGACCGAGACAGAGACAGAGACGGAGACAGAGGCAGAGACAGAGCCAGGGACTGAGACTGACACAGAGACAGCGGCAGAGACAGAGACAGAGACAGAGACAGAGACAGAGACAGAGACAGAGACAGAGACAGAGACAGAGACAGAGACAGACACAGAGACTGAGACGGAGACAGACACAGAGGGAGAGACAGCGACAGAGACTGAGACAGAGACAGAGACAGAGACAGGGACAGAGAGAGAGACAGAGAGAGAGACAGAGGCAGAGGCAGAGACAGATATAGAGACAGAGACGGAGACAGAGACAGAGACAGAGACTGAGACTGAGACAGAGACAGCGGCAGAGACAGAGCCAGGGACTGAGACTGAGACAGAGACAGCGGCAGAGACAGAGACAGAGACAGAGACAGAGACAGAGACAGAGACAGAGACGGAGGCAGAGACAGAGGCAGAGACAGAGACAGAGACAAAGACAGAGACAGAGACAGAGACAGAGACAGAAACAGAGACAGAGACAGAGACAGAGACAGAGACAGAGAGAGAGACAGAGGCAGAGACAGAGATAGAGACAGAGACAGAGACAGAGACAGAGACAGAGACAGAGACAGAGACAGAGACAGAGACAGAGACAGAAACAGAGACAGAGACAGAGACGGATACAAAGACCGAGAAAGAGACAGAGACGGAGACAGTGGCAGAGACAGAGCCAGGGACTGAGACAGATACGGGGACAGAGACATAGGCAGAGACAGAGACAGAGACTGAGACAGAGACAGAGACGGAGACAAAGACCGAGACAGAGACAGAGACGGAGACAGAGGCAGAGACAGAGCCAGGGACAGACACGGAGACAGGGACAGGGGGAGAGACAGCGACAGAGACAGAGACAGAGGCAGAGGCAGAGGCAGAGGCAGAGTCTCAGACAGAGACAGAGACAGAGACAGAGACAGAGACAGAGACGGAGACAAAGACCGAGACAGAGGCAGAGACACAGACACAGACAGAGACAGAGACAGAGACAGAGACAGAGACAGAGACAGAGACAGAGACAGAGACAGAGACAGAGACAGAGACAGAGACAGAGACAGAGACAGAGACAGAGACAGAGGCAGAGACAGAGCCAGGGACAGACACGGAGACAGGGACAGAGGGAGAGACAGCGACAGAGACAGAGACAGAGGCAGAGGCAGAGGCAGAGGCAGAGTCTCAGACAGAGACAGAGACAGAGACAGAGACAGAGACGGAGACAAAGACCGAGACAGAGGCAGAGACACAGACACAGACAGAGACACAGACAGAGACAGAGACAGAGACAGAGACAGAGACAGAGACAGAGACAGAGACAGAGACAGAGACAGAGACAGAGACAGAGACAGAGACAGAGACAGAGACAGAGACAGAGACAGAGACGGAGACAAAGACCGGGACAGAGACAGAGACGGAAACAGAGGCAGAGACAGAGCCAGGGACTGAGACTGAGACAGAGACAGCGGCAGAGACAGAGACAGAGACGGAGACAAAGACCGAGACAGAGACAGAGACAGCGGCAGAGACAGAGACGGACACAGAGACAGAGACACAGACAGAGACAGAGACAGAGACAGAGACGGAGACAGAGGCAAAGACAGAGCCAGGGACAGAGTCGGAGACAGAGACAGAGGGAGAGACAGCGACAGAGGCAGAGACAGAAACGGAGACAGAGACAGTTACGGGGACAGAGACAGAGGCAGAGACAGAGACACAGACAGAGACGGACACAGAGACAGAGACTGAGACAGAGACAGAGACAGCGGCAGAGACAGAGACCGAGACAGAGACAGAGACAGAGACAGAGACGGATACAGAGGCAGAGACAGAGCCAGGGACAGAGACAGAGACAGAGACAGAGGGAGAGACAGCGACAGAGACAGAGACAGAGACAGAGACGGAGACAGAGACAGAGACAGAGACAGAGACAGAGACAGAGACAGAGGCAGAGACAGAGAAAGAGACAGAGACAGAGACAGAGACAGAGACAGAGACAGAGACAGAGACGGAGACAAAGACCGAGACAGAGACAGAGACAGCGGCAGAGACAGAGACGGACACAGAGACAGAGACACAGACAGAGACAGAGACAGAGACAGAGACGGAGACAGAGGCAAAGACAGAGCCAGGGACATAGTCGGAGACAGAGACAGAGGGAGAGACAGCGACAGAGGCAGAGACAGAAACAGAGACAGAGACAGTTACGGGCACAGAGACAGAGGCAGAGACAGAGACACAGACAGAGACGGACACAGAGACAGAGACTGAGACAGAGACAGAGACAGCGGCAGAGACAGAGACGGAGACAGAGACAGAGACACAGACAGAGACAGGGACAGAAACAGAGACAGAGACGGAGACAGAGACGGAGACAAAGACCGTGACAGGGACAGAGACGGAGACAGAGGCAGAGACAGAGCCAGGGACAGAGACAGAAACAGAGTCAGAGACCGAGAGAGAGACAGAGGCAGAGACAGAGATAGAGACAGAGACGGAGACAGAGACAGAGACAGAGACTGAGACAGAGACAGAGACAGAGACAGAGACAGAGACAGAGACAGAGACACAGACAGAGACAGAAACCGAGACAGGGACAGAGACAGAGACAGAGAGAGAGACAGAGACAGAGGCAGAGAGAGAGATAGAGACAGAGACGGAGACAGAGACAGAGACAGAGACTGAGACAGAGACAGAGACAGAGGCGGAGACAAAGACCGAGACAGAGACAGAGACGGAGACAGAGGCAGAGACAGAGACGGACACAGAGACAGAGACAGAGACAGAGACAGATGCATAGACAGAGACGGAGACAGAGACAGCGACAGGGCCAGGGAGAGGTACGGGGCAGAGACAGAGGCAGATACAGAGACAGAGACAGAGACAGAGGCAGAGACAGAAACAGAGACAGAGACAGATACGGGGACAGAGACAGAGGCAGAGACAGAGACAGAGACAGAGACAGAGACGGAGACAAAGAACGAGACAGAGACAGAGACGGAGACAGAGGCAGAGACAGAGCCAGGGACAGACACGGAGACAGGGACAGAGGAAGAGACAGCGACAGAGACAGAGACAGAGGCAGAGGCAGAGGCAGAGTCTCAGACAGAGACAGAGAGAGAGACAGAGACGGAGACAAAGACCGAGACAGAGGCAGAGACACAGACACAGACAGAGACACAGACAGAGACAGAGACAGAGACAGAGACTGAGACGGAGACAGACACAGAGGGAGAGACAGCGACAGAGACTGAGACAGAGACAGAGACAGAGACAGGGACAGAGAGAGAGACAGAGAGAGAGACAGAGGCAGAGGCAGAGACAGATATAGAGACAGAGACGGAGACAGAGACAGAGACAGAGACTGAGACTGAGACAGAGACAGCGGCAGAGACGGAGCCAGGGACTGAGACTGAGACAGAGACAGCGGCAGAGACAGAGACAGAGACAGAGACAGAGACAGAGACAGAGACGGAGGCAGAGACAGAGGCAGAGACAGAGACAGAGACAAAGACAGAGACAGAGACAGAGACAGAGACAGAAACAGAGACAGAGACAGAGACAGAGACAGAGACAGAGAGAGAGACAGAGGCAGAGACAGAGATAGAGACAGAGACAGAGACAGAGACAGAGACAGAGACAGAGACAGAGACAGAGACAGAGACAGAGACAGAGACAGAGACAGAAACAGAGACAGAGACAGAGACGGATACAAAGACCGAGAAAGAGACAGAGACGGAGACAGTGGCAGAGACAGAGCCAGGGACTGAGACAGATACGGGGACAGAGACATAGGCAGAGACAGAGACAGAGACTGAGACAGAGACAGAGACGGAGACAAAGACCGAGACAGAGACAGAGACGGAGACAGAGGCAGAGACAGAGCCAGGGACAGACACGGAGACAGGGACAGGGGGAGAGACAGCGACAGAGACAGAGACAGAGGCAGAGGCAGAGGCAGAGGCAGAGTCTCAGACAGAGACAGAGACAGAGACAGAGACAGAGACAGAGACGGAGACAAAGACCGAGACAGAGGCAGAGACACAGACACAGACAGAGACAGAGACAGAGACAGAGACAGAGACAGAGACAGAGACAGAGACAGAGACAGAGACAGAGACAGAGACAGAGACAGAGACAGAGACAGAGACAGAGACAGAGACAGAGACAGAGGCAGAGACAGAGCCAGGGACAGACACGGAGACAGGGACAGAGGGAGAGACAGCGACAGAGACAGAGACAGAGGCAGAGGCAGAGGCAGAGGCAGAGTCTCAGACAGAGACAGAGACAGAGACAGAGACAGAGACGGAGACAAAGACCGAGACAGAGACAGAGACAGCGGCAGAGACAGAGACGGACACAGAGACAGAGACACAGACAGAGACAGAGACAGAGACAGAGACGGAGACAGAGGCAGAGACAGAGCCAGGGACAGACACGGAGACAGGGACAGAGGAAGAGACAGCGACAGAGACAGAGACAGTGGCAGAGGCAGAGGCAGAGTCTCAGACAGAGACAGAGAGAGAGACAGAGACGGAGACAAAGACCGAGACAGAGGCAGAGACACAGACACAGACAGAGACACAGACAGAGACAGAGACAGAGACAGAGACAGAGACAGAGACAGAGACAGAGACAGAGACAGAGACAGAGACAGAGACAGAGACAGAGACGGAGACGGAGACAGAGACAGAGACAGGGACAGAGACAGAGACAGAGACAGAGACAGAGACAGAGACAGAGACAGAGACAGAGACAGAGACAGAGACAGAGACAGAGACAGAGACAGAGACAGAGACAGAGACAGAGACAGAGACAGAGACAGAGACAGAGACAGAGACAGAGACAGAGACGGAGACAAAGGCCGAGACAGAGACAGAGACGGAGACAGAGGCAGAGACAGAGCCAGGGACTGAGACTGAGACAGAGACAGAGACAGAGGCAGAGACAGAGATAGAGACAGAGACGGAGACAGAGACAGAGACAGAGACAGAGACAGAGACAGAGACAGAGACGGAGACAGAGACAGAGACAGGGACAGAGACAGAGACAGAGACAGAGACAGAGACAGAGACAGAGACAGAGACAGAGACAGAGACAGAGACAGAGACAGAGACAGAGACAGAGACAGAGACAGAGACAGAGACGGAGACAAAGGCCGAGACAGAGACAGAGACGGAGACAGAGGCAGAGACAGAGCCAGGGACTGAGACTGAGACAGAGACAGCGGCAGAGACAGAGACAGAGACAGAGACAGAGACAGAGACACAGACAGAGACAGAGACAGAGACAGAGACAGAGACAGAGACAGAGACAGAGACAGAGACAGAGACAGACACAGAGACAGACACAGAGACTGAGACGGAGACAGAGACAGAGGGAGAGACAGCGACAGATACTGAGACAGAGACAGAGACAGAGACAGGGACAGAGACAGTGACAGAGACGGACACAGAGACAGAGACGGAGACAGAGACAGAGACAGAGACAGAGACAGAGACAGAGACAGAGACAGAGACAGAGACAGAGACAGAGACAGAGACAGAGACAGAGACAGAGACAGAGACAGAGACAGAGACAGAGACAGAGACAGAGACAGAGACAGAGACAGAGACAGAGACGGAGACAGAGGCAGAGACAGAGCCAGGGACAGAGACAGAGACAGAGACGGAGACAAAGACCGAGAAAGAGACAGAGACGGAGACAGGGGCAGAGACAGAGCCAGGGACTGAGACTGAGACAGAGACAGCGGCAGAGACAGAGACGGACACAGAGACAGAGACACAGACAGAGACAGAGACAGAGACTGAGACAGAGACAGAGACAGAGACAGAGACAGAGACAGAGACAGTGACAGAGACAGAGACAGAGACAGAGACAGATGCATAGACAGAGACGGAGACAGAGTCAGCGACAGGGCCAGGGAGAGGGACGGGGCAGAGACAGAGGCAGAGACAGAGACAGAGACAGAGACAGAGGCAGAGACAGAAACAGAGACAGAGACAGATACGGGGACAGAGACAGAGGCAGAGACAGAGACAGAGACAGAGACAGAGACGGAGACAAAGACCGAGACAGAGACAGAGACGGAGACAGAGGCAGAGACAGAGCCAGGGACAGACACGGAGACAGGGACAGAGGGAGAGACAGCGACAGAGACAGAGACAGAGGCAGAGGCAGAGGCAGAGTCTCAGACAGAGACAGAGACAGAGACAGAGACGGAGACAAAGACCGAGACAGAGGCAGAGACACAGACACAGACAGAGACACAGACAGAGACAGAGACAGAGACAGAGACAGAGACAGAGACAGAGACAGAGACAGAGACAGAGACAGAGACAGACACAGAGACAGAGACAGAGACAGAGACGGAGACAAAGACCGAGACAGAGACAGAGACGGAGACAGAGGCAGAGACAGAGCCAGGCACTGAGACTGAGACAGAGACAGCGGCAGAGACAGAGACAGAGACAGAGACAGAGACAGAGACAGAGACGGAGACGGAGACAGAGACAGAGACAGAGACAGAGACAGAGACAGAGACAGAGACAGAGACAGAGACAGAGACAGAGACAGAGACAGAGACAGAGACAGAGACAGAGACAGAGACGGAGACAGGGACAGAGGAAGAGACAGCGACAGAGACAGAGACAGAGGCAGAGGCAGAGGCAGAGTCTCAGACAGAGACAGAGAGAGAGACAGAGACGGAGACAAAGACCGAGATAGAGGCAGAGACACAGACACAGACAGAGACACAGACAGAGACAGAGACAGAGACAGAGACAGAGACAGAGACAGAGACAGAGACAGAGACAGAGACAGAGACAGAGACAGAGACAGAGACAGAGACGGAGACGGAGACAGAGACAGAGACAGGGACAGAGACAGAGACAGAGACAGAGACAGAGACAGAGACAGAGACAGAGACAGAGACAGAGACAGAGACAGAGACAGAGACAGAGACAGAGACGGAGACAAAGGCCGAGACAGAGACAGAGACGGAGACAGAGACAGAGACAGCGGCAGAGACAGAGACGGACACAGAGACAGAGACACAGACAGAGACAGAGACAGAGACAGAGACGGAGACAGAGGCAAAGACAGAGCCAGGGACAGAGTCGGAGACAGAGACAGAGGGAGAGACAGCGACAGAGGCAGAGACAGAAACGGAGACAGAGACAGTTACGGGGACAGAGACAGAGGCAGAGACAGAGACACAGACAGAGACGGACACAGAGACAGAGACTGAGACAGAGACAGAGACAGCGGCAGAGACAGAGACCGAGACAGAGACAGAGACACATGCAGTGACAGGGACAGAAACAGAGACAGAGACGGAGACAGAGACAGAGACAGAGACAGAGACAGAGACGGAGACAGAGTCAGAGACAGAGACAGAGACAGAGACAGACACAGAGACTGAGACGGAGACAGAGACAGAGGGAGAGACAGCGACAGAGACTGAGACAGAGACAGAGACAGAGACAGGGACAGAGACAGAGACAGAGACGGACACAGAGACAGAGACGGAGACAGAGACAGAGACAGAGACAGAGACAGAGACAGAGACAGAGACGGAGACAGAGACAGAGACAGAGACAGAGACAGAGACAGAGACAGAGACAGAGACAGAGACGGATACAGAGGCAGAGACAGAGCCAGGGACAGAGACAGAGACAGAGACAGAGGGAGAGACAGCGACAGAGACAGAGACAGAGACAGAGACGGAGACAGAGACAGAGACAGAGACAGAGACAGAGACAGAGACAGAGGCAGAGACAGAGAAAGAGACAGAGACAGAGACAGAGACAGAGACAGAGACAGAGACAGAGACGGAGACAAAGACCGAGACAGAGACAGAGACAGCGGCAGAGACAGAGACGGACACAGAGACAGAGACACAGACAGAGACAGAGACAGAGACAGAGACGGAGACAGAGGCAAAGACAGAGCCAGCGACAGAATCGGAGACAGAGACAGAGGGAGAGACAGCGACAGAGGCAGAGACAGAAACAGAGACAGAGACAGTTACGGGCACAGAGACAGAGGCAGAGACAGAGACACAGACAGAGACGGACACAGAGACAGAGACTGAGACAGAGACAGAGACAGCGGCAGAGACAGAGACGGAGACAGAGACAGAGACACAGACAGAGACAGGGACAGATACAGAGACAGAGACGGAGACAGAGACGGAGACAAAGACCGTGACAGGGACAGAGACGGAGACAGAGGCAGAGACAGAGCCAGGGACAGAGACAGAAACAGAGTCAGAGACCGAGAGAGAGACAGAGGCAGAGACAGAGATAGAGACAGAGACGGAGACAGAGACAGAGACAGAGACTGAGACAGAGACAGAGACAGAGACAGAGACAGAGACAGAGACAGAGACACAGACAGAGACAGAAACCGAGACAGGGACAGAGACAGAGACAGAGAGAGAGACAGAGACAGAGGCAGAGAGAGAGATAGAGACAGAGACGGAGACAGAGACAGAGACAGAGACTGAGACAGAGACAGAGACAGAGGCGGAGACAAAGACCGAGACAGAGACAGAGACGGAGACAGAGGCAGAGACAGAGACGGACACAGAGACAGAGACAGAGACAGAGACAGATGCATAGACAGAGACGGAGACAGAGACAGCGACAGGGCCAGGGAGAGGTACGGGGCAGAGACAGAGGCAGATACAGAGACAGAGACAGAGACAGAGGCAGAGACAGAAACAGAGACAGAGACAGATACGGGGACAGAGACAGAGGCAGAGACAGAGACAGAGACAGAGACAGAGACGAAGACAAAGAACGAGACAGAGACAGAGACGGAGACAGAGGCAGAGACAGAGCCAGGGACAGACACGGAGACAGGGACAGAGGAAGAGACAGCGACAGAGACAGAGACAGAGGCAGAGGCAGAGGCAGAGTCTCAGACAGAGACAGAGAGAGAGACAGAGACGGAGACAAAGACCGAGACAGAGGCAGAGACACAGACACAGACAGAGACACAGACAGAGACAGAGACAGAGACAGAGACAGAGACAGAGACAGAGACAGAGACAGAGACAGAGACAGAGACAGAGACAGAGACAGAGACGGAGACGGAGACGGAGACAGAGACAGAGACAGGGACAGAGACAGAGACAGAGACAGAGACAGAGACAGAGACAGAGACAGAGACAGAGACAGAGACAGAGACAGAGACAGAGACAGAGACAGAGACAGAGACAGAGACAGAGACAGAGACAGAGACAGAGACAGAGACAGAGACAGAGACGGAGACAAAGGCCGAGACAGAGACAGAGACGGAGACAGAGGCAGAGACAGAGCCAGGGACTGAGACTGAGACAGAGACAGAGACAGAGGCAGAGACAGAGATAGAGACAGAGACGGAGACAGAGACAGAGACAGAGACAGAGACAGAGACAGAGACAGAGACGGAGACAGAGACAGAGACAGGGACAGAGACAGAGACAGGGACAGAGACAGAGACAGAGACAGAGACAGAGACAGAGACAGAGACAGAGACAGAGACAGAGACAGAGACAGAGACAGAGACAGAGACAGAGACAGAGACAGAGACGGAGACAAAGGCCGAGACAGAGACAGAGACGGAGACAGAGGCAGAGACAGAGCCAGGGACTGAGACTGAGACAGAGACAGCGGCAGAGACAGAGACAGAGACAGAGACAGAGACAGAGACACAGACAGAGACAGAGACAGAGACAGAGACAGAGACAGAGACAGAGACAGAGACAGAGACAGAGACAGACACAGAGACAGACACAGAGACTGAGACGGAGACAGAGACAGAGGGAGAGACAGCGACAGATACTGAGACAGAGACAGAGACAGAGACAGGGACAGAGACAGTGACAGAGACGGACACAGAGACAGAGACGGAGACAGAGACAGAGACAGAGACAGAGACAGAGACAGAGACAGAGACAGAGACAGAGACAGAGACAGAGACAGAGACAGAGACAGAGACAGAGACAGAGACAGAGACAGAGACAGAGACAGAGACAGAGACAGAGACAGAGACAGAGACGGAGACAGAGGCAGAGACAGAGCCAGGGACAGAGACAGAGACAGAGACGGAGACAAAGACCGAGAAAGAGACAGAGACGGAGACAGGGGCAGAGACAGAGCCAGGGACTGAGACTGAGACAGAGACAGCGGCAGAGACAGAGACGGACACAGAGACAGAGACACAGACAGAGACAGAGACAGAGACTGAGACAGAGACAGAGACAGAGACAGAGACAGAGACAGAGACAGAGACAGAGACAGAGACAGAGACAGAGACAGAGACAGAGACGGAGACAAAGACCGGGACAGAGACAGAGACGGAAACAGAGGCAGAGACAGAGCCAGGGACTGAGACTGAGACAGAGACAGCGGCAGAGACAGAGACAGAGACGGAGACAAAGACCGAGACAGAGACAGAGACAGCGGCAGAGACAGAGACGGACACAGAGACAGAGACACAGACAGAGACAGAGACAGAGACAGAGACGGAGACAGAGGCAAAGACAGAGCCAGGGACAGAGTCGGAGACAGAGACAGAGGGAGAGACAGCGACAGAGGCAGAGACAGAAACGGAGACAGAGACAGTTACGGGGACAGAGACAGAGGCAGAGACAGAGACACAGACAGAGACGGACACAGAGACAGAGACTGAGACAGAGACAGAGACAGCGGCAGAGACAGAGACCGAGACAGAGACAGAGACAGAGACAGAGACGGATACAGAGGCAGAGACAGAGCCAGGGACAGAGACAGAGACAGAGACAGAGGGAGAGACAGCGACAGAGACAGAGACAGAGACAGAGACGGAGACAGAGACAGAGACAGAGACAGAGACAGAGACAGAGACAGAGGCAGAGACAGAGAAAGAGACAGAGACAGAGACAGAGACAGAGACAGAGACAGAGACAGAGACGGAGACAAAGACCGAGACAGAGACAGAGACAGCGGCAGAGACAGAGACGGACACAGAGACAGAGACACAGACAGAGACAGAGACAGAGACAGAGACGGAGACAGAGGCAAAGACAGAGCCAGGGACAGAGTCGGAGACAGAGACAGAGGGAGAGACAGCGACAGAGGCAGAGACAGAAACAGAGACAGAGACAGTTACGGGCACAGAGACAGAGGCAGAGACAGAGACACAGACAGAGACGGACACAGAGACAGAGACTGAGACAGAGACAGAGACAGCGGCAGAGACAGAGACGGAGACAGAGACAGAGACACAGACAGAGACAGGGACAGAAACAGAGACAGAGACGGAGACAGAGACGGAGACAAAGACCGTGACAGGGACAGAGACGGAGACAGAGGCAGAGACAGAGCCAGGGACAGAGACAGAAACAGAGTCAGAGACCGAGAGAGAGACAGAGGCAGAGACAGAGATAGAGACAGAGACGGAGACAGAGACAGAGACAGAGACTGAGACAGAGACAGAGACAGAGACAGAGACAGAGACAGAGACAGAGACACAGACAGAGACAGAAACCGAGACAGGGACAGAGACAGAGACAGAGAGAGAGACAGAGACAGAGGCAGAGAGAGAGATAGAGACAGAGACGGAGACAGAGACAGAGACAGAGACTGAGACAGAGACAGAGACAGAGGCGGAGACAAAGACCGAGACAGAGACAGAGACGGAGACAGAGGCAGAGACAGAGACGGACACAGAGACAGAGACAGAGACAGAGACAGATGCATAGACAGAGACGGAGACAGAGACAGCGACAGGGCCAGGGAGAGGTACGGGGCAGAGACAGAGGCAGATACAGAGACAGAGACAGAGACAGAGGCAGAGACAGAAACAGAGACAGAGACAGATACGGGGACAGAGACAGAGGCAGAGACAGAGACAGAGACAGAGACAGAGACGGAGACAAAGAACGAGACAGAGACAGAGACGGAGACAGAGGCAGAGACAGAGCCAGGGACAGACACGGAGACAGGGACAGAGGAAGAGACAGCGACAGAGACAGAGACAGAGGCAGAGGCAGAGGCAGAGTCTCAGACAGAGACAGAGAGAGAGACAGAGACGGAGACAAAGACCGAGACAGAGGCAGAGACACAGACACAGACAGAGACACAGACAGAGACAGAGACAGAGACAGAGACTGAGACGGAGACAGACACAGAGGGAGAGACAGCGACAGAGACTGAGACAGAGACAGAGACAGAGACAGGGACAGAGAGAGAGACAGAGAGAGAGACAGAGGCAGAGGCAGAGACAGATATAGAGACAGAGACGGAGACAGAGACAGAGACAGAGACTGAGACTGAGACAGAGACAGCGGCAGAGACAGAGCCAGGGACTGAGACTGAGACAGAGACAGCGGCAGAGACAGAGACAGAGACAGAGACAGAGACAGAGACAGAGACGGAGGCAGAGACAGAGGCAGAGACAGAGACAGAGACAAAGACAGAGACAGAGACAGAGACAGAGACAGAAACAGAGACAGAGACAGAGACAGAGACAGAGACAGAGAGAGAGACAGAGGCAGAGACAGAGATAGAGACAGAGACAGAGACAGAGACAGAGACAGAGACAGAGACAGAGACAGAGACAGAGACAGAGACAGAGACAGAAACAGAGACAGAGACAGAGACGGATACAAAGACCGAGAAAGAGACAGAGACGGAGACAGTGGCAGAGACAGAGCCAGGGACTGAGACAGATACGGGGACAGAGACATAGGCAGAGACAGAGACAGAGACTGAGACAGAGACAGAGACGGAGACAAAGACCGAGACAGAGACAGAGACGGAGACAGAGGCAGAGACAGAGCCAGGGACAGACACGGAGACAGGGACAGGGGGAGAGACAGCGACAGAGACAGAGACAGAGGCAGAGGCAGAGGCAGAGGCAGAGTCTCAGACAGAGACAGAGACAGAGACAGAGACAGAGACAGAGACGGAGACAAAGACCGAGACAGAGGCAGAGACACAGACACAGACAGAGACAGAGACAGAGACAGAGACAGAGACAGAGACAGAGACAGAGACAGAGACAGAGACAGAGACAGAGACAGAGACAGAGACAGAGACAGAGACAGAGACAGAGACAGAGACAGAGCCAGGGACAGACACGGAGACAGGGACAGAGGGAGAGACAGCGACAGAGACAGAGACAGAGGCAGAGGCAGAGGCAGAGGCAGAGTCTCAGACAGAGACAGAGACAGAGACAGAGACAGAGACGGAGACAAAGACCGAGACAGAGACAGAGACAGCGGCAGAGACAGAGACGGACACAGAGACAGAGACACAGACAGAGACAGAGACAGAGACAGAGACGGAGACAGAGGCAAAGACAGAGCCAGGGACAGAGTCGGAGACAGAGACAGAGGGAGAGACAGCGACAGAGGCAGAGACAGAAACAGAGACAGAGACAGTTACGGGCACAGAGACAGAGGCAGAGACAGAGACACAGACAGAGACGGACACAGAGACAGAGACTGAGACAGAGACAGAGACAGCGGCAGAGACAGAGACGGAGACAGAGACAGAGACACAGACAGAGACAGGGACAGAAACAGAGACAGAGACGGAGACAGAGACGGAGACAAAGACCGTGACAGGGACAGAGACGGAGACAGAGGCAGAGACAGAGCCAGGGACAGAGACAGAAACAGAGTCAGAGACCGAGAGAGAGACAGAGGCAGAGACAGAGATAGAGACAGAGACGGAGACAGAGACAGAGACAGAGACTGAGACAGAGACAGAGACAGAGACAGAGACAGAGACAGAGACAGAGACACAGACAGAGACAGAAACCGAGACAGGGACAGAGACAGAGACAGAGAGAGAGACAGAGACAGAGGCAGAGAGAGAGATAGAGACAGAGACGGAGACAGAGACAGAGACAGAGACTGAGACAGAGACAGAGACAGAGGCGGAGACAAAGACCGAGACAGAGACAGAGACGGAGACAGAGGCAGAGACAGAGACGGACACAGAGACAGAGACAGAGACAGAGACAGATGCATAGACAGAGACGGAGACAGAGACAGCGACAGGGCCAGGGAGAGGTACGGGGCAGAGACAGAGGCAGATACAGAGACAGAGACAGAGACAGAGGCAGAGACAGAAACAGAGACAGAGACAGATACGGGGACAGAGACAGAGGCAGAGACAGAGACAGAGACAGAGACAGAGACGGAGACAAAGAACGAGACAGAGACAGAGACGGAGACAGAGGCAGAGACAGAGCCAGGGACAGACACGGAGACAGGGACAGAGGAAGAGACAGCGACAGAGACAGAGACAGAGGCAGAGGCAGAGGCAGAGTCTCAGACAGAGACAGAGAGAGAGACAGAGACGGAGACAAAGACCGAGACAGAGGCAGAGACACAGACACAGACAGAGACACAGACAGAGACAGAGACAGAGACAGAGACTGAGACGGAGACAGACACAGAGGGAGAGACAGCGACAGAGACTGAGACAGAGACAGAGACAGAGACAGGGACAGAGAGAGAGACAGAGAGAGAGACAGAGGCAGAGGCAGAGACAGATATAGAGACAGAGACGGAGACAGAGACAGAGACAGAGACTGAGACTGAGACAGAGACAGCGGCAGAGACAGAGCCAGGGACTGAGACTGAGACAGAGACAGCGGCAGAGACAGAGACAGAGACAGAGACAGAGACAGAGACAGAGACGGAGGCAGAGACAGAGGCAGAGACAGAGACAGAGACAAAGACAGAGACAGAGACAGAGACAGAGACAGAAACAGAGACAGAGACAGAGACAGAGACAGAGACAGAGAGAGAGACAGAGGCAGAGACAGAGATAGAGACAGAGACAGAGACAGAGACAGAGACAGAGACAGAGACAGAGACAGAGACAGAGACAGAGACAGAGACAGAGACAGAAACAGAGACAGAGACAGAGACGGATACAAAGACCGAGAAAGAGACAGAGACGGAGACAGTGGCAGAGACAGAGCCAGGGACTGAGACAGATACGGGGACAGAGACATAGGCAGAGACAGAGACAGAGACTGAGACAGAGACAGAGACGGAGACAAAGACCGAGACAGAGACAGAGACGGAGACAGAGGCAGAGACAGAGCCAGGGACAGACACGGAGACAGGGACAGGGGGAGAGACAGCGACAGAGACAGAGACAGAGGCAGAGGCAGAGGCAGAGGCAGAGTCTCAGACAGAGACAGAGACAGAGACAGAGACAGAGACAGAGACGGAGACAAAGACCGAGACAGAGGCAGAGACACAGACACAGACAGAGACAGAGACAGAGACAGAGGCAGAGACAGAGCCAGGGACAGACACGGAGACAGGGACAGAGGGAGAGACAGCGACAGAGACAGAGACAGAGGCAGAGGCAGAGGCAGAGGCAGAGTCTCAGACAGAGACAGAGACAGAGACAGAGACAGAGACGGAGACAAAGACCGAGACAGAGGCAGAGACACAGACACAGACAGAGACACAGACAGAGACAGAGACAGAGACAGAGACAGAGACAGAGACAGAGACAGAGACAGAGACAGAGACAGAGACAGAGACAGAGACAGAGACAGAGACAGAGACAGAGACAGAGACAGAGACAGAGACAGAGACAGAGACAGAGACGGAGACAAAGACCGGGACAGAGACAGAGACGGAAACAGAGGCAGAGACAGAGCCAGGGACTGAGACTGAGACAGAGACAGCGGCAGAGACAGAGACAGAGACGGAGACAAAGACCGAGACAGAGACAGAGACAGCGGCAGAGACAGAGACGGACACAGAGACAGAGACACAGACAGAGACAGAGACAGAGACAGAGACGGAGACAGAGGCAAAGACAGAGCCAGGGACAGAGTCGGAGACAAAGACAGAGGGAGAGACAGCGACAGAGGCAGAGACAGAAACGGAGACAGAGACAGTTACGGGGACAGAGACAGAGGCAGAGACAGAGACACAGACAGAGACGGACACAGAGACAGAGACTGAGACAGAGACAGAGACAGCGGCAGAGACAGAGACCGAGACAGAGACAGAGACAGAGACAGAGACGGATACAGAGGCAGAGACAGAGCCAGGGACAGAGACAGAGACAGAGACAGAGGGAGAGACAGCGACAGAGACAGAGACAGAGACAGAGACGGAGACAGAGACAGAGACAGAGACAGAGACAGAGACAGAGACAGAGGCAGAGACAGAGAAAGAGACAGAGACAGAGACAGAGACAGAGACAGAGACAGAGACAGAGACGGAGACAAAGACCGAGACAGAGACAGAGACAGCGGCAGAGACAGAGACGGACACAGAGACAGAGACACAGACAGAGACAGAGACAGAGACAGAGACGGAGACAGAGGCAAAGACAGAGCCAGGGACAGAGTCGGAGACAGAGACAGAGGGAGAGACAGCGACAGAGGCAGAGACAGAAACAGAGACAGAGACAGTTACGGGCACAGAGACAGAGGCAGAGACAGAGACACAGACAGAGACGGACACAGAGACAGAGACTGAGACAGAGACAGAGACAGCGGCAGAGACAGAGACGGAGACAGAGACAGAGACACAGACAGAGACAGGGACAGAAACAGAGACAGAGACGGAGACAGAGACGGAGACAAAGACCGTGACAGGGACAGAGACGGAGACAGAGGCAGAGACAGAGCCAGGGACAGAGACAGAAACAGAGTCAGAGACCGAGAGAGAGACAGAGGCAGAGACAGAGATAGAGACAGAGACGGAGACAGAGACAGAGACAGAGACTGAGACAGAGACAGAGACAGAGACAGAGACAGAGACAGAGACAGAGACAGAGACACAGACAGAGACAGAAACCGAGACAGGGACAGAGACAGAGACAGAGAGAGAGACAGAGACAGAGGCAGAGAGAGAGATAGAGACAGAGACGGAGACAGAGACAGAGACAGAGACTGAGACAGAGACAGAGACAGAGGCGGAGACAAAGACCGAGACAGAGACAGAGACGGAGACAGAGGCAGAGACAGAGACGGACACAGAGACAGAGACAGAGACAGAGACAGATGCATAGACAGAGACGGAGACAGAGACAGCGACAGGGCCAGGGAGAGGTACGGGGCAGAGACAGAGGCAGATACAGAGACAGAGACAGAGACAGAGGCAGAGACAGAAACAGAGACAGAGACAGATACGGGGACAGAGACAGAGGCAGAGACAGAGACAGAGACAGAGACAGAGACGGAGACAAAGAACGAGACAGAGACAGAGACGGAGACAGAGGCAGAGACAGAGCCAGGGACAGACACGGAGACAGGGACAGAGGAAGAGACAGCGACAGAGACAGAGACAGAGGCAGAGGCAGAGGCAGAGTCTCAGACAGAGACAGAGAGAGAGACAGAGACGGAGACAAAGACCGAGACAGAGGCAGAGACACAGACACAGACAGAGACACAGACACAGACAGAGACAGAGACAGAGACAGAGACAGAGACAGAGACAGAGACAGAGACAGAGACAGAGACAGAGACAGAGACAGAGACGGAGACGGAGACGGAGACAGAGACAGAGACAGGGACAGAGACAGAGACAGAGACAGAGACAGAGACAGAGACAGAGACAGAGACAGA
>CAMAOD020000270.1:1275000-1287500 GCA_945859595.2 Megachile willughbiella
GGCCAGGGAGAGGGACGGGGCAGAGACAGAGGCAGAGACAGAGACAGAGACAGAGACAGAGGCAGAGACAGAAACAGAGACAGAGACAGATACGGGGACAGAGACAGAGGCAGAGACAGAGACAGAGACATAGACAGAGACGGAGACAAAGAGCGAGACAGAGACAGAGACGGAGACAGAGGCAGAGACAGAGCCAGGGACAGACACGGAGACAGGGACAGAGGGAGAGACAGCGACAGAGACAGACACAGAGACAGAGACGCAGACAAAGACCGAGACAGAGGCAGAGACACAGACACAGACAGAGACACAGACAGAGACAGAGACAGAGACAGAGACAGAGACAGAGACAGAGACAGAGACAGACACAGAGACAGAGACAGAGACAGAGACGGACACAAAGACCGAGACAGAGACAGAGACGGAGACAGAGGCAGAGACAGAGCCAGGGACTGAGACTGAGACAGAGACAGCGGCAGAGACAGAGACAGAGACAGAGACAGAGACAGAGACAGAGACAGAGACAGAGACAGAGACAGACACAGAGACTGAGACGGAGACAGAGACAGAGGGAGAGACAGCGACAGAGACTGAGACAGAGACAGAGACAGAGACAGGGACAGAGAGAGAGACAGAGAGAGAGACAGAGGCAGAGGCAGAGACAGATATAGAGACAGAGACGGAGACAGAGACAGAGACAGAGACTGAGACTGAGACAGAGACAGCGGCAGAGACAGAGCCAGGGACTGAGACTGAGGCAGAGACAGCGGCAGAGACAGAGACAGAGACAGAGACAGAGACAGAGACAGAGACGGAGACAGAGACAGAGACAGAGACAGAGACAGAGACAAAGACAGAGACAGAGACAGAGACAGAGACAGAGACAGAGACAGAGACAGAGAGAGAGACAGAGGCAGAGACAGAGATAGAGACAGAGACAGAGACAGAGACAGAGACAGAGACAGAGACAGAGACAGAGACGGATACAAAGACCGAGAAAGAGACAGAGACAGAGACAGAGACAGAGACAGAGACGGAGACAAAGACCGAGACAGAGACAGAGACGGAGACAGAGGCAGAGACAGAGCCAGGCACTGAGACTGAGACAGAGACAGCGGCAGAGACAGAGACAGAGACAGAGACAGAGACAGAGACGGAGACGGAGACAGAGACAGAGACAGAGACAGAGACGGAGACAGAGACAGAGACAGAGACAGAGACAGAGACAGAGACAGAGACAGAGACAGAGACAGAGACAGAGACAGAAGCAGAGACAGAGACAGGGACGGAGACAAAGACCGAGAAAGAGACAGAGACGGAGACAGGGGCAGAGACAGAGCCAGGGACTAAGACTGAGACAGAGACAGCGGCAGAGACAGAGACGGACACAGAGACAGAGACACAGGCAGAGACAGAGACAGAGACTGAGACAGAGACAGAGACAGAGACAGAGACAGAGACAGAGACAGAGACAGAGACAGAGACAGAGACAGAGACAGAGACAGAGACAGAGACAGAGACAGAGACAGATGCATAGACAGAGACGGAGACAGAGACAGCGACAGGGCCAGGGAGAGGGACGGGGCAGAGACAGAGGCAGAGACAGAGACAGAGACAGAGACAGAGGCAGAGACAGAAACAGAGACAGAGACAGATACGGGGACAGAGACAGAGGCAGAGACAGAGACAGAGACATAGACAGAGACGGAGACAAAGAGCGAGACAGAGACAGAGACGGAGACAGAGGCAGAGACAGAGCCAGGCACTGAGACTGAGACAGAGACAGCGGCAGAGACAGAGACAGAGACAGAGACAGAGACAGAGACGGAGACGGAGACAGAGACAGAGACAGAGACAGAGACAGAGACAGAGACAGAGACAGAGACAGAGACAGAGACAGAGACAGAGACAGAGACAGAGACAGAGACAGAGACGGAGACAGGGACAGAGGAAGAGACAGCGACAGAGACAGAGACAGAGGCAGAGGCAGAGGCAGAGTCTCAGACAGAGACAGAGAGAGAGACAGAGACGGAGACAAAGACCGAGACAGAGGCAGAGACACAGACACAGACAGAGACACAGACAGAGACAGAGACAGAGACAGAGACAGAGACAGAGACAGAGACAGAGACAGAGACAGAGACAGAGACAGAGACAGAGACGGAGACGGAGACAGAGACAGAGACAGGGACAGAGACAGAGACAGAGACAGAGACAGAGACAGAGACAGAGACAGAGACAGAGACAGAGACAGAGACAGAGACAGAGACAGAGACAGAGACGGAGACAAAGGCCGAGACAGAGACAGAGACGGAGACAGAGGCAGAGACAGAGCCAGGGACTGAGACTGAGACAGAGACAGAGACAGAGGCAGAGACAGAGATAGAGACAGAGACGGAGACAGAGACAGAGACAGAGACAGAGACAGAGACAGAGACAGAGACGGAGACAGAGACAGAGACAGGGACAGAGACAGAGACAGAGACAGAGACAGAGACAGAGACAGAGACAGAGACAGAGACAGAGACAGAGACAGAGACAGAGACAGAGACAGAGACAGAGACGGAGACAAAGGCCGAGACAGAGACAGAGACGGAGACAGAGGCAGAGACAGAGCCAGGGACTGAGACTGAGACAGAGACAGCGGCAGAGACAGAGACAGAGACAGAGACAGAGACAGAGACAGAGACAGAGACAGAGACAGAGACAGAGACAGAGACAGAGACAGACACAGAGACAGACACAGAGACTGAGACGGAGACAGAGACAGAGGGAGAGACAGCGACAGATACTGAGACAGAGACAGAGACAGAGACAGGGACAGAGACAGTGACAGAGACGGACACAGAGACGGACACGGAGACAGAGACGGAGACAGAGACAGAGACAGAGACAGAGACAGAGACAGAGACAGAGACAGAGACAGAGACAGAGACAGAGACAGAGACAGAGACAGAGACAGAGACAGAGACAGAGACAGAGACAGAGACAGAGACAGAGACAGAGACAGAGACAGAGACAGAGACAGAGACAGAGACAGAGACAGAGACAGAGACAGAGACAGAGACGGAGACAGAGGCAGAGACAGAGCCAGGGACAGAGACAGAGACAGAGACGGAGACAAAGACCGAGAAAGAGACAGAGACGGAGACAGGGGCAGAGACAGAGCCAGGGACTGAGACTGAGACAGAGACAGCGGCAGAGACAGAGACGGACACAGAGACAGAGACACAGACAGAGACAGAGACAGAGACTGAGACAGAGACAGAGACAGAGACAGAGACAGAGACAGAGACAGTGACAGAGACAGAGACAGAGACAGAGACAGATGCATAGACAGAGACGGAGACAGAGTCAGCGACAGGGCCAGGGAGAGGGACGGGGCAGAGACAGAGGCAGAGACAGAGACAGAGACAGAGACAGAGGCAGAGACAGAAACAGAGACAGAGACAGATACGGGGACAGAGACAGAGGCAGAGGCAGAGGCAGAGTCTCAGACAGAGACAGAGACAGAGACAGAGACGGAGACAAAGACCGAGACAGAGGCAGAGACACAGACACAGACAGAGACACAGACAGAGACAGAGACAGACACAGAGACAGAGACAGAGACAGAGACGGACACAAAGACCGAGACAGAGACAGAGACGGAGACAGAGGCAGAGACAGAGCCAGGGACTGAGACTGAGACAGAGACAGCGGCAGAGACAGAGACAGAGACAGAGACAGAGACAGAGACAGAGACAGAGACAGAGACAGAGACAGAGACAGACACAGAGACTGAGACGGAGACAGACACAGAGGGAGAGACAGCGACAGAGACTGAGACAGAGACAGAGACAGAGACAGGGACAGAGAGAGAGACAGAGAGAGAGACAGAGGCAGAGGCAGAGACAGATATAGAGACAGAGACGGAGACAGAGACAGAGACAGAGACTGAGACTGAGACAGAGACAGCGGCAGAGACAGAGCCAGGGACTGAGACTGAGACAGAGACAGCGGCAGAGACAGAGACAGAGACAGAGACAGAGACAGAGACAGAGACAGAGACGGAGGCAGAGACAGAGGCAGAGACAGAGACAGAGACAAAGACAGAGACAGAGACAGAGACAGAGACAGAAACAGAGACAGAGACAGAGACAGAGACAGAGACAGAGAGAGAGACAGAGGCAGAGACAGAGATAGAGACAGAGACAGAGACAGAGACAGAGACAGAGACAGAGACAGAGACAGAGACAGAGACAGAGACAGAAACAGAGACAGAGACAGAGACGGATACAAAGACCGAGAAAGAGACAGAGACGGAGACAGTGGCAGAGACAGAGCCAGGGACTGAGACAGATACGGGGACAGAGACATAGGCAGAGACAGAGACAGAGACTGAGACAGAGACAGAGACGGAGACAAAGACCGAGACAGAGACAGAGACGGAGACAGAGGCAGAGACAGAGCCAGGGACAGACACGGAGACAGGGACAGGGGGAGAGACAGCGACAGAGACAGAGACAGAGGCAGAGGCAGAGGCAGAGGCAGAGTCTCAGACAGAGACAGAGACAGAGACAGAGACAGAGACAGAGACGGAGACAAAGACCGAGACAGAGGCAGAGACACAGACACACACAGAGACAGAGACAGAGACAGAGACAGAGACAGAGACAGAGACAGAGACAGAGACAGAGACAGAGACAGAGACAGAGACAGAGACAGAGACAGAGACAGAGACAGAGACAGAGACAGAGGCAGAGACAGAGCCAGGGACAGACACGGAGACAGGGACAGAGGGAGAGACAGCGACAGAGACAGAGACAGAGGCAGAGGCAGAGGCAGAGGCAGAGTCTCGGACAGAGACAGAGACAGAGACAGAGACAGAGACGGAGACAAAGACCGAGACAGAGGCAGAGACACAGACACAGACAGAGACACAGACAGAGACAGAGACAGAGACAGAGACAGAGACAGAGACAGAGACAGAGACAGAGACAGAGACAGAGACAGAGACAGAGACAGAGACAGAGACAGAGACAGAGACAGAGACAGAGACAGAGACGGAGACAAAGACCGGGACAGAGACAGAGACGGAAACAGAGGCAGAGACAGAGCCAGGGACTGAGACTGAGACAGAGACAGCGGCAGAGACAGAGACAGAGACGGAGACAAAGACCGAGACAGAGACAGAGACAGCGGCAGAGACAGAGACGGACACAGAGACAGAGACACAGACAGAGACAGAGACAGAGACAGAGACGGAGACAGAGGCAAAGACAGAGCCAGGGACAGAGTCGGAGACAGAGACAGAGGGAGAGACAGCGACAGAGGCAGAGACAGAAACGGAGACAGAGACAGTTACGGGGACAGAGACAGAGGCAGAGACAGAGACACAGACAGAGACGGACACAGAGACAGAGACTGAGACAGAGACAGAGACAGCGGCAGAGACAGAGACCGAGACAGAGACAGAGACAGAGACAGAGACGGATACAGAGGCAGAGACAGAGCCAGGGACAGAGACAGAGACAGAGACAGAGGGAGAGACAGCGACAGAGACAGAGACAGAGACAGAGACGGAGACAGAGACAGAGACAGAGACAGAGACAGAGACAGAGACAGAGGCAGAGACAGAGAAAGAGACAGAGACAGAGACAGAGACAGAGACAGAGACAGAGACAGAGACGGAGACAAAGACCGAGACAGAGACAGAGACAGCGGCAGAGACAGAGACGGACACAGAGACAGAGACACAGACAGAGACAGAGACAGAGACAGAGACGGAGACAGAGGCAAAGACAGAGCCAGGGACAGAGTCGGAGACAGAGACAGAGGGAGAGACAGCGACAGAGGCAGAGACAGAAACAGAGACAGAGACAGTTACGGGCACAGAGACAGAGGCAGAGACAGAGACACAGACAGAGACGGACACAGAGACAGAGACTGAGACAGAGACAGAGACAGCGGCAGAGACAGAGACGGAGACAGAGACAGAGACACAGACAGAGACAGGGACAGAAACAGAGACAGAGACGGAGACAGAGACGGAGACAAAGACCGTGACAGGGACAGAGACGGAGACAGAGGCAGAGACAGAGCCAGGGACAGAGACAGAAACAGAGTCAGAGACCGAGAGAGAGACAGAGGCAGAGACAGAGATAGAGACAGAGACGGAGACAGAGACAGAGACAGAGACTGAGACAGAGACAGAGACAGAGACAGAGACAGAGACAGAGACAGAGACACAGACAGAGACAGAAACCGAGACAGGGACAGAGACAGAGACAGAGAGAGAGACAGAGACAGAGGCAGAGAGAGAGATAGAGACAGAGACGGAGACAGAGACAGAGACAGAGACTGAGACAGAGACAGAGACAGAGGCGGAGACAAAGACCGAGACAGAGACAGAGACGGAGACAGAGGCAGAGACAGAGACGGACACAGAGACAGAGACAGAGACAGAGACAGATGCATAGACAGAGACGGAGACAGAGACAGCGACAGGGCCAGGGAGAGGTACGGGGCAGAGACAGAGGCAGATACAGAGACAGAGACAGAGACAGAGGCAGAGACAGAAACAGAGACAGAGACAGATACGGGGACAGAGACAGAGGCAGAGACAGAGACAGAGACAGAGACAGAGACGGAGACAAAGAACGAGACAGAGACAGAGACGGAGACAGAGGCAGAGACAGAGCCAGGGACAGACACGGAGACAGGGACAGAGGAAGAGACAGCGACAGAGACAGAGACAGAGGCAGAGGCAGAGGCAGAGTCTCAGACAGAGACAGAGAGAGAGACAGAGACGGAGACAAAGACCGAGACAGAGGCAGAGACACAGACACAGACAGAGACACAGACAGAGACAGAGACAGAGACAGAGACTGAGACGGAGACAGACACAGAGGGAGAGACAGCGACAGAGACTGAGACAGAGACAGAGACAGAGACAGGGACAGAGAGAGAGACAGAGAGAGAGACAGAGGCAGAGGCAGAGACAGATATAGAGACAGAGACGGAGACAGAGACAGAGACAGAGACTGAGACTGAGACAGAGACAGCGGCAGAGACAGAGCCAGGGACTGAGACTGAGACAGAGACAGCGGCAGAGACAGAGACAGAGACAGAGACAGAGACAGAGACAGAGACGGAGGCAGAGACAGAGGCAGAGACAGAGACAGAGACAAAGACAGAGACAGAGACAGAGACAGAGACAGAAACAGAGACAGAGACAGAGACAGAGACAGAGACAGAGAGAGAGACAGAGGCAGAGACAGAGATAGAGACAGAGACAGAGACAGAGACAGAGACAGAGACAGAGACAGAGACAGAGACAGAGACAGAGACAGAGACAGAAACAGAGACAGAGACAGAGACGGATACAAAGACCGAGAAAGAGACAGAGACGGAGACAGTGGCAGAGACAGAGCCAGGGACTGAGACAGATACGGGGACAGAGACATAGGCAGAGACAGAGACAGAGACTGAGACAGAGACAGAGACGGAGACAAAGACCGAGACAGAGACAGAGACGGAGACAGAGGCAGAGACAGAGCCAGGGACAGACACGGAGACAGGGACAGGGGGAGAGACAGCGACAGAGACAGAGACAGAGGCAGAGGCAGAGGCAGAGGCAGAGTCTCAGACAGAGACAGAGACAGAGACAGAGACAGAGACAGAGACGGAGACAAAGACCGAGACAGAGGCAGAGACACAGACACAGACAGAGACAGAGACAGAGACAGAGACAGAGACAGAGACAGAGACAGAGACAGAGACAGAGACAGAGACAGAGACAGAGACAGAGACAGAGACAGAGACAGAGACAGAGACAGAGACAGAGCCAGGGACAGACACGGAGACAGGGACAGAGGGAGAGACAGCGACAGAGACAGAGACAGAGGCAGAGGCAGAGGCAGAGGCAGAGTCTCAGACAGAGACAGAGACAGAGACAGAGACAGAGACGGAGACAAAGACCGAGACAGAGACAGAGACAGCGGCAGAGACAGAGACGGACACAGAGACAGAGACACAGACAGAGACAGAGACAGAGACAGAGACGGAGACAGAGGCAAAGACAGAGCCAGGGACAGAGTCGGAGACAGAGACAGAGGGAGAGACAGCGACAGAGGCAGAGACAGAAACAGAGACAGAGACAGTTACGGGCACAGAGACAGAGGCAGAGACAGAGACACAGACAGAGACGGACACAGAGACAGAGACTGAGACAGAGACAGAGACAGCGGCAGAGACAGAGACGGAGACAGAGACAGAGACACAGACAGAGACAGGGACAGAAACAGAGACAGAGACGGAGACAGAGACGGAGACAAAGACCGTGACAGGGACAGAGACGGAGACAGAGGCAGAGACAGAGCCAGGGACAGAGACAGAAACAGAGTCAGAGACCGAGAGAGAGACAGAGGCAGAGACAGAGATAGAGACAGAGACGGAGACAGAGACAGAGACAGAGACTGAGACAGAGACAGAGACAGAGACAGAGACAGAGACAGAGACAGAGACACAGACAGAGACAGAAACCGAGACAGGGACAGAGACAGAGACAGAGAGAGAGACAGAGACAGAGGCAGAGAGAGAGATAGAGACAGAGACGGAGACAGAGACAGAGACAGAGACTGAGACAGAGACAGAGACAGAGGCGGAGACAAAGACCGAGACAGAGACAGAGACGGAGACAGAGGCAGAGACAGAGACGGACACAGAGACAGAGACAGAGACAGAGACAGATGCATAGACAGAGACGGAGACAGAGACAGCGACAGGGCCAGGGAGAGGTACGGGGCAGAGACAGAGGCAGATACAGAGACAGAGACAGAGACAGAGGCAGAGACAGAAACAGAGACAGAGACAGATACGGGGACAGAGACAGAGGCAGAGACAGAGACAGAGACAGAGACAGAGACGGAGACAAAGAACGAGACAGAGACAGAGACGGAGACAGAGGCAGAGACAGAGCCAGGGACAGACACGGAGACAGGGACAGAGGAAGAGACAGCGACAGAGACAGAGACAGAGGCAGAGGCAGAGGCAGAGTCTCAGACAGAGACAGAGAGAGAGACAGAGACGGAGACAAAGACCGAGACAGAGGCAGAGACACAGACACAGACAGAGACACAGACAGAGACAGAGACAGAGACAGAGACTGAGACGGAGACAGACACAGAGGGAGAGACAGCGACAGAGACTGAGACAGAGACAGAGACAGAGACAGGGACAGAGAGAGAGACAGAGAGAGAGACAGAGGCAGAGGCAGAGACAGATATAGAGACAGAGACGGAGACAGAGACAGAGACAGAGACTGAGACTGAGACAGAGACAGCGGCAGAGACAGAGCCAGGGACTGAGACTGAGACAGAGACAGCGGCAGAGACAGAGACAGAGACAGAGACAGAGACAGAGACAGAGACGGAGGCAGAGACAGAGGCAGAGACAGAGACAGAGACAAAGACAGAGACAGAGACAGAGACAGAGACAGAAACAGAGACAGAGACAGAGACAGAGACAGAGACAGAGAGAGAGACAGAGGCAGAGACAGAGATAGAGACAGAGACAGAGACAGAGACAGAGACAGAGACAGAGACAGAGACAGAGACAGAGACAGAGACAGAGACAGAGACAGAAACAGAGACAGAGACAGAGACGGATACAAAGACCGAGAAAGAGACAGAGACGGAGACAGTGGCAGAGACAGAGCCAGGGACTGAGACAGATACGGGGACAGAGACATAGGCAGAGACAGAGACAGAGACTGAGACAGAGACAGAGACGGAGACAAAGACCGAGACAGAGACAGAGACGGAGACAGAGGCAGAGACAGAGCCAGGGACAGACACGGAGACAGGGACAGGGGGAGAGACAGCGACAGAGACAGAGACAGAGGCAGAAGCAGAGGCAGAGGCAGAGTCTCAGACAGAGACAGAGACAGAGACAGAGACAGAGACAGAGACGGAGACAAAGACCGAGACAGAGGCAGAGACACAGACACAGACAGAGACAGAGACAGAGACAGAGACAGAGACAGAGACAGAGACAGAGACAGAGACAGAGACAGAGACAGAGACAGAGACAGAGACAGAGACAGAGACAGAGACAGAGACAGAGACAGAGACAGAGGCAGAGACAGAGCCAGGGACAGACACGGAGACAGGGACAGAGGGAGAGACAGCGACAGAGACAGAGACAGAGGCAGAGGCAGAGGCAGAGGCAGAGTCTCAGACAGAGACAGAGACAGAGACAGAGACAGAGACGGAGACAAAGACCGAGACAGAGGCAGAGACACAGACACAGACAGAGACACAGACAGAGACAGAGACAGAGACAGAGACAGAGACAGAGACAGAGACAGAGACAGAGACAGAGACAGAGACAGAGACAGAGACAGAGACAGAGACAGAGACAGAGACAGAGACAGAGACAGAGACAGAGACAGAGACAGAGACGGAGACAAAGACCGGGACAGAGACAGAGACGGAAACAGAGGCAGAGACAGAGCCAGGGACTGAGACTGAGACAGAGACAGCGGCAGAGACAGAGACAGAGACGGAGACAAAGACCGAGACAGAGACAGAGACAGCGGCAGAGACAGAGACGGACACAGAGACAGAGACACAGACAGAGACAGAGACAGAGACAGAGACGGAGACAGAGGCAAAGACAGAGCCAGGGACAGAGTCGGAGACAAAGACAGAGGGAGAGACAGCGACAGAGGCAGAGACAGAAACGGAGACAGAGACAGTTACGGGGACAGAGACAGAGGCAGAGACAGAGACACAGACAGAGACGGACACAGAGACAGAGACTGAGACAGAGACAGAGACAGCGGCAGAGACAGAGACCGAGACAGAGACAGAGACAGAGACAGAGACGGATACAGAGGCAGAGACAGAGCCAGGGACAGAGACAGAGACAGAGACAGAGGGAGAGACAGCGACAGAGACAGAGACAGAGACAGAGACGGAGACAGAGACAGAGACAGAGACAGAGACAGAGACAGAGACAGAGGCAGAGACAGAGAAAGAGACAGAGACAGAGACAGAGACAGAGACAGAGACAGAGACAGAGACGGAGACAAAGACCGAGACAGAGACAGAGACAGCGGCAGAGACAGAGACGGACACAGAGACAGAGACACAGACAGAGACAGAGACAGAGACAGAGACGGAGACAGAGGCAAAGACAGAGCCAGGGACAGAGTCGGAGACAGAGACAGAGGGAGAGACAGCGACAGAGGCAGAGACAGAAACAGAGTCGGAGACAGAGACAGAGGGAGAGACAGCGACAGAGGCAGAGACAGAAACAGAGACAGAGACAGTTACGGGCACAGAGACAGAGGCAGAGACAGAGACACAGACAGAGACGGACACAGAGACAGAGACTGAGACAGAGACAGAGACAGCGGCAGAGACAGAGACGGAGACAGAGACAGAGACACAGACAGAGACAGGGACAGAAACAGAGACAGAGACGGAGACAGAGACGGAGACAAAGACCGTGACAGGGACAGAGACGGAGACAGAGGCAGAGACAGAGCCAGGGACAGAGACAGAAACAGAGTCAGAGACCGAGAGAGAGACAGAGGCAGAGACAGAGATAGAGACAGAGACGGAGACAGAGACAGAGACAGAGACTGAGACAGAGACAGAGACAGAGACAGAGACAGAGACAGAGACAGAGACAGAGACACAGACAGAGACAGAAACCGAGACAGGGACAGAGACAGAGACAGAGAGAGAGACAGAGACAGAGGCAGAGAGAGAGATAGAGACAGAGACGGAGACAGAGACAGAGACAGAGACTGAGACAGAGACAGAGACAGAGGCGGAGACAAAGACCGAGACAGAGACAGAGACGGAGACAGAGGCAGAGACAGAGACGGACACAGAGACAGAGACAGAGACAGAGACAGATGCATAGACAGAGACGGAGACAGAGACAGCGACAGGGCCAGGGAGAGGTACGGGGCAGAGACAGAGGCAGATACAGAGACAGAGACAGAGACAGAGGCAGAGACAGAAACAGAGACAGAGACAGATACGGGGACAGAGACAGAGGCAGAGACAGAGACAGAGACAGAGACAGAGACGGAGACAAAGAACGAGACAGAGACAGAGACGGAGACAGAGGCAGAGACAGAGCCAGGGACAGACACGGAGACAGGGACAGAGGAAGAGACAGCGACAGAGACAGAGACAGAGGCAGAGGCAGAGGCAGAGTCTCAGACAGAGACAGAGAGAGAGACAGAGACGGAGACAAAGACCGAGACAGAGGCAGAGACACAGACACAGACAGAGACACAGACACAGACAGAGACAGAGACAGAGACAGAGACAGAGACAGAGACAGAGACAGAGACAGAGACAGAGACAGAGACAGAGACAGAGACGGAGACGGAGACGGAGACAGAGACAGAGACAGGGACAGAGACAGAGACAGAGACAGAGACAGAGACAGAGACAGAGACAGAGACAGAGACAGAGACAGAGACAGAGACAGAG
>CAMAOD020000270.1:1290000-1292500 GCA_945859595.2 Megachile willughbiella
ACAGAGACAGAGGCAGAGACAGAAACAGAGACAGAGACAGATACGGGGACAGAGACAGAGGCAGAGACAGAGACAGAGACATAGACAGAGACGGAGACAAAGAGCGAGACAGAGACAGAGACGGAGACAGAGGCAGAGACAGAGCCAGGGACAGACACGGAGACAGGGACAGAGGGAGAGACAGCGACAGAGACAGACACAGAGACAGAGACGCAGACAAAGACCGAGACAGAGGCAGAGACACAGACACAGACAGAGACACAGACAGAGACAGAGACAGAGACAGAGACAGAGACAGAGACAGAGACAGAGACAGACACAGAGACAGAGACAGAGACAGAGACGGACACAAAGACCGAGACAGAGACAGAGACGGAGACAGAGGCAGAGACAGAGCCAGGGACTGAGACTGAGACAGAGACAGCGGCAGAGACAGAGACAGAGACAGAGACAGAGACAGAGACAGAGACAGAGACAGAGACAGAGACAGACACAGAGACTGAGACGGAGACAGAGACAGAGGGAGAGACAGCGACAGAGACTGAGACAGAGACAGAGACAGAGACAGGGACAGAGAGAGAGACAGAGAGAGAGACAGAGGCAGAGGCAGAGACAGATATAGAGACAGAGACGGAGACAGAGACAGAGACAGAGACTGAGACTGAGACAGAGACAGCGGCAGAGACAGAGCCAGGGACTGAGACTGAGGCAGAGACAGCGGCAGAGACAGAGACAGAGACAGAGACAGAGACAGAGACAGAGACGGAGACAGAGACAGAGACAGAGACAGAGACAGAGACAAAGACAGAGACAGAGACAGAGACAGAGACAGAGACAGAGACAGAGACAGAGAGAGAGACAGAGGCAGAGACAGAGATAGAGACAGAGACAGAGACAGAGACAGAGACAGAGACAGAGACAGAGACAGAGACGGATACAAAGACCGAGAAAGAGACAGAGACAGAGACAGAGACAGAGACAGAGACGGAGACAAAGACCGAGACAGAGACAGAGACGGAGACAGAGGCAGAGACAGAGCCAGGCACTGAGACTGAGACAGAGACAGCGGCAGAGACAGAGACAGAGACAGAGACAGAGACAGAGACGGAGACGGAGACAGAGACAGAGACAGAGACAGAGACGGAGACAGAGACAGAGACAGAGACAGAGACAGAGACAGAGACAGAGACAGAGACAGAGACAGAGACAGAAGCAGAGACAGAGACAGGGACGGAGACAAAGACCGAGAAAGAGACAGAGACGGAGACAGGGGCAGAGACAGAGCCAGGGACTAAGACTGAGACAGAGACAGCGGCAGAGACAGAGACGGACACAGAGACAGAGACACAGGCAGAGACAGAGACAGAGACTGAGACAGAGACAGAGACAGAGACAGAGACAGAGACAGAGACAGAGACAGAGACAGAGACAGAGACAGAGACAGAGACAGAGACAGAGACAGAGACAGAGACAGAGACAGATGCATAGACAGAGACGGAGACAGAGACAGCGACAGGGCCAGGGAGAGGGACGGGGCAGAGACAGAGGCAGAGACAGAGACAGAGACAGAGACAGAGGCAGAGACAGAAACAGAGACAGAGACAGATACGGGGACAGAGACAGAGGCAGAGACAGAGACAGAGACATAGACAGAGACGGAGACAAAGAGCGAGACAGAGACAGAGACGGAGACAGAGGCAGAGACAGAGCCAGGGACAGACACGGAGACAGGGACAGAGGGAGAGACAGCGACAGAGACAGACACAGAGACAGAGACGCAGACAAAGACCGAGACAGAGGCAGAGACACAGACACAGACAGAGACACAGACAGAGACAGAGACAGAGACAGAGACAGAGACAGAGACAGAGACAGAGACAGACACAGAGACAGAGACAGAGACAGAGACGGACACAAAGACCGAGACAGAGACAGAGACGGAGACAGAGGCAGAGACAGAGCCAGGGACTGAGACTGAGACAGAGACAGCGGCAGAGACAGAGACAGAGACAGAGACAGAGACAGAGACAGAGACAGAGACAGAGACAGAGACAGACACAGAGACTGAGACGGAGACAGAGACAGAGGGAGAGACAGCGACAGAGACTGAGACAGAGACAGAGACAGAGACGGGGACAGAGAGAGAGACAGAGAGAGAGACAGAGGCAGAGGCAGAGACAGATATAGAGACAGAGACGGAGACAGAGACAGAGACAGAGACTGAGACTGAGACAGAGACAGCGGCAGAGACAGAGCCAGGGACTGAGACTGAGGCAGAGACAGCGGCAGAGACAGAGACAGAGACAGAGACAGAGACAGAGACAGAGACGGAGACAGAGACAGAGACAGAGACAGAGACAGAGACAAAGACAGAGACAGAGACAGAGACAGAGACAGAGACAGAGACAGAGACAGAGACAGAGACAGAGACAGACACAGAGACAGACATAGAGACTGAGACGGAGACAGAGACAGAGGGAGAGACAGCGACAGAGACTGA
>CAMAOD020000270.1:1305000-1327500 GCA_945859595.2 Megachile willughbiella
GGCAGAGACAGAGACGGAGACAGAGGCAGAGACAGAGCCAGGGACAGACACGGAGACAGGGACAGGGGGAGAGACAGCGACAGAGACAGAGACAGAGGCAGAGGCAGAGGCAGAGGCAGAGTCTCAGACAGAGACAGAGACAGAGACAGAGACAGAGACGGAGACAAAGACCGAGACAGAGGCAGAGACACAGACACAGACAGAGACAGAGACAGAGACAGAGACAGAGACAGAGTCAGAGACAGAGACAGAGACAGAGACAGAGACAGAGACAGAGACAGAGACAGAGACAGAGACAGAGACAGAGACAGAGACAGAGACAGAGACAGAGACAGAGACAGAGACAGAGACAGAGACAGAGACAGAGACAGAGACAGAGACAGAGACGGAGACAAATACCGGGACAGAGACAGAGACGGAAACAGAGGCAGAGACAGAGCCAGGGACTGAGACTGAGACAGAGACAGCGGCAGAGACAGAGACAGAGACGGAGACAAAGACCGAGACAGAGACAGAGACAGCGGCAGAGACAGAGACGGACACAGAGACAGAGACACAGACAGAGACAGAGACAGAGACAGAGACGGAGACAGAGGCAAAGACAGAGCCAGGGACAGAGTCGGAGACAGAGACAGAGGGAGAGACAGCGACAGAGGCAGAGACAGAAACGGAGACAGAGACAGTTACGGGGACAGAGACAGAGGCAGAGACAGAGACACAGACAGAGACGGACACAGAGACAGAGACTGAGACAGAGACAGAGACAGCGGCAGAGACAGAGACGGAGACAGAGACAGAGACACATGCAGAGACAGGGACAGAAACAGAGACAGAGACGGAGACAGAGACAGAGACAGAGACAGAGACAGAGACAGAGTCAGAGACAGAGACAGAGACAGAGACAGACACAGAGACTGAGACGGAGACAGAGACAGAGGGAGAGACAGCGACAGAGACTGAGACAGAGACAGAGACAGAGACAGGGACAGAGACAGAGACAGAGACGGACACAGAGACAGAGACGGAGACAGAGACAGAGACAGAGACAGAGACAGAGACAGAGACAGAGACGGAGACAGAGACAGAGACAGAGACAGAGACAGAGACAGAGACAGAGACGGATACAGAGGCAGAGACAGAGCCAGGGACAGAGACAGAGACAGAGACAGAGACAGAGACAGAGACGGAGACAAAGACAGAGACAGAGACAGAGACGCAGACAAAGACCGAGACAGAGGCAGAGACACAGACACAGACAGAGACACAGACAGAGACAGAGACAGAGACAGAGACAGAGACAGACACAGAGACAGAGACAGAGACAGAGACGGACACAAAGACCGAGACAGAGACAGAGACGGAGACAGAGGCAGAGACAGAGCCAGGGACTGAGACTGAGACAGAGACAGCGGCAGAGACAGAGACAGAGACAGAGACAGAGACAGAGACAGAGACAGAGACAGACACAGAGACTGAGACGGAGACAGACACAGAGGGAGAGACAGCGACAGAGACTGAGACAGAGACAGAGACAGAGACAGGGACAGAGAGAGAGACAGAGAGAGAGACAGAGGCAGAGGCAGAGACAGATATAGAGACAGAGACGGAGACAGAGACAGAGACAGAGACTGAGACTGAGACAGAGACAGCGGCAGAGACAGAGCCAGGGACTGAGACTGAGACAGAGACAGCGGCAGAGACAGAGACAGAGACAGAGACAGAGACAGAGACAGAGACAGAGACGGAGGCAGAGACAGAGACAGAGACAGAGACAGAGACAAAGACAGAGACAGAGACAGAGACAGAGACAGAAACAGAGACAGAGACAGAGACAGAGACAGAGACAGAGAGAGAGACAGAGGCAGAGACAGAGATAGAGACAGAGACAGAGACAGAGACAGAGACAGAGACAGAGACAGAGACAGAGACAGAGACAGAGACAGAGACAGAAACAGAGACAGAGACAGAGACGGATACAAAGACCGAGAAAGAGACAGAGACGGAGACAGTGGCAGAGACAGAGCCAGGGACTGAGACAGATACGGGGACAGAGACATAGGCAGAGACAGAGACAGAGACTGAGACAGAGACAGAGACGGAGACAAAGACCGAGACAGAGACAGAGACGGAGACAGAGGCAGAGACAGAGCCAGGGACAGACACGGAGACAGGGACAGGGGGAGAGACAGCGACAGAGACAGAGACAGAGGCAGAGGCAGAGGCAGAGGCAGAGTCTCAGACAGAGACAGAGACAGAGACAGAGACAGAGACGGAGACAAAGACCGAGACAGAGGCAGAGACACAGACACAGACAGAGACAGAGACAGAGACAGAGACAGAGACAGAGACAGAGACAGAGACAGAGACAGAGACAGAGACAGAGACAGAGACAGAGACAGAGACAGAGACAGAGACAGAGACAGAGACAGAGACAGAGGCAGAGACAGAGCCAGGGACAGACACGGAGACAGGGACAGAGGGAGAGACAGCGACAGAGACAGAGACAGAGGCAGAGGCAGAGGCAGAGGCAGAGTCTCAGACAGAGACAGAGACAGAGACAGAGACAGAGACGGAGACAAAGACCGAGACAGAGGCAGAGACACAGACACAGACAGAGACACAGACAGAGACAGAGACAGAGACAGAGACAGAGACAGAGACAGGGACAGAGACAGAGACAGAGACAGAGACAGAGACAGAGACAGAGACAGAGACAGAGACAGAGACAGAGACAGAGACAGAGACGGAGACAAAGACCGGGACAGAGACAGAGACGGAAACAGAGGCAGAGACAGAGCCAGGGACTGAGACTGAGACAGAGACAGCGGCAGAGACAGAGACAGAGACGGAGACAAAGACCGAGACAGAGACAGAGACAGCGGCAGAGACAGAGACGGACACAGAGACAGAGACACAGACAGAGACAGAGACAGAGACAGAGACGGAGACAGAGGCAAAGACAGAGCCAGGGACAGAGTCGGAGACAGAGACAGAGGGAGAGACAGCGACAGAGGCAGAGACAGAAACGGAGACAGAGACAGTTACGGCGACAGAGACAGAGGCAGAGACAGAGACACAGACAGAGACGGACACAGAGACAGAGACTGAGACAGAGACAGAGACAGCGGCAGAGACAGAGACCGAGACAGAGACAGAGACACATGCAGAGACAGGGACAGAAACAGAGACAGAGACGGAGACAGAGACAGAGACAGAGACAGAGACAGAGACAGAGACAGAGACAGAGACAGAGTCAGAGACAGAGACAGAGACAGAGACAGACACAGAGACTGAGACGGAGACAGAGACAGAGGGAGAGACAGCGACAGAGACTGAGACAGAGACAGAGACAGAGACAGGGACAGAGACAGAGACAGAGACGGACACAGAGACAGAGACGGAGACAGAGACAGAGACAGAGACAGAGACAGAGACAGAGACAGAGACAGAGACGGAGACAGAGACAGAGACAGAGACAGAGACAGAGACAGAGACAGAGACAGAGACAGAGACAGAGACAGAGACGGATACAGAGGCAGAGACAGAGCCAGGGACAGAGACAGAGACAGAGACAGAGGGAGAGACAGCGACAGAGACAGAGACAGAGACAGAGACGGAGACAGAGACAGAGACAGCGGCAGAGACAGAGACGGACACAGGGACAGAGACACAGACAGAGACAGAGACAGAGACAGAGACGGAGACAGAGGCAAAGACAGAGCCAGGGACAGAGTCGGAGACAGAGACAGAGGGAGAGACAGCGACAGAGGCAGAGACAGAAACAGAGACAGAGACAGTTACGGGCACAGAGACAGAGGCAGAGACAGAGACAGAGACTGAGACAGAGACAGAGACAGAGGCGGAGACAAAGACCGAGACAGAGACAGAGACGGAGACAGAGGCAGAGACAGAGACGGACACAGAGACAGAGACAGAGACAGAGACAGATGCATAGACAGAGACGGAGACAGAGACAGCGACAGGGCCAGGGAGAGGTACGGGGCAGAGACAGAGGCAGAGACAGAGACAGAGACAGAGACAGAGGCAGAGACAGAAACAGAGACAGAGACAGATACGGGGACAGAGACAGAGGCAGAGACAGAGACAGAGAAAGAGACAGAGACGGAGACAAAGAACGAGACAGAGACAGAGACGGAGACAGAGGCAGAGACAGAGCCAGGGACAGACACGGAGACAGGGACAGAGGGAGAGACAGCGACAGAGACAGAGACAGAGGCAGAGGCAGAGGCAGAGTCTCAGACAGAGACAGAGAGAGAGACAGAGACGGAGACAAAGACCGAGACAGAGGCAGAGACACAGACACAGACAGAGACACAGACAGAGACAGAGACAGAGACAGAGACAGAGACAGAGACAGAGACAGAGACAGAGACAAAGGCCGAGACAGAGACAGAGACGGAGACAGAGGCAGAGACAGAGCCAGGGACTGAGACTGAGACAGAGACAGAGACAGAGGCAGAGACAGAGATAGAGACAGAGACGGAGACAGAGACAGAGACAGAGACAGAGACAGAGACGGAGACAGAGACAGATACAGGGACAGAGACAGAGACAGAGACAGAGACAGAGACAGAGACAGAGACAGAGACAGAGACAGAGACAGAGACAGAGACAGAGACAGAGACAGAGACAGAGACAGAGACAGAGACAGAGACAGAGAGAGAGACAGAGACAGAGACAGAGACAGAGACAGAGACAGAGACAGAGACAGAGACAGAGACGGAGACAAAGGCCGAGACAGAGACAGAGACGGAGACAGAGGCAGAGACAGAGCCAGGGACTGAGACTGAGACAGAGACAGCGGCAGAGACAGAGACAGAGACAGAGACAGAGACACAGACAGAGACAGAGACAGAGACAGAGACAGAGACAGAGACAGAGACAGAGACAGACACAGAGACAGACACAGAGACTGAGACGGAGACAGAGACAGAGGGAGAGACAGCGACAGATACTGAGACAGAGACAGAGACAGAGACAGGGACAGAGACAGAGACAGAGACGGACACAGAGACAGAGACGGAGACAGAGACAGAGACAGAGACAGAGACAGAGACAGAGACAGAGACAGAGTCAGAGACAGAGACAGAGACAGAGACAGAGACAGAGACAGAGACAGAGACAGAGACAGAGACAGTGACAGAGACAGAGACAGAGACAGAGACAGAGACAGAGACAGAGACAGAGACAGAGACAGAGACAGGGACGGAGACAGAGACAGATACAAAGACAGAGACAGAGACAGAGGCAGAGACAGAGACAGAGACAGAGACACAGACAGAGACAGAGACAGAGACAGAGACAGAGACAGAGACAGAGACAGAGACAGAGACAGAGACAGAGACAGACACAGAGACTGAGACGGAGACAGAGACAGAGGGAGAGACAGCGGCAGAGACAGAGACGGAGACAGAGACAGAGACACAGCCAGAGACAGAGACAGAGAGAGAGACAGAGACAGAGACAGAGAGGGAGACAAAGACCGAGAAAGAGACAGAGACGGAGAGATAGGCAGAGACAGAGCCAGGGACTCAGACTGAGACAGAGACAGCGGCAGAGACAGAGACGGACACAGAGACAGAGACACAGACAGAGACAGCGACAGAGACAGAGAGAGAGACAGAGACAGTGGCAGAGACAGAGACGGAGACAAAGACCGAGAAAGAGACAGAGACGGAGACAGAGGCAGAGACAGAGCCAGGGACTGAGACTGAGACAGAGACAGCGGCAGAGACAGAGACACAGACAGAGACAGAGACAGAGACTGAGACAGAGGCAGAGACGGAGACAAAGACCGGGACAGAGACTGAGACGGAGACAGAGACAGAGACAGAGACAGAGACAGAGACAGAGACAGAGACAGAGACAGAGACAGAGACAGAGACAGAGACAGAGCCAGGGACAGAGACAGAGACAGAGACAGAGACAGAGACAGAGACAGAGACGGAGACAAAGACAGAGACAGAGACAGAGACGCAGACAAAGACCGAGACAGAGGCAGAGACACAGACACAGACAGAGACACAGACAGAGACAGAGACAGAGACAGAGACAGAGACAGAGACAGACACAGAGACAGAGACAGAGACAGAGACGGACACAAAGACCGAGACAGAGACAGAGACGGAGACAGAGGCAGAGGCAGAGCCAGGGACTGAGACTGAGACAGAGACAGCGGCAGAGACAGAGACAGAGACAGAGACAGAGACAGAGACAGACACAGAGACAGAGACAGACACAGAGACTGAGACGGAGACAGACACAGAGGGAGAGACAGCGACAGAGACTGAGACAGAGACAGAGACAGAGACAGGGACAGAGAGAGAGACAGAGAGAGAGACAGAGGCAGAGGCGGAGACAGATATAGAGACAGAGACGGAGACAGAGACAGAGACAGAGACTGAGACTGAGACAGAGACAGCGGCAGAGACAGAGCCAGGCACTGAGACTGAGACAGAGACAGCGGCAGAGACAGAGACAGAGACAGAGACAGAGACAGAGACAGAGACGGAGGCAGAGACAGAGACAGAGACAGAGACAGAGACAAAGACAGAGACAGAGACAGAGACAAAGACAGAAACAGAGACAGAGACAGAGACAGAGACAGAGACAGAGAGAGAGACAGAGGCAGAGACAGAGATAGAGACAGAGACAGAGACAGAGACAGAGACAGAGACAGAGACAGAGACAGAGACAGAGACAGAGACAGACACAGAAACAGAGACAGAGACCGAGACGGATACAAAGACCGAGAAAGAGACAGAGACGGAGACAGTGGCAGAGACAGAGCCAGGGACTGAGACAGATACGGGGACAGAGACATAGGCAGAGACAGAGACAGAGACTGAGACAGAGACAGAGACGGAGACAAAGACCGAGACAGAGACAGAGACGGAGACAGAGGCAGAGACAGAGCCAGGGACAGACACGGAGACAGGGACAGGGGGAGAGACAGCGACAGAGACAGAGACAGAGGCAGAGGCAGAGGCAGAGGCAGAGTCTCAGACAGAGACAGAGACAGAGACAGAGACAGAGACGGAGACAAAGACCGAGACAGAGGCAGAGACACAGACACAGACAGAGACAGAGACAGAGACAGAGACAGAGACAGAGACAGAGACAGAGACAGAGACAGAGACAGAGACAGAGACAGAGACAGAGACAGAGACAGAGACAGAGACAGAGACAGAGACAGAGGCAGAGACAGAGCCAGGGACAGACACGGAGACAGGGACAGAGGGAGAGACAGCGACAGAGACAGAGACAGAGGCAGAGGCAGAGGCAGAGGCAGAGTCTCAGACAGAGACAGAGACAGAGACAGAGACAGAGACGGAGACAAAGACCGAGACAGAGGCAGAGACACAGACACAGACAGAGACACAGACAGAGACAGAGACAGAGACAGAGACAGAGACAGAGACAGAGACAGAGACAGAGACAGAGACAGAGACAGAGACAGAGACAGAGACAGAGACAGAGACAGAGACAGAGACAGAGACAGAGACAGAGACAGAGACGGAAACAGAGGCAGAGACAGAGCCAGGGACTGAGACTGAGACAGAGACAGCGGCAGAGACAGAGACAGAGACAGAGACGGAGACAAAGACCGAGACAGAGACAGAGACGGAGACAGAGAGAGAGACAGAGACAGTGGCAGAGACAGAGACGGAGACAAAGACCGAGAAAGAGACAGAGACGGAGACAGAGGCAGAGACAGAGCCAGGGACTGAGACTGAGACAGAGACAGCGGCAGAGACAGAGACACAGACAGAGACAGAGACAGAGACTGAGACAGAGGCAGAGACGGAGACAAAGACCGGGACAGAGACTGAGACGGAGACAGAGACAGAGACAGAGACAGAGACAGAGACAGAGACAGAGACGGATACAGAGGCAGAGACAGAGCCAGGGACAGAGACAGAGACAGAGACAGAGACAGAGACAGAGACGGAGACAAAGACAGAGACAGAGACAGAGACGCAGACAAAGACCGAGACAGAGGCAGAGACACAGACACAGACAGAGACACAGACAGAGACAGAGACAGAGACAGAGACAGAGACAGAGACGGACACAGAGACAGAGACAGAGACAGAGACGGACACAAAGACCGAGACAGAGACAGAGACGGAGACAGAGGCAGAGACAGAGCCAGGGACTGAGACTGAGACAGAGACAGCGGCAGAGACAGAGACAGAGACAGAGACAGAGACAGAGACAGAGACAGAGACAGAGACAGAGACAGACACAGAGACTGAGACGGAGACAGACACAGAGGGAGAGACAGCGACAGAGACTGAGACAGAGACAGAGACAGAGACAGAGACAGAGACAGACACAGAGACTGAGACGGAGACAGACACAGAGGGAGAGACAGCGACAGAGACTGAGACAGAGACAGAGACAGAGACAGGGACAGAGAGAGAGACAGAGAGAGAGACAGAGGCAGAGGCGGAGACAGATATAGAGACAGAGACGGAGACAGAGACAGAGACAGAGACTGAGACTGAGACAGAGACAGCGGCAGAGACAGAGCCAGGGACTGAGACTGAGACAGAGACAGCGGCAGAGACAGAGACAGAGACAGAGACAGAGACAGAGACAGAGACGGAGGCAGAGACAGAGACAGAGACAGAGACAGAGACAAAGACAGAGACAGAGACAGAGACAGAGACAGAAACAGAGACAGAGACAGAGACAGAGGCAGAGACAGAGCCAGGGACAGACACGGAGACAGGGACAGAGGGAGAGACAGCGACAGAGACAGAGACAGAGGCAGAGACAGAGATAGAGACAGAGACAGAGACAGAGACAGAGACAGAGACAGAGACAGAGACAGAGACAGAGACAGAGACAGAAACAGAGACAGAGACCGAGACGGATACAAAGACCGAGAAAGAGACAGAGACGGAGACAGTGGCAGAGACAGAGCCAGGGACTGAGACAGATACGGGGACAGAGACATAGGCAGAGACAGAGACAGAGACTGAGACAGAGACAGAGACGGAGACAAAGACCGAGACAGAGACAGAGACGGAGACAGAGGCAGAGACAGAGCCAGGGACAGACACGGAGACAGGGACAGGGGGAGAGACAGCGACAGAGACAGAGACAGAGGCAGAGGCAGAGGCAGAGGCAGAGTCTCAGACAGAGACAGAGACAGAGACAGAGACAGAGACGGAGACAAAGACCGAGACAGAGGCAGAGACACAGACACAGACAGAGACAGAGACAGAGACAGAGACAGAGACAGAGACAGAGACAGAGACAGAGACAGAGACAGAGACAGAGACAGAGACAGAGACAGAGACAGAGACAGAGGCAGAGACAGAGCCAGGGACAGACACGGAG
Source organism: Megachile willughbiella (assembly GCA_945859595.2). NCBI lineage: Eukaryota > Metazoa > Arthropoda > Insecta > Hymenoptera > Megachilidae > Megachile > Megachile willughbiella. The sequence continues at coordinate 1,314,373 of CAMAOD020000270.1, forward strand.
ACAGGGACAGAGGGAGAGACAGCGACAGAGACAGAGACAGAGGCAGAGGCAGAGGCAGAGGCAGAGTCTCAGACAGAGACAGAGACAGAGACAGAGACAGAGACGGAGACAAAGACCGAGACAGAGGCAGAGACACAGACACAGACAGAGACACAGACAGAGACAGAGACAGAGACAGAGACAGAGACAGAGACAGAGACAGAGACAGAGACAGAGACAGAGACAGAGACAGAGACAGAGACAGAGACAGAGACAGAGACAGAGACAGAGACAGAGACAGAGACAGAGACAGAGACAGAGACGGAAACAGAGGCAGAGACAGAGCCAGGGACTGAGACTGAGACAGAGACAGCGGCAGAGACAGAGACAGAGACGGAGACAAAGACCGAGACAGAGACAGAGACGGAGACAAAGACCGAGACAGAGACAGAGACAGCGGCAGAGACAGAGACGGACACAGAGACAGAGACACAGACAGAGACAGAGACAGAGACAGAGACGGAGACAGAGGCAAAGACAGAGCCAGGGACAGAGTCGGAGACAGAGACAGAGGGAGAGACAGCGACAGAGGCAGAGACAGAAACGGAGACAGAGACAGTTACGGGGACAGAGACAGAGGCAGAGACAGAGACACAGACAGAGACGGACACAGAGACAGAGACTGAGACAGAGACAGAGACAGCGGCAGAGACAGAGACCGAGACAGAGACAGAGACACATGCAGAGACAGGGACAGAAACAGAGACAGAGACGGAGACAGAGACAGAGACAGAGACAGAGACAGAGACAGAGTCAGAGACAGAGACAGAGACAGAGACAGACACAGAGACTGAGACGGAGACAGAGACAGAGGGAGAGACAGCGACAGAGACTGAGACAGAGACAGAGACAGAGACAGGGACAGAGACAGAGACAGAGACGGACACAGAGACAGAGACGGAGACAGAGACAGAGACAGAGACAGAGACAGAGACAGAGACAGAGACGGAGACAGAGACAGAGACAGAGACAGAGACAGAGACAGAGACAGAGACAGAGACAGAGACGGATACAGAGGCAGAGACAGAGCCAGGGACAGAGACAGAGACAGAGACAGAGGGAGAGACAGCGACAGAGACAGAGACAGAGACAGAGACGGAGACAGAGACAGAGACAGAGACAGAGACAGAGACAGAGGCAGAGACAGAGAAAGAGACAGAGACAGAGACAGAGACAGAGACAGAGACAGAGACAGAGACGGAGACAAAGACCGAGACAGAGACAGAGACAGCGGCAGAGACAGAGACGGACACAGGGACAGAGACACAGACAGAGACAGAGACAGAGACAGAGACGGAGACAGAGGCAAAGACAGAGCCAGGGACAGAGTCGGAGACAGAGACAGAGGGAGAGACAGCGACAGAGGCAGAGACAGAAACAGAGACAGAGACAGTTACGGGCACAGAGACAGAGGCAGAGACAGAGACACAGACAGAGACGGACACAGAGACAGAGACTGAGACAGAGACAGAGACAGCGGCAGAGACAGAGACGGAGACGGAGACAGAGACACAGACAGAGACAGGGACAGAAACAGAGACAGAGACGGAGACAGAGACGGAGACAAAGACCGTGACAGGGACAGAGACGGAGACAGAGGCAGAGACAGAGCCAGGGACAGAGACAGAAACAGAGTCAGAGACCGAGAGAGAGACAGAGGCAGAGACAGAGATAGAGACAGAGACGGAGACAGAGACAGAGACAGAGACTGAGACAGAGACAGAGACAGAGACAGAGACAGAGACAGAGACAGAGACAGAGACACAGACAGAGACAGAAACCGAGACAGGGACAGAGACAGAGACAGAGAGAGAGACAGAGACAGAGGCAGAGAGAGAGATAGAGACAGAGACGGAGACAGAGACAGAGACAGAGACTGAGACAGAGACAGAGACAGAGGCGGAGACAAAGACCGAGACAGAGACAGAGACGGAGACAGAGGCAGAGACAGAGACGGACACAGAGACAGAGACAGAGACAGAGACAGATGCATAGACAGAGACGGAGACAGAGACAGCGACAGGGCCAGGGAGAGGTACGGGGCAGAGACAGAGGCAGAGACAGAGACAGAGACAGAGACAGAGGCAGAGACAGAAACAGAGACAGAGACAGATACGGGGACAGAGACAGAGGCAGAGACAGAGACAGAGAAAGAGACAGAGACGGAGACAAAGAACGAGACAGAGACAGAGACGGAGACAGACACGGAGACAGGGACAGAGGGAGAGACAGCGACAGAGACAGAGACAGAGGCAGAGGCAGAGGCAGAGTCTCAGACAGAGACAGAGAGAGAGACAGAGACGGAGACAAAGACCGAGACAGAGGCAGAGACACAGACACAGACAGAGACACAGACAGAGACAGAGACAGAGACAGAGACAGAGACAGAGACAGAGACAGAGACAGAGACAGAGACAGAGACAGAGACAGAGACAGAGACAGAGACAGAGGCAGAGACAGAGATAGAGACAGAGACGGAGACAGAGACAGAGACAGAGACAGAGACAGAGACAGAGACGGAGACAGAGACAGAGACAGGGACAGAGACAGAGACAGAGACAGAGACAGAGACAGAGACAGAGACAGAGACAGAGACAGAGACAGAGACAGAGACAGAGACAGAGACAGAGACAGAGACAGAGACAGAGACAGAGACAGAGACAGAGACAGAGACAGAGACAGAGACAGAGACAGAGACAGAGACAGAGACGGAGACAAAGGCCGAGACAGAGACAGAGACGGAGACAGAGGCAGAGACAGAGCCAGGGACTGAGACTGAGACAGAGACAGCGGCAGAGACAGAGACAGAGACAGAGACAGAGACACAGACAGAGACAGAGACAGAGACAGAGACAGAGACAGAGACAGAGACAGAGACAGAGACAGAGACAGAGACAGAGACAGAGACAGAGACAGAGACAGACACAGAGACAGACACAGAGACTGAGACGGAGACAGAGACAGAGGGAGAGACAGCGACAGATACTGAGACAGAGACAGAGACAGAGACAGGGACAGAGACAGAGACAGAGACGGACACAGAGACAGAGACGGAGACAGAGACAGAGACAGAGACAGAGACAGAGACAGAGACAGAGACAGAGACAGAGACAGAGACAGAGACAGAGACAGAGACAGAGACAGAGACAGAGACAGAGACAGAGACAGAGACAGAGACAGAGACAGAGACAGAGACAGAGACGGAGACAAAGGCCGAGACAGAGACAGAGACGGAGACAGAGGCAGAGACAGAGCCAGGGACTGAGACTGAGACAGAGACAGCGGCAGAGACAGAGACAGAGACAGAGACAGAGACACAGACAGAGACAGAGACAGAGACAGAGACAGAGACAGAGACAGAGACAGAGACAGAGACAGAGACAGAGACAGAGACAGAGACAGAGACAGAGACAGAGACAGACACAGAGACAGACACAGAGACTGAGACGGAGACAGAGACAGAGGGAGAGACAGCGACAGATACTGAGACAGAGACAGAGACAGAGACAGAGACAGGGACAGAGACAGAGACAGAGACGGACACAGAGACAGAGACGGAGACAGAGACAGAGACAGAGACAGAGACAGAGACAGAGACAGAGACAGAGACAGAGACAGGGACGGAGACAGAGACAGACACAAAGACAGAGACAGAGACAGAGGCAGAGACAGAGACAGAGACAGAGACACAGACAGAGACAGAGACAGAGACAGAGACAGAGACAGAGACAGAGACAGAGACAGAGACAGAGACAGAGACAGAGACAGACACAGAGACTGAGACGGAGACAGAGACAGAGGGAGAGACAGCGGCAGAGACAGAGACGGAGACAGAGACAGAGACACAGCCAGAGACAGAGACAGAGAGAGAGACAGAGACAGAGACAGAGAGGGAGACAAAGACCGAGAAAGAGACAGAGACGGAGAGATAGGCAGAGACAGAGCCAGGGACTCAGACTGAGACAGAGACAGCGGCAGAGACAGAGACGGACACAGAGACAGAGACACAGACAGAGACAGCGACAGAGACAGAGACACAGACAGAGACAGTGGCAGAGACAGAGACGGAGACAAAGACCGAGAAAGAGACAGAGACGGAGACAGAGGCAGAGACAGAGCCAGGGACTGAGACTGAGACAGAGACAGCGGCAGAGACAGAGACACAGACAGAGACAGAGACAGAGACTGAGACAGAGGCAGAGACGGAGACAAAGACCGGGACAGAGACTGAGACGGAGACAGAGACAGAGGGAGAGACAGCGGCAGAGACAGAGACGGAGACAGAGACAGAGACACAGCCAGAGACAGAGACGGAGACAAAGACCGAGACAGAGGCAGAGACACAGACAGAGACAGAGACAGAGACAGAGACAGAGACAGAGACAGAGACGGAGACAAAGGCCGAGACAGAGACAGAGACAGAGACAGAGACAGAGACAGAGACAGAGACAGAGACAGAGACAGACACAGAGACTGAGACGGAGACAGACACAGAGGGAGAGACAGCGACAGAGACTGAGACAGAGACAGAGACAGAGACAGGGACAGAGAGAGAGACAGAGAGAGAGACAGAGGCAGAGGCGGAGACAGATATAGAGACAGAGACGGAGACAGAGACAGAGGAAGAGACAGCGACACATACTGAGACAGAGACAGAGACAGAGACAGGGACAGAGACAGAGACAGAGACAGAGACAGAGACAGAGACAGAGACAGAGACAGAGACAGAGACAGAGACAGAGACAGAGACAGAGACGGAGACAAAGACCGAGACCGAGACAGAGACGGAGACAGAGGCAGAGACAGAGCTAGGGACTGAGACTGAGACAGAGACAGCGGCAGAGACAGAGACAGAGACAGAGACAGAGACACAGACAGAGACAGAGGCAGAGACAGAGACAGAGACAGAAACAGAGACAGGGACAGAGGGAGAGACAGCGACAGAGACAGAGACGGAGGCAGAGGCAGAGGCAGAGTCTCAGACAGAGACAGAGACAGAGACAGAGACGCAGACAAAGACCGAGACAGAGGCAGAGACACAGACACAGACAGAGACACAGACAGAGACAGAGACAGAGACAGAGACAGAGACAGAGACAGAGACAGAGACAGAGACAGAGACAGACACAGAGACAGAGACAGAGACAGAGACGGACACAAAGACCGAGACAGAGACAGAGACGGAGACAGAGGCAGAGACAGAGCCAGGGACTGAGACTGAGACAGAGACAGCGGCAGAGACAGAGACAGAGACAGAGACAGAGACAGAGACAGAGACAGAGACAGAGACAGAGACAGAGACAGAGACAGAGACAGAGACAGACACAGAGACTGAGACGGAGACAGAGACAGAGGGAGAGACAGCGACAGAGACTGAGACAGAGACAGAGACAGAGACAGGGACAGAGAGAGAGACAGAGAGAGAGACAGAGGCAGAGGCAGAGACAGATATAGAGACAGAGACGGAGACAGAGACAGAGACAGAGACTGAGACTGAGACAGAAACAGCGGCAGAGACAGAGCCAGGGACTGAGACTGAGACAGAGACAGCGGCAGAGACAGAGACAGAGACAGAGACAGAGACAGAGACAGAGACGGAGAGAGAGACAGAGACAGAGACAGAGACAGAGACAAAGACAGAGACAGAGACAGAGACAGAGACAGAAACAGAGACAGAGACAGAGACAGAGACAGAGACAGAGAGAGAGACAGAGGCAGAGACAGAGATAGAGGCAGAGACAGAGACAGAGACAGAGACAGAGACAGAGACAGAGACAGAGACAGAGACAGAGACAGAGACAGAGACGGAGGCAGAGACAGAGACACAGACCGAGACAGAGACAGAGACAGAGACAGAGACAGAGACAGAGACAGAGACAGAGACAGAGACAGAGACAGAGACAGAGACAGAGACAGAGACAGAGGCAGAGACAGAAACAGAGACAGAGACAGAGGCAGAGACAGAGACGGAGACAGAGACGGACACAGAGACAGAGACGGAGACAGAGACAGAGACGGAGACAGAGACGGACACAGAGACAGAGACGGAGACAGAGACAGAGACGGAGACAGAGACAGAGACACAGACAGAGTCAGAGACAGAGACAGAGACAGAGACAGAGACAGAGACAGAGACAGAGACGGAGACAGAGACGGACACAGAGACAGAGACGGAGACAGAGACAGAGACGGAGGCAGAGACAGAGACACAGACAGAGACAGAGACAGAGACAGAGACAGAGACAGAGACAGAGACAGAGACAGAGACAGAGACAGAGACAGAGACAGAGACAGAGACAGAGACAGAGACAGAGACAGAGACACAGACAGAGTCAGAGACAGAGACAGAGACAGAGACAGAGACAGAGACAGAGACAGAGACGGAGACAGAGACAGAGACAGAGACAGAGACAGAGACGGAGACAGAGACAGACACAGAGACAGAGACAGAGACAGAGACAGAGACAGAGACGGAGACAAAGACCGAGACAGAGACAGAGACGGAGACAGAGGCAGAGACAGAGCCAGGGAATGAGACTGAGACAGAGACAGCGGCAGAGACAGAGACAGAGACAGAGACAGAGACACAGACAGAGACAGAGGCAGAGACAGAGACAGAGACAGAAACAGGGACAGAGACAGAGACAGAGACAGAGGCAGAGACAGAGACAGAGACAGAGGCAGAGACAGAGATAGAGACAGAGACGGAGACAGAGGCAGAGACAGAGCCAGGGACAGACACGGAGACAGGGACAGAGGGAGAGACAACGACAGAGACAGAGACAGAGGCAGAGGCAGAGGCAGAGTCTCAGACAGAGACAGAGACAGAGACAGAGACGGAGACAAAGACCGAGACAGAGGCAGAGACACAGACACAGACAGAGACACAGACAGAGACAGAGACAGAGACAGAGACAGAGACAGAGACAGAGACAGAGACAGAGACAGAGACAGAGACAGACACAGAGACAGAGACAGAGACAGAGACGGAGACAAAGACCGAGACAGAGACAGAGACGGAGACAGAGGCAGAGACAGAGCCAGGCACTGAGACTGAGACAGAGACAGCGGCAGAGACAGAGACAGGGACAGAGACAGAGACAGAGACGGAGACGGAGACAGAGACAGAGACAGAGACAGAGACAGAGACAGAGACAGAGACAGAGACAGAGACAGAGACAGAGACAGAGACAGAGACAGAGACAGAGACAGAGACAGAGACAGAGACAGAGACAGAGACAGAGACAGAAGCAGAGACAGAGACAGAGACGGAGACAAAGACCGAGAAAGAGACAGAGACGGAGACAGGGGCAGAGACAGAGCCAGGGACTAAGACTGAGACAGAGACAGCGGCAGAGACAGAGACGGACACAGAGACAGAGACACAGGCAGAGACAGAGACAGAGACTGAGACAGAGACAGAGACAGAGACAGAGACAGAGACAGAGACAGAGACAGAGACAGAGACAGAGACAGAGACAGAGACAGAGACAGAGACAGAGACAGAGACAGAGACAGAGGCAGAGACAGAGACGGAGACAAAGACCTGGGACAGAGACAGAGACGGAGACAGAGGCAGAGACAGAGCCAGGGACTGAGACTGAGACAGAGACAGCGGCAGAGACAGAGACAGAGACAGAGACAGAGACACAGACAGAGACAGAGACAGAGACAGAGACAGAGACGGAGACAAAGACCGAGAAAGAGACAGAGACGGAGACAGGGGCAGAGACAGAGCCAGGGACTAAGACTGAGACAGAGACAGCGGCAGAGACAGAGACGGACACAGAGACAGAGACACAGGCAGAGACAGGGACAGAGACTGAGACAGAGACAGAGACAGAGACAGACACAGAGACTGAGACGGAGACAGAGACAGAGGGAGAGACAGCGACACATACTGAGACAGAGACAGAGACAGAGACAGGGACAGAGACAGAGACAGAGACAGAGACAGAGACAGAGACAGAGACAGAGACAGAGTCAGAGACAGAGACAGAGACAGAGACAGAGACAGAGACGGAGACAAAGACCGAGACCGAGACAGAGACGGAGACAGAGGCAGAGACAGAGCCAGGGACTGAGACTGAGACAGAGACAGCGGCAGAGACAGAGACAGAGACAGAGACAGAGACACAGACAGAGACAGAGGCAGAGACAGAGACAGAGACAGAAACAGAGACAGGGACAGAGGGAGAGACAGCGACAGAGACAGAGACAGAGGCAGAGGCAGAGGCAGAGTCTCAGACAGAGACAGAGACAGAGACAGAGACGCAGACAAAGACCGAGACAGAGGCAGAGACACAGACACAGACAGAGACACAGACAGAGACAGAGACAGAGACAGAGACAGAGACAGAGACAGAGACAGAGACAGAGACAGAGACAGAGACAGAGACAGAGACAGACACAGAGACAGAGACAGAGACAGAGACGGACACAAAGACCGAGACAGAGACAGAGACGGAGACAGAGGCAGAGACAGAGCCAGGGACTGAGACTGAGACAGAGACAGCGGCAGAGACAGAGACAGAGACAGAGACAGAGACAGAGACAGAGACAGAGACAGAGACAGAGACAGAGACAGAGACAGACACAGAGACTGAGACGGAGACAGAGACAGAGGGAGAGACAGCGACAGAGACTGAGACAGAGACAGAGACAGAGACAGGGACAGAGAGAGAGACAGAGAGAGAGACAGAGGCAGAGGCAGAGACAGATATAGAGACAGAGACGGAGACAGAGACAGAGACAGAGACTGAGACTGAGACAGAAACAGCGGCAGAGACAGAGCCAGGGACTGAGACTGAGACAGAGACAGCGGCAGAGACAGAGACAGAGACAGAGACAGAGACAGAGACAGAGACAGAGACGGAGAGAGAGACAGAGACAGAGACAGAGACAGAGACAAAGACAGAGACAGAGACAGAGACAGAGACAGAAACAGAGACAGAGACAGAGACAGAGACAGAGACAGAGAGAGAGACAGAGGCAGAGACAGAGATAGAGGCAGAGACAGAGACAGACACAGAGACAGAGACAGAGACAGAGACAGAGACGGACACAAAGACCGAGACAGAGACAGAGACGGAGACAGAGGCAGAGACAGAGCCAGGGACTGAGACTGAGACAGAGACAGCGGCAGAGACAGAGACAGAGACAGAGACAGAGACAGAGACAGAGACAGAGACAGAGACAGAGACAGAGACAGAGACAGACACAGAGACTGAGACGGAGACAGAGACAGAGGGAGAGACAGCGACAGAGACTGAGACAGAGACAGAGACAGAGACAGGGACAGAGAGAGAGACAGAGAGAGAGACAGAGGCAGAGGCAGAGACAGATATAGAGACAGAGACGGAGACAGAGACAGAGACAGAGACTGAGACTGAGACAGAAACAGCGGCAGAGACAGAGCCAGGGACTGAGACTGAGACAGAGACAGCGGCAGAGACAGAGACAGAGACAGAGACAGAGACAGAGACAGAGACAGAGACGGAGAGAGAGACAGAGACAGAGACAGAGACAGAGACAAAGACAGAGACAGAGACAGAGACAGAGACAGAAACAGAGACAGAGACAGAGACAGAGACAGAGACAGAGAGAGAGACAGAGGCAGAGACAGAGATAGAGGCAGAGACAGAGACAGACACAGAGACAGAGACAGAGACAGAGACAGAGACAGAGACAGAGACAGAGACAGAGACAGAGACAGAGACAGAGACAGAGACAGAGACAGAGACAGAGACAGAGACAGAGACAGAGACAGAGGCAGAGACAGAAACAGAGACAGAGACAGAGGCAGAGACAGAGACGGAGACAGAGACGGACACAGAGACAGAGACGGAGACAGAGACAGAGACGGAGACAGAGACGGACACAGAGACAGAGACGGAGACAGAGACAGAGACGGAGACAGAGACAGAGACACAGACAGAGTCAGAGACAGAGAAAGAGACAGAGACAGAGACAGAGACAGAGACAGAGACGGAGACAGAGACGGACACAGAGACAGAGACGGAGACAGAGACAGAGACGGAGGCAGAGACAGAGACACAGACAGAGACAGAGACAGAGACAGAGACAGAGACAGAGACAGAGACAGAGACAGAGACAGAGACAGAGACAGAGACAGAGACAGAGACAGAGACACAGACAGAGTCAGAGACAGAGACAGAGACAGAGACAGAGACAGAGACAGAGACAGAGACGGAGACAGAGACAGAGACAGAGACAGAGACAGAGACGGAGACAGAGACAGACACAGAGACAGAGACAGAGACAGAGACAGAGACAGAGACGGAGACAAAGACCGAGACAGAGACAGAGACGGAGACAGAGGCAGAGACAGAGCCAGGGAATGAGACTGAGACAGAGACAGCGGCAGAGACAGAGACAGAGACAGAGACAGAGACACAGACAGAGACAGAGGCAGAGACAGAGACAGAGACAGAAACAGGGACAGAGACAGAGACAGAGACAGAGGCAGAGACAGAGACAGAGACAGAGGCAGAGACAGAGATAGAGACAGAGACGGAGACAGAGGCAGAGACAGAGCCAGGGACAGACACGGAGACAGGGACAGAGGGAGAGACAACGACAGAGACAGAGACAGAGGCAGAGGCAGAGGCAGAGTCTCAGACAGAGACAGAGACAGAGACAGAGACGGAGACAAAGACCGAGACAGAGGCAGAGACACAGACACAGACAGAGACACAGACAGAGTCAGAGACAGAGACAGAGACAGAGACAGAGACAGAGACAGAGACAGAGACAGAGACAGAGACAGACACAGAGACAGAGACAGAGACAGAGACGGAGACAAAGACCGAGACAGAGACAGAGACGGAGACAGAGGCAGAGACAGAGCCAGGCACTGAGACTGAGACAGAGACAGCGGCAGAGACAGAGACAGAGACAGAGACAGAGACAGAGACGGAGACGGAGACAGAGACAGAGACAGAGACAGAGACAGAGACAGAGACAGAGACAGAGACAGAGACAGAGACAGAGACAGAGACAGAGACAGAGACAGAGACAGAGACAGAGACAGAGGCAGAGACAGAGACGGAGACAAAGACCTGGGACAGAGACAGAGACGGAGACAGAGACAGAGACAGAGACACAGACAGAGACAGAGGCAGAGACAGAGACAGAGACAGAAACAGAGACAGGGACAGAGGGAGAGACAGCGACAGAGACAGAGACAGAGGCAGAGGCAGAGGCAGAGTCTCAGACAGAGACAGAGACAGAGACAGAGACGCAGACAAAGACCGAGACAGAGGCAGAGACACAGACACAGACAGAGACACAGACAGAGACAGAGACAGAGACAGAGACAGAGACAGAGACAGAGACAGAGACAGAGACAGAGACAGAGACAGAGACAGAGACAGAGACAGACACAGAGACAGAGACAGAGACAGAGACGGACACAAAGACCGAGACAGAGACAGAGACGGAGACAGAGGCAGAGACAGAGCCAGGGACTGAGACTGAGACAGAGACAGCGGCAGAGACAGAGACAGAGACAGAGACAGAGACAGAGACAGAGACAGAGACAGAGACAGAGACAGAGACAGAGACAGAGACAGACACAGAGACTGAGACGGAGACAGAGACAGAGGGAGAGACAGCGACAGAGACTGAGACAGAGACAGAGACAGAGACAGGGACAGAGAGAGAGACAGAGAGAGAGACAGAGGCAGAGGCAGAGACAGATATAGAGACAGAGACGGAGACAGAGACAGAGACAGAGACTGAGACTGAGACAGAAACAGCGGCAGAGACAGAGCCAGGGACTGAGACTGAGACAGAGACAGCGGCAGAGACAGAGACAGAGACAGAGACAGAGACAGAGACAGAGACAGAGACGGAGAGAGAGACAGAGACAGAGACAGAGACAGAGACAAAGACAGAGACAGAGACAGAGACAGAGACAGAAACAGAGACAGAGACAGAGACAGAGACAGAGACAGAGAGAGAGACAGAGGCAGAGACAGAGATAGAGGCAGAGACAGAGACAGAGACAGAGACAGAGACAGAGACAGAGACAGAGACAGAGACAGAGACAGAGACAGAGACGGAGGCAGAGACAGAGACACAGACCGAGACAGAGACAGAGACAGAGACAGAGACAGAGACAGAGACAGAGACAGAGACAGAGACAGAGACAGAGACAGAGACAGAGACAGAGGCAGAGACAGAAACAGAGACAGAGACAGAGGCAGAGACAGAGACGGAGACAGAGACGGACACAGAGACAGAGACGGAGACAGAGACAGAGACGGAGACAGAGACGGACACAAAGACAGAGACGGAGACAGAGACAGAGACGGAGACAGAGACAGAGACACAGACAGAGTCAGAGACAGAGACAGAGACAGAGACAGAGACAGAGACAGAGACAGAGACGGAGACAGAGACGGACACAGAGACAGAGACGGAGACAGAGACAGAGACGGAGGCAGAGACAGAGACACAGACAGAGACAGAGACAGAGACAGAGACAGAGACAGAGACAGAGACAGAGACAGAGACAGAGACGGAGACAGAGACAGAGACAGAGACAGAGACAGAGACAGAGACGGAGACAGAGACAGACACAGAGACAGAGACAGAGACAGAGACAGAGACAGAGACGGAGACAAAGACCGAGACAGAGACAGAGACGGAGACAGAGGCAGAGACAGAGCCAGGGAATGAGACTGAGACAGAGACAGCGGCAGAGACAGAGACAGAGACAGAGACAGAGACACAGACAGAGACAGAGGCAGAGACAGAGACAGAGACAGAAACAGGGACAGAGACAGAGACAGAGACAGAGGCAGAGACAGAGACAGAGACAGAGGCAGAGACAGAGATAGAGACAGAGACGGAGACAGAGGCAGAGACAGAGCCAGGGACAGACACGGAGACAGGGACAGAGGGAGAGACAACGACAGAGACAGAGACAGAGGCAGAGGCAGAGGCAGAGTCTCAGACAGAGACAGAGACAGAGACAGAGACGGAGACAAAGACCGAGACAGAGGCAGAGACACAGACACAGACAGAGACACAGACAGAGACAGAGACAGAGACAGAGACAGA
>CAMAOD020000270.1:1335000-1337500 GCA_945859595.2 Megachile willughbiella
AGAGACAGAGACTGAGACTGAGACTGAGACAGAGACAGCGGCAGAGACAGAGACGGAGACAGAGACAGAGACAAAGACCGAGACAGAGACAGAGACGGAGACAGAGGCAAAGACAGAGCCAGGGACAGAGTCGGAGACAGAGACAGAGAGAGAGACAGCGACAGAGGCAGAGATAGAAACAGAGACAGAGACAGATACGGGGACAGAGACAGAGGCAGAGACAGAGACAGAGACAGAGACAGAGACAGAGACAGAGACAGAGACAGAGACAGAAACAGAGACAGGGACAGAGACAGAGACAGAGACAGAGACCGAGAGAGAGACAGAGGCAGAGACAGAGATAGAGACAGGGACGGAGACAGAGACAGAGACAGAGACTGAGACAGAGACAGAGACAGAGACAGAGACAGAGACACAGACAGAGACAGAAACCGAGACAGGGACAGAGACAGAGACAGAGACAGACACAGAGACAGAGACAGAGACAGAGACAGAGACGGACACAAAGACCGAGACAGAGACAGAGACGGAGACAGAGGCAGAGACAGAGCCAGGGACTGAGACTGAGACAGAGACAGCGGCAGAGACAGAGACAGAGACAGAGACAGAGACAGAGACAGAGACAGAGACAGAGACAGAGACAGAGACAGAGACAGAGACAGACACAGAGACTGAGACGGAGACAGAGACAGAGGGAGAGACAGCGACAGAGACTGAGACAGAGACAGAGACAGAGACAGGGACAGAGAGAGAGACAGAGAGAGAGACAGAGGCAGAGGCAGAGACAGATATAGAGACAGAGACGGAGACAGAGACAGAGACAGAGACTGAGACTGAGACAGAAACAGCGGCAGAGACAGAGCCAGGGACTGAGACTGAGACAGAGACAGCGGCAGAGACAGAGACAGAGACAGAGACAGAGACAGAGACAGAGACGGAGAGAGAGACAGAGACAGAGACAGAGACAGAGACAAAGACAGAGACAGAGACAGAGACAGAGACAGAAACAGAGACAGAGACAGAGACAGAGACAGAGACAGAGAGAGAGACAGAGGCAGAGACAGAGATAGAGGCAGAGACAGAGACAGAGACAGAGACAGAGACAGAGACAGAGACAGAGACAGAGACAGAGACAGAGACAGAGACGGAGGCAGAGACAGAGACACAGACCGAGACAGAGACAGAGACAGAGACAGAGACAGAGACAGAGACAGAGACAGAGACAGAGACAGAGACAGAGACAGAGACAGAGGCAGAGACAGAAACAGAGACAGAGACAGAGGCAGAGACAGAGACGGAGACAGAGACGGACACAGAGACAGAGACGGAGACAGAGACAGAGACGGAGACAGAGACGGACACAAAGACAGAGACGGAGACAGAGACAGAGACGGAGACAGAGACAGAGACACAGACAGAGTCAGAGACAGAGACAGAGACAGAGACAGAGACAGAGACAGAGACAGAGACGGAGACAGAGACGGACACAGAGACAGAGACGGAGACAGAGACAGAGACGGAGGCAGAGACAGAGACACAGACAGAGACAGAGACAGAGACAGAGACAGAGACAGAGACAGAGACAGAGACAGAGACAGAGACAGAGACAGAGACAGAGACAGAGACAGAGACAGAGACAGAGACACAGACAGAGTCAGAGACAGAGACAGAGACAGAGACAGAGACAGAGACAGAGACAGAGACGGAGACAGAGACAGAGACAGAGACAGAGACAGAGACAGAGACGGAGACAGAGACAGACACAGAGACAGAGACAGAGACAGAGACAGAGACAGAGACGGAGACAAAGACCGAGACAGAGACAGAGACGGAGACAGAGGCAGAGACAGAGCCAGGGAATGAGACTGAGACAGAGACAGCGGCAGAGACAGAGACAGAGACAGAGACAGAGACACAGACAGAGACAGAGGCAGAGACAGAGACAGAGACAGAAACAGGGACAGAGACAGAGACAGAGACAGAGGCAGAGACAGAGACAGAGACAGAGGCAGAGACAGAGATAGAGACAGAGACGGAGACAGAGGCAGAGACAGAGCCAGGGACAGACACGGAGACAGGGACAGAGGGAGAGACAACGACAGAGACAGAGACAGAGGCAGAGGCAGAGGCAGAGTCTCAGACAGAGACAGAGACAGAGACAGAGACGGAGACAAAGACCGAGACAGAGGCAGAGACACAGACACAGACAGAGACACAGACAGAGACAGAGACAGAGACAGAGACAGAGACAGAGACAGAGACAGAGACAGAGACAGAGACAGACACAGAGACAGAGACAGAGACAGAGACGGAGACAAAGACCGAGACAGAGACAGAGACGGAGACAGAGGCAGAGACAGAGCCAGGCACTGAGACTGAGACAGAGACAGCGGCAGAGACAGAGACAGAGACAGAGACAGAGACAGAGACGGAGACGGAGACAGAGACAGAGACAGAGACAGAGACAGAGACAGAGACAGAGACAGAGACAGAGACAGAG